>CM017439.1:10665153-11202861 GCA_007726485.1 Eragrostis curvula | reverse complement strand
GTGGAGTGTACGTGATCTTGATCAAGAGAGTATGACAAGTTTCTCACTAGGGTCACACAGTTTGATAAAGCTCAATGTAATGACAAGCAGCATATGTGTGTAGGTTTTCCAATGTGATCAACATATGGCTTTGGTAGGAATATAAGATCATCGAGGAGCATAGAGCTATAGATTTTTAATTTTTGCAAGATAAGTTCCCAAGCACTCTATGCAGAAGAAGCATGATTCATCTCATCCAACCATATCACATTCACCAACAACTTAGATAAACAAGGGTTCCTATGAGAATGGTGTTCACAAGCAACAGGTGTATGATGCGAGGAATAAAGAGTATGCAGGCCAACCAACTAGAAGCATGTATGTTGAGGGAACAACAAAGTTCATTTTATTCTTGAGTTAAATTTTAGTGATTGACTCAAAAGATTATTTTAACTCATGAATTGGGGAGATGGAGTAGAGAGGATGCGCAAACCGTCGCCTTGGATGAAGTGGAGATCAAGAGGGCCATGAGATATTTGATCGACCCAAAGGTTCGACCTAACTTTGTTTTCTTGTCCCGAGGGCTCCACTGTTTTACATGTCGATCAGTGCGAGGTTGTGCATCATGTTGGCGGGGGAGATCTCGAATGTGTGCGTGATGAAGAACTCAAGAGATCTCCCCCCACATTTGTTCTTGTACCTGCTTTATTTATTCAAAACAAACAAAAACAAAGCGAAGACAAAGAGGACTCTATCGGGGTTAAAGACCGGGGAGCCTAGATTTATTGAATTAAACTCTAGGTGCCTTATGAAAGAAAAGAGAGAAGAAGCACCTAGCTTACTTATTTATTTATTTATTTATTTATTTTTCAAGTGTATGTTGATTTTAATTTTATAATTTTTATTTTATTTTGACATTTTCAAGGTGGAAGAAAAAGGATACAAGTTGCGATATAAGTTACCTTTGTGGGGGGACTGAAGATCGAAGAAGTTTATTTTTGAAAGACTCCAACTATGCAAATAAGAAAATCAAAGAAAATCTTTTTCTTAAACTTGAGACAAAACATCGTGGAAAATTGGGGAGATGCGAGAGCAAGAATTTTGTTTTAAGGGTGCTTGAGTGCGGAAGCGATGAACTTGAAGAATCCAAACACCCTTGCATCCAAATAAAAAGAAATGAAGTTCAACTTGGTCAACAGCCCCACAATGGCTATATGCTTTAAAGTCAAGGGGGCTGTGCCAAATTCCATCAAAACTTTTGCTCAAAGCATTTTCCAAAAGGTTGGCTCAAGTTAAATTTTACAGAACTTATTCTCTCAGATATTTTTTTATTCAAGGAGAAAAAAGAACAAAATAAGAGTTGGAGAATGATTCCAACAAGGAGGGAATTTATTTTGGAGAAACTCCAATTATTCAAATGGAAAAAACCAAAAGGAGAAAGAAAAAAATCTTTTTCTTGAACTTGGGGCAAACAATAAAAATTCTCGGGAAATGCATGAGTGAAAATTTTGGAAAAGAGTGCTTGAGTGGAATGAAAGTGAAGGCACCAAGCACTCTGGAAACAAATATAATGAAATGAAGTCCAATTTTGGTTGACAACCCCATGATGGCTATGTGTTGGAAAGCCAGAGGGAGTTGTGCCAAAAATTCCTCCAAAATTTTACTCAAAACATTTTCCATAAAAAGATTGCCTCAAACTCATTTTCCAATATATATATGCATTGTGGTTTGAAAAAAAAAAAAACAGAAGTCGGAAAGATTCAAACATGCAAACAATGGAAATGCATGTCGAGGGAGAATTCAAATATGCAAAATGATGGGTAAGAATCAAATATGTAAGTGGAATGCATGAATGCAATTGAGGAAATTCAAATATGCATGTGGAAATGGAAATCAAATATGAGATAACTACCAATTTACCTTTGGCAAGGGCATCATCGTTTTAAGTCCAATGAGCAAGACTTATCTCCATTGCGTTTAGCTTGGCGACTTGGTGCTTGATCCCGGAGATGAGGATGCAAACAACTTCTCGTGTTGGGGTTGTAGCCGTCTTTTCAAAGCACTTGTGCGAAGCCTTCTCCCTTTATGCTTCCCTTCTAGGGTGATGTTGGAAGGCTTCTCTTTCTGTTGAGGGTGTGGTCTCCACCCTTCACCGATAGCTACCTTCGCAACTAATTTTGTTGCTTCCACGGCGGTAAGTGAGAAGATGCTCCCCTCGGCACGAGAATCGAGATAGTCACGAGCTGATTGTGTCAACCCGTGGTAGAAATTGATCAATATTGTCCAATCATCCATTTCATGATCAGGGCATGTTGTCAAATAATCTTGAAATTTCTCCCATGCTTTAGGAATGGATTCTTCTTGTGCTCTCCAAAAGTTTGGAGTTTGTACATGAAGGGCATAGGCTTTGCCTCTTGGAGAGTATTTCTCGAGGAATGCTTCAGAGCAATCATCCCAAGTAGTCGCAACACTTGGGTTGGCATAGAACCATTGTCTTACTTCCCCCATAAGAGAATAGGGAAATAGACGGAGTCGGATGTCATCTTGGTTGACTCCCTCGATGGACAAGGTTTTGCATGCTTTCAGGAATTTATGAAGATGAATGTTTGCGTCCTCGTTGGCCGTACCATGGAATGGATTGGCCTGCACGATGTGGATTTGGCTGGCTCTAAGTCTGAAGTTTCCGTCTCCAGTGCTGACGTGTGGCCCAAGTGCCATACGGTCAACAACGGCAGCGGAGTATTCTTGGAACAACTTTTCAGCCATTGGCGTTGAGCTTGATGGTGTGGATGTAGCTGGCTTGACTATCGAGAGTATTTTTGAGGATGGGTGACTCGCGGTTCTGTTCGTCTCAAGATTACTTCTTGATTTTCTGTGTATTGCCTCGATAGGTCAACGACAGAGGTACACTACCCTGTTTTCACATAAAGAGAAAACAAAGCAAAGGTAGACCTATCTAGACAGTGGTAATTAAAAGAAATATAATTATAAACAATGCTAGTGACTCTTCAACCAGTGCCTTCCCCGGCGACGGCGCCAGAAATGCTTGTTGGTATTTCTTACGGTCACAAATAAATCCGCAAGCGCACGGAGAATACCGTTGTAGCACTTCACCCGTGAGTATTCAAGGGTATCGTATTTTCCACAGGGAAGGCGGTGGTTTACGAGATAGCAAAGTTCATAATCACATAACTAATAATGTACCAAGGTCTAAACAGGGGTAAGGATAAAAGTATGGTAGGGGTAGTGTGACAACACAACCAGAGCAATCCAATCTAACACTAGAACTAAGCCTAGGCTAAGCGGGGTTAAGAAGAGAGCCGAGATGGATCCTTATGTACTTCTTATATTCCTGCTCATGCAACACATACAAGTCTAAGCTCTATGTCAACCTGGAACAAGGGGGGTAACCAGCAGGGCTGTCACCACCTACCGGTATTCCTTCTACCAGGCAATCAAGGCTATCTACCGTAGAACAAAGAGGATTAAGCACAGCAGGGCTGTCACCACCTACCGGCAACCCTCTACCAGAACACGTGACACTAGGGCTATTAAGTCCCTATGCCAGTCCTAGGGTCACGTGACAGCAAGGCAATTAAGTCCTCGCTGCCAGACCTTCTCTTGTTCAAGCAGACAACCAAACACCCAAAGTTGTTTATCAACCTAAGCACCATGCTCACATTGCTAAACAGTACTCTCGATTCCCACGGGACTTTGACCCTTCGGATCATCAAGTCGGAAATAAGAGTACACCTAATCCTGACCCGACAGATCAACAGATCAAGTGCCAGAACCTGCATGACTCTGACCCTACGGATCATCAAGTCAATGGGTGAGACATGCGTAACTCTAACCCTGCGGATTAACAAGCTACGATCTATATCGCACATAACTCTAACCCTACGGATTAACAAGTTATGGGCCCGAGCATGTCTCACCACTTCATGCATGAATCGAGTGTAAGGACATAAACGAATGAATAAAGGCATGTCAAGCATGAAGCAACCAATCATGACTAGATAACAACCACATAGAAAGCACATGGCTATCATACTAGTACAATCATAAGTCATAAGGAATAAAGAAGATAATTCTATTGAGGTGGACCTTGATACTTACTTGATATACGATGAACGACGAACGAACGATGAACGATGAACGAACGACGAACGAACGAAGAACGAACGACGAACAATATATTATTAGCAAGTATCCTCAAGATACAAGATTGGGCTAAGTCCTCACAAAGAGAGGACAGCCCTCTCCTCTACCAAACTCTCCCCTCTACTCCTCTACAGCCTAGAGACTAGTCTAATGCTAGAGAATGGATTCCTCTTGGTGTCAATGTGTGTTGTCTTGTGTTCTGTGAGGGGGAGGGGTGCCCCTTTATTTATAGCCTCCAAGGTCGGTGGAATTGAGTCGGTTCCGCGAGGTGGTATCATTGATTGCAGGGGGAACCGACATTGCAACGTCGGTTGCGAACCGCCATAGAAGAGTGGGCCTCATTGGGCTTGAGGGGGGGTCGGCCGACCCACCTAGCTGGGTCGGCCGACCTGTGGCTGGCCCCACCCTGGCTGGGCTTTGGCAGGTGGCCTCCCCTCTGTTCCTTGACCTTGGTCCCGAGTGCTATGGGTAGACTTGAGTGTTTCTTTCGGTTATTGGGCCCTTGGAAGATATCTTTATTCCGGGAAAATCCGTTGATTGCAAAGTCCATGTTTAGTGCATGTTTTCCCTTGTTTTTATATGAATTGCACCTGCACTCATAATTTCACCAAGACTAGTGGAATTTGTTAGAAATAAGCCCTATGTCTACCCTTGGTGATGGTGTTAGGTTCCAGAAGGTGCATAAAGTTGACGGTAAAAAATGGGTCGTAAGGACCGTCAACATAGAGCCACATCTCAGCCCGCTTCCAATTCCGGAGGTCTGTTCAAAATGTTGAAGTCCATCTTCACCATCTGCCGAGACAACTCCGTTCGAGCTCAGAAGGAGAGGGCAGCTAGAAAGAAGGACACTCGATGCATCAAAGCCTTGTATGCTGAACAGGGCATTCTGTCAGCTCGTTCCTCATCTGGCTCTGAAGCTGAAGACAGTGATGAGGTTGTGTATGAGGATCCTTCCGAGTCCTTCACCCCCGAGGAGCGTGCTTTCTTTGATCAATTCACCGCTGGTCCGTCCACTAGTGCAGCTGCTCCGGCATCTCAAGCTGAAGAAGATGATGATGATGTTGATGATGATGAAGCGAGCAGTGATGGCGGCGATGGAGGTGATGAGCACTCCATGGGGGAATAGCGGCTACATCGACAATCTCGATCTTTTTCTCTTCCTTTTTGGTGTCTTGATGCCAAAGCGGGAGAAGAAAAGCTTTATCCATCTATCTATCTATCTATCCTAGCTGATCATGGACTTGGTGTGATTTGAAAAAACTCTTTGTGCTTAATTAGATGTTGGCTTGTAATCGTTATAACTATTTATGTAAGACTATGTTGGCTTGAATGCACATGTTTAGGGGGAGTTTTTCACTCTCAATGAAAGCTTTATTTGGTTGTCATCAATCACCAAAAAGGGGGAGATTGAAAGTGCATCTAGGCCCCCTAGTGGGGTTTGGACGATTGATGACAAACAATTAAAGGTCTAATGATTTTTGAATCAGATTATGTGCAGCAAAAGATGGAAATGCGTGTTTGATGTTCCCTCAAAATGAAAAAGAAAGAGAAAAGGCTGCCTATGTCTTTGAATTTTATTTCTTATCTTTGAATAATAGGTATGCCGTACTATCAAGAGGGATACGACGTAAAAAGTTGTGAATGTGTCTAAGTGCTCAAAATTCTAACTTCTTTTGCATCAAGAGGGCTAACAGGCAGTTTTCAGGCTTTGGGAGCCGGACTAGTCCACCTGGAGCCGGACTAGTCCGTATATCGTCTGATCCGGACTTGTCCGGGTACTTGTCCGCTTATTTGCGGACTTCAGAGACTTGGAAACGGACTAGTCCGTGTGTCGTGGTACGCGGACTTGTCCGGGCACTTGTCCGCTTATTAACGGACCACAGAGACTTGGCAACGGACTTGTCCGCCAGGGTCGGACTAGTCCGTGACTCAGGGTTTTCCAGACTTGTCCGCTGACTTGTCCGCAAGTTTTTGTGCTAAATACTTTCCCCGAGTTTTTGTGCCAAAACACTCGGGGAAGATATTTTTAAGAACAATTTTCTTTTGTTTTTTTCGACAAATCCAATTGACAAACACAAGGCATTTAATTTATATGACAATATACATCCATTTGATGACACAAATATCATCAATACGCATATATATCACCAATATGTCACATAAGTTCAAATATATCACAAGTCCACATAAGCAAATACATAGAAATAAAACGGTTGTTGACGGTCGTTACGGACCAATTTCGACCGTCAACTAGCTCAATAAACAAGAAGGATTGGACATTCTTTACACGCATTTTATTTAAGAATAACCTATTTCCACATGTACCTCTAGATTTTAGTGTGCAGGTGGAATAAGGGAGAAATCCAGGTGAAATCATGCCCCAAGGCGACGAATCAACACTTCTACAAAACAACGTTCGCCGCGGGAATACAACTCCAAGACAAAAGGCCAAATCTCATCAAAGTCCAACACAACTAAGGCCAAATGCACCTGGACCAGAGAAGTAGACCCAGAGGGGGAGCCACCTGCCAAAGCCCAGCCCAGGAGGGGCCAGGCACAGGTCGGCCGACCCCCCCTGGCCAGGTCGGCCGACCTGGCAGGGTGGCCCCCTGGGTCCCACTTTTTGTGGCGGTTTGTTACCGACCTCTGGAGGTCGGTTCCCCCTACATTAAATGCCACCGACCTCGGGAACCGCCTCAAAGTTACCGACCTTCAAAGCCTATATAAGGAGGGGTACCCCCCCTCCTTCCACACACACAATACACAAGGATCATTCCCTCCTCCTCACACTAGAGCTAGAGGCAATTCTAGGTAGTGCTAGGCTGAGTAGTGGGTTGCCCTATTGCTCCCAAAGTCTTGTGGAGAATTGGGGTAGCGCTCTTGTATCCTTCCTCTCTCTTTGTAAGACTTGTTATTTAATCTATGGAATACAAGTATTCATATAGTTGTTATGAGCTTGCTAGTTCTATCATGATCTTGTATGATCGTTCGTTGTTCGTTCATGCTCGTTCATCATTCGTTCTTTGTTCGTTCATACTCGATCATCGATTATTCTTGAACTTGCTTAATCGTTCATCGTTCGTCGCTCGTTCTTGAGCGACAAACGCTTATGCATAACTTAGTGCTAGCTTTGATCCCTTTTATCTAGTTTATGCTAGTTAGGCTAGTTGTTCTCATGTTTAGGCATCGGGCTCATTGTCCTGCAAAGGTGCTCTAGATTTATCACCCCGTCGATCCGAAGGGTTGGGGGTGCCTCGAGGGATCTAGAGTCGTGGTTAGTAACGCCGGCATGGTGCCGGGGTAGTCTATCCACCCTTGGGTATGTGCGTGTCCGACGGTTTGTAGAGGTAGGTGGCAGGAAGTGACAGCCCTGTCCATCCAAAGGAACCCTCCACGTTCGGGCACGGCATAGGAGTACGTAAATAGGCCGGAGTCGCGAGGCAGACCTTGCGTATGCCGGATCTCCCGATGTTGCCTAGGCATTAGACGCTTGCTTGTGCTTGCATGACGCTAGATGATAGGTAGAGGTTGTGCACGCTATATGAATGTTGTACCTTTGGAGTAGTAGCTCGCTAGTCTAACTTAGCATTGCTTAGGATTGTCTCTCGCCTTTTATTAGAGAGAGTGGAATGCCTTCGTGTGTGTCGCACTATCCTTATTATTATTAAACCTTACCCCTGCATTGGAATGTGGTTATATCACTTATCGTTTGTAACACCATGAACATAAGTACTCTTGTCAACCATGTCTTCCTTTGGGAAAATATAAATATGATACCCTGGAATACTCTCGGGTGAAATGCTACAACGGGTTATCCGTCCGCTTGCGGATATTCTATTTAACATGACAAACCTTATAATTCATATCTAGTACTTGTTACTAGTTGTGGATTATTTGGTCCAATAGTGCAAGTGAACAATTTCATAACCCCCGGCGTCTCCCCGCGGTCGCGTGTTTCCCGCGTGACCGTAAGAGACGCCAACAACGGTACATAAGTTCAAATACATCACGTACAAGTTCACAACAATGACAACTGAAGTTCACATCTCAAGTTCACAATATTGACAACATAAGTTCAGAACAGAAGTTCACAACAACAGTTCAGAAGCAAGCTCGCGGCGTCTCCGGTGTGCTTTTCTTGAGTACTTGCCCCTTCGAGCGTCTCCTCATATCTCCTCATCTCTGGATTTAGCTGTAAAGGAGATGTGTTAGCAAAGAGACGGCTAGAATATTGTTTTAATTAATTCGATAGTTGTATACATAAGGATTGAAGTTCAACTCAGGTAAAAAAAAAAAAGAATTGAAGTTCAACTAAATGTACCCTTAGAAAGGACATGATGAGATAGCTTCATTGCGGGCGGGACTACTGGAAGCCGATATTATCTCGGTGTCACCTTCGTTTGAAGGTGTCTCCGGTACTTCGGTGCTACCAGTATCCGGTATATGCATCGAATCATCGCTTGATGAAACCGGTGCTTCAATATAGTAACCTGATGCATGAGGATCCGCATAAGGTAGGTAGTGCAGTTGTTGGACTGTCTAGGTGCTCAAGTTTGTAGTTAGGGGGCGATGTATAGACTGGTTGTAGCATACCTGCATGCTGATGAGATGGTCCAAGTGCACCTCCTACTTCAGAAGTCCCCTCCCCGTCCTCATCTTCTAGCGGAAATAAATTGTAGCGGAGTCGTGGGATGGTGTCTGCAGTAAGAGTGACAATTGTTAGAGGAAACAATGTAACATTATCGGAGGTACCATATGTTGTAACTTCAGTTACCGTTGGCCTGAGCTGCATGTGCATCCGTCGGTGGAAATGGTCGTACTCGAATCCAAATATTCCATATGTGCATTGTAGTAGCGTTTTTGAGGATGCCAATTTGCATTACCGGAGGTATAGTTGATGGGCATGCATATGTTTCCATGCTGAATGCGAGATCAGCGGGATTGACATGGATATTTTTAACTACACATATGTTCCTGAAGATTGTAGGTATGAGATGGATCTGGTGCCAAAAGACTGGTGGTAGTCCAGCTACGACCAGCAGCAGTGATTGGCGGTTTTCGACATTCTGTGGGCCTGAATTAGATTGGGTCTGGGAGCGGGGAACTGTGTCATCGATCTCTACTTCAATGGAACCATAATTGAGCGTCAGTGGTAACATCGAAAGGTACCGTTGCTCAAGTTTAATGAATGGGTGACGCAAGATCCTTCTGGTCAGTTTAGGGTCGCCAGTTATCAACACATAGTCACAAAGGTACTGGGAGATATGATTTAACGGAAGGAGCACACCCGTCTGTTCGTGTAAGGCTGACTGTATCAGTTGGTTATTGATGAGAAATGGAGAATGGGTCTTCAAAACTACTACGAGGCTTAAAATTTTTGCCTCAACGTAGTTTATCTCATGCTCATTAAATAACACGAGGTGTGGGTAGTGGAAAGACGCCGACATCTCCTGCATAAAATAAGATTGATGTGTCACTAGAATAAAATCTTCATGATTGATGTAACTTGATTATCTTACTCAATTGGATAACTAACTACATATGAAACTAAAATTGCTAAGTAAAATTAGCTAACTAACTAGTACTATCAACATACAAGCATTTGTCAATTACCGGGCAAATTGCAAATCCATCATTTTGCAAGCATTTCATAACATACAAAGAATTGAACAAACAAGGCAAGCCTCCACTATCAACATATACATTCATCATTTCCATACATTTTCACATGCAATTTAACCTAAAATTTGCATATAAAGCAATTCAAATTTAATTTGCATACAAAGCAATTCAATTTTGACCACCACAATCTATTCCATTTCATACAATTCAATTTTTCCAAAATGCATACAAAGCAATTCAATTCAATTTCATTCCAAGCAAAATTTGTATATTGGAAAAGGCAGAAAAAAAAAAGAGAAAGAAAAGAGAGAAGAAACTCACCTCGGGTGGCTGGCCGTCGGGTCGGGGGAGGCTGGCGTCGGGAGCCCCGAGCTGGACCTGAGCGGGGCCGGAGTTGGGGGTGGCGGAGGAGGTGGAGCCGAGCCGGGCCGGAGTCGGGGGAGGCCGGGGGGAGGCCGCCGGCGTCGGGTGTCTTCCTCGTCGGGGCGGGGGCGGCGAAGCTCGGTGCGGCGGGGGCGCCGGTGTCGTGGAGGAGGCGGGGCCGCCGGTGTCGTGGACGAGGGGCGGCGCGACGTGGCCGGGTAGCCGGTGCCGGGGAGCGGCGGGGCCGCGGCGGCGACGGGCGGGGGAGGGAGTGCGGCGGGGGAGGGACGGCGGCGGGCGCGACGGAGGAGGGAGGGAGGCGGGCGAGGCGGGCGCGGCGGAGGGAGGCGGGCGCGGCGGAGGGAGGGCGGCGAGGGAGGACGGCGGGCGCGGTGGGGGAGGGCGGCGGGCGCGGCGCGGGAGGCACAATAATGGAGTGAGAGCGAGTGTGTGGAGGAGGACGCCCGCGCGCAACGGATATATCACCACGTTTCCCGAGTGCCTAGATGCAAGACACTCGGGGAATCTCCTGCCGCTGTCAACACATAACGGCCGCGCTTCGACGCGAGCACGGGCGACACATTTCCCGAGTGTCACGGATAAATACACTCGGGAAAAGTTATTTTCCCCGAGTGTCCTTGTTTCCCCGAGCTTTTTATTCCGACACTCGGTACAAGTGTCTTTCCCCGAGTGCCCGATGAATTACACTCGGGGAAAGTTTAGGCGCTCGGGGAAAAGCTGATTTCTGGTAGTGTCTCCTGGTCATATAACTGAGATGTCTTAATTAGTCGGTTCCAAACCGAGGGTAACTTAGGTTACCTGGTCATAACGATAACTACAAGTTCGATTAACAAACATGACTGAGAAGCTTCCCTCAAAAAAAGAAAAACAAAAAAAACATGACTGAGAGGCTAACTTGACGCTGCATTCAACTTAGACTATAGTATGTCTCATCTTTTTGTATGGTTAGGATTCCGTCCCGCATTGTGGGGCGTTGATCATGGAGTCTTCTCAGAATCTTGACCAGTGACACTAGCAAGTAAAATGTACTTGAAAGCAACTACAGTTTTTGAACACCGGTAGCATTCCTCGCATCCTTAGTTGACCAGAAGTATTTAGTACAAAAGATATTTACTGGAATGGAAAAGAGATTGAAACTAACCAAAACCCATTAAAATATGATCAAACTAAGGTCATGCTTCAAAATGTTTTTTCATAGCACAATGAAAAATTTATCACAACATTCCTTCAGTTTCAGTCCTTAAGCAATAACCATGGCAGAGCCATAAAAATCTTTCCCCGATTTGAGATTGACCGAAAGTATGAGATTTCCCCCATACTATCCATCCGAAACCGTCTGCTTAGCAGAAGGTTCGTGGAAAGCCCCTGTAAAGAACTAAAGATCCTCATTCCCCTGGAACGTGTAGTCTCCGTTGATTACGACTCAAGCAGTAAGCGCTTGGAGTAGTAGCCGGCGAAGTGCCCTGTATGCAAGGATGACAGGAGATATGTGAGCTTCCGACGTCCTTGTGTGCCGGGCACGGGCAGGTGGCCACGCCTGCCGCTGCCCCGAGGAACCCGGCCGTGTTTACCCCTGCTAGTGACCTTTTCACCTCTCGCCATGTTGAGTTGTTGATACTCCCTCCGAGTTGAAACCAGGGTAACGAAGCGGTC
Organism: Eragrostis curvula; assembly: GCA_007726485.1. Lineage (NCBI taxonomy): Eukaryota > Viridiplantae > Streptophyta > Magnoliopsida > Poales > Poaceae > Eragrostis > Eragrostis curvula. The sequence continues at coordinate 11,191,059 of CM017439.1, read as the reverse complement.
GATCAACCACGACTCTCGATGCTATAGCACTCGTCGCTTGGAGCCGAATGGATCTGCCGGCCGAGCGCGTGCGTGTTCCTCCTGCACCCAAGACCAAGCACGCCTGGTCGCCTGCTCCATCGGTCGTACAGTACACAACCACACGCAGCGTGCGTGGAAGACAAGGGCCGGCCAACGAGGCAAAAGTGCGGAGAGTTCCGTGGCCGGGCACAGGAAGCGGAACCATGGAGGCATGGCGCCTGCACCCACGCGATTGGTTCGGACTTGTCCTTGCCATCGGCGAACTTCTGGCGCCCTTGCCATCGGCGCGCCTGCAGTCAGGCTTTTTTGACACTCGCGCCATCTGTACACAGTAACGTTCTCGTCCAAGTCGCAGCCGTCCGGTACCACCGGCTTCGGGCGGCTCGTCTGGTCCGACGACAAGCACCCAGCCCGATAGTCTTTACGTGGACATGATGTATACAGTTTTGCCGCCCAAATGGGGTAACCGTGTCCATGTGATGGGCCACAATACCATGGTAGAAGGGTTGGAGTGTAATATGCCTATCTATACAACCAAGTATGTAAACTGAAGGACATGTGTTTTTTGTTTTCTAAAAAAGGGATAGGAGATGAAGCTTTGCTTAGAGCCATATGCCATGAGCATTATTCTGTAGCCGTTTAGGCCTAGATTGTTAGACCAGCAAAGCTAAGAGAACTTAAGTAGGAGCATGACATACCCAGTCATCAGATTTTATTAATGCCAACGGAAGATGACCTTTCAAGAGTTACATGATTCTGGCCTCAGCGAGAAGGAGCGGTTTTACGAGGAGACGGTGACTGGCAGTAGAAGCTACACAAACACCCAAAGGAGACACAATGGCCCAGGCCTTTTGATTGGTTATAGCAAGTGTTGAAGCACCTTTCAGTGTCGCAATTAACAGGGCCTATAATTCTTGTGCAACGGACCGGTTCTGAGAGCACACCGTCCACCGTCCCTGCCTCTGTGGGGCAAATCCCTAAAAGATAAAATGAATATCACAAGATTTTTGTTTTTTGGAAAGCATGCTCTAAGTAGAAAATGCTCATGTGTTTCTCTTTCAGTTCATGTGCAACTGACAATGTTCATGACTATACATACGTATATTTACAACGAATATGGTTGGATCGACTGAATTATGATGCAAAATGTTGTGACATGAACTAGAACCATGGTCCTGGGAGACTTACCGGAAGATAACAATGCCACAAGGGCAACGCTGAGGAGCAGTGCTCCATGGTAGGTACTAATAACCATTGCTTGGTGGTGTACGAAATCTCGTCTTGCAATTGTTTGCTTTATGATTGCATTGCAGGATCTGGGAGGGTTTTATACTATTCTTCTCATCTATTTTTGGAATACTTTAATTGTATGGGTAAACGGGGATTTTTGGAATATTTTAAGCATTGATAAGGTGGAGTTTTTGTAACAGCTTTAATTACTACCTGATAAATGTTGGGATTCTTCGTAAAGAAAGCCCAGCACCGGGTGAAGCACGGAGAAGAAGCGTGAGAGATAGAGAAGTGGCTTCGCGTGCTTCGCAAGGACTCTGCGCAACACGAAGCCTAGGCTATAGCATTAATAATCATGTTACATCACAGAGATTCGACCCCCTCTCCATTGCATGGGAGGGGGTATTTATACCGTGATCAGGAATTACAAATCGATGCCTGAACTACCCCTGATCACGGAGAATAATGTACAGGATATTCGGTACAAAAATGTCCGGAGGGCACAATAGTCTTTTGCCATCTTCCTGTCGAGGGTTCATTAGAAACCCTAGCTGCTGACGCACTTGTCCTCCGGGCCCACCCGTAGGTCTTCGGGCGTACACGAGGCACCCAGCCGAGCCTCGTCTGAAGTCCACAGCCTTGGCGCGGCGGCGACCCTTCGGACAATGGATCCGCCCTTCGTGCCCTGCAGCTGGTCCCGCGGATCTTCGGGCGTGTGCGGCCCCTCCGAGCCTCGTCCGAAGTCTTGAGTCTTCGGACGCTGGAGACCCTTCGGGCGTTCGGTGCGCCGTTCGCGCCCAGCGTCAATCCCTACGGAAGGAAATACAGACGACACACGGAGGGTAACTTGGTTAGCCTGGTTAAACCCTTCGGGTACAAAGAGGGCTGTCCGGGATCGAGTCCTGCTCCGCGGATCCCCAACAGTAGCCCCTCGTGGGCGAGGTTCAACGCCGATGAGCCGAACCCTCGAAGAACAATCGGATGTGGCCGGAGTCGATCCCGGAAAAACTTCCCTCGCTCATTGGGGTTGATGCTGGCTGTATAGCCCGAAGATGATTTCGTGTTGTCCGGAGGTCGAGAGCGCGGTAAAAACGTTGATCTTATCCGCACTCGCGGTTTTCGAGGGCGCATTAACTGCTCGGTTTTTACCCCCCTATATAAGGAGGGGAGGGCCGGTCATTTTCCGCGCTCACCTCATTTCCTTTGTGATCTTCGGGTTTTCGCTGTTGTTTTCGCGGCTTCGATTTTCGACGCTACTTCCTTCCAGTCTTCGCAATCTTCTTAAGGTTTGTGGCTGATCGCTCTTCGGGTTTTCGGATGGGTGCGTGATGATTCTCGTTGTAAAATTTTTCTTCGTACAACTTTCAGGTGCTTCTGATGGCTAGAACGAAGCAGACCGCTGCTCTCATCGACGAAGAGCCGGCGATGTCTGGCGAAGAGGCGACTTTCAGCCAGGAGGGGGCGATGTCCATTGATGGTGACGGTTCAGAGGAGCTGCTGGACTCGTTGCCCCAGGGCGAGATTGGTGCTCGTGATCCGGAGGATGTCGCCGGTAGGCGCGAGGCCGAAGTCCCGGTAGCTGTCGTTGGTGGCGGGTCCGGAGGCCACAAAGCTCCGGAAGACGTTCCGGTTGAAAAGCCCTCGGCAGACGACGCGGAGGCTTCGGTTCCGGTTAAAGGTAAGAATTTTGAGGCTAATAGGGATTATGAGATTTATATTGAGAGCGCTTATGCTGGGGACTTCGGGAGAAAACGCTTTAAGGCCGGCGTTGACGCTGGATCTTCGGCTGCAGAGGGGGAGGGTACTTTCGGTTATGGTCATTCTTCGAAGGTTTCTGACGCCCGGATTCGGACACCTGCAGTTATTGACAAGACCTATCGCTTGAACCGCTCCCGGGTTGGCGAAGCTGAACTGGCTATGTATGTTGAGAGGGGATACTTCGAGGCTGGAAGGGCACGCTGTCCAGGCGACGAGGAAATTCCGCAGCCCAAGGCTAATGAGGCGGTTGTGTTTCAGGATTATTTCGAGGCCGGGCTTCGGCTTCCTGCTCTCTTCATCCTCCAGCGAGTGCTTACGGCGTACGGCATTCAGATACATCACTTGACGCCCAATGCCTTCGTGCAACTGTCGAAGTTCATCTGGGCCGTGAGAACATTCAATGCGAAGGTGAATTACGAAGCCTTTTTGCGCTTCTTCAGTTGTCACTTGCAGAACAAGAAGGTGTACTATGACAACGATGTCCTGCTTCTTCAGTATGGGGTCTGCACTTTCCAACCGCGAAGCTTCAGTAAGAAGTCGAAGCTTGAGAAGGTTGCTTTGATTACCGCTTCGAGGAATCGCTGGGACAATGATTGGGTTGACTACTGGTTCTACGCTGAGGTGCCCGAAGGGGAGAATGATGATGGGTCTTCGTGCTACCCACTAGCCAGTTCGCTGGTTCCTGCGGAGCCCATTTTCTCTCCTGCTTTCACCGGCCGCGGCAAGACCTTCCAGCCTTGTTGTGATGCTTTCAAGAAAGCCTGCAAGGTCATCAGTGGCCGTACTGTTGTGGAGGAGTTTATTGCTGCTGGCGTTTGGCCTGTGGAGGGTGGCTGGAAACCGGATGGCACCGAGAAAATCAAGCTCGAGGAGCGCAAGTTCACTTACCGCCGCCCGAAGTTTAATGGGCTGAAAAGGCCCGAAGGTCTTCGGCCATTATAGTTTGTTGAGATGGTCGAGGAGTGCGCTAATCTGCTCTGCGATCCGTTCAGTGCTGCCGAAGCGTATGACGTGGAAAACGGTCTGATCCCGAAGCGCCGTATCAATCGGATCTTCGATTCGCTGAAGATCAGCTATGGTAACCACGCCGTGCCCTTAGGCAGAAAACGGCTCAAGAAAGGGGAGACGCCCGAGATTACGATGACATCTTATATCAAGATGAGGGGCTGGGAAAAGAAAGCCGAAGCTCCCGCCGGCGGCGCTGGGTCTTCGGGTTCGGGTGCTGGACGAGGTCGGGCTCGAGCGGCTTCTCGTCCGCAGAAGACAAGTGCTGTCGCTACGACGAGCACTGTGCTGGCCGAGCGCCGGAAGCGCAAGAGGGTCATGTCTCGAGGTTCGAAAAGCTCCGGAATCTTGGGTGAAGTTCGAGGCGGGTCGAGTTCCCGCTTGGCTTCGGGGCAAACGGAATTTGCTTCGGGTTCCCGAGGTGAAGATGAGTCTGTGGCTGGTGGTGCCAGGTTGATTGGTTCAGGGAATGCGCCTGTTTCTCCTGGCTTGGAGGCGCTTTCCGAAGGCCGGGACGGGGTTCCCGTGATTGAGTTGTCTGATACCGAAGAATTGTTGGATGGCGCTAGCAGTCTTCGTGTAGATGTTGAGGAGATGCAGGGCACGGAGCCGGGTCGGAGCGCCGTGGACATGATTGGGGACGATGTATTGGGCTCGACCGGCGTAGAACGGTCTGGAGATACTGGGAGCTCCAGTGCTTCGGAGAGTTCTGATGGTTCGTCGCCTTCGGGCGACGATTCTGACTCAAGCTCTGACGCGGGGAGCTCGTACGGGACCACGAAGGATGCTAGCTCTCTCGGTGTTTCGCTGGCGGTGATGAGTGGCTTGAGGGAATACAATCCCGAAGGTCCTTAGACTTGTGGCCTTAGTTTTCTTCGCTTTACTCTTTTATATATATTTTTTTGTTCTCACGCTTTAATTGTGTTGCGTAGAGCTTCGGGCCACGCTGGAGGCGAATTCCGCTCCTAACCTCGCCGACTTACTGCTCCGGCAAGGCCAAATGGTAATAGGATTGGAGGGTTTCTCTTCGTTTGTATTGTTGACTTTTTGGTCTTTGTTAACACTTCGCTTCTTTGTCAGATTACGCAGGCGTCTCAGGTACTTCGGAAGAAGTTGGAGACTGAAGTGGGCTTCGGAGGTGTCCCCCCAGAGCTCGTCGCGCTTCACGAGGAGAAAAGTTGCTGGGAGGCGAAGGAAGCTAGCTTCGAAGAGGAGATCGCTCGCCTGAAGAAGGATCTCCAAGAGAAAACTGACTCCTTCGCCGCCTATAAGAAGGATTCCGAAAGGAAACACGCGGCGGCGCTGGAGAAAGTGGAGGACCGAAAGACCGCTCTGGAGGAGACTATGAGGGCGGAGACCGAACGGCTAAGGTCGAAGGCTTCGGCTTTGTTTCGTTCTTATTCGGAGCTACTTGCTCGCTTCGGCCGCCAGCCTCGCCCTCTTCCCGCCGGAGACGATCTGACCCTCGATTCCTTTTTGACTTGGGTCGAGAGAGAGCTGCAGTCTGTGCCCAGCTTGGTGGTGAACATGTGTGATCACGGGGCGAAGACCTGTCTCTATGCGCTTCTGGACATTCTGGCGAAGAAGAAGGTTGGCGATTTCCATGAACTTGGCTTCTCCACCTTCCCTTGCGAAGCTATAGAGGGTGCTGATCCTAATACCTCGGACAAAGGCGTTAGCGTTGTTGCGAAGCGCTTTTGGAGGTTTTATTGGAACAAGCACGGCTCCGCGGCCGCCAGTGCTAGCGCTGTTTCTCGCGCGCAGGACGTAAGGGCTTCGAACGTTTTTTATTTTTTCTTCCGGAGTTTTTATTGAGTTTAGTAACCATCGACCTTTTGCAGGCCAAGGAGAAGAAAAGGAAAGAGGCTGGAGGTCCCGCTTCATCTTCGAATCCATCTTCGGCTGACGAGCAGGGGAGGGCAAAGAAGACCAAGAGCGGTGTCGTTGCCGAAGCTTCCTCCGCTACGCCTCGCTCTGCTACTCCGTCGGAGCCTGCCGCGAAGGTTGCCGCAAACGAAGATGTTTAGATCCTCGGGGCCGCTGGGTTTCGCTCTTTTTTTTTTGTAACTTTAAGGTCTGTAATTCAAAGACGTAATACTGTGTGCAGGTCTCCGAAGAGGGGGCTGTCGTTGAACCTTTATGCTATCAGAACGGTAGGATTTGTGCTACGCGCGCTGCCCATCGTTTGGTTACGAAGATAGTTGGCAATGACGATCTTGGTCGCTTCTGGGGTTACGTTTTCAATGAGTATTTTGCCGCTCGGGCCAAAGTTACTCAATTGTTTCAAAGAAGTAGGCGCCGGAGGCTTCGGGGGCCCCCGCTGATCGTCCCGAAGGTCGAGACTGCGGAGTCTGAAGAGATTTATGATGTTCCGTGGGTGTATGACAATAGCCGTGGTGATGGGCTAGCTGGGATGTTTATTGAACTCTGAATTTCTGTTTTCGTTTTCGAGTTTTAAGGTTTGTTTGTTGTTAGCGATGATACAATTTCTGTATTTGTTGTGAACCTTCGGAAAAACTTCCCTCCCCCCTAGCAAACGAGGGCGAGGTTGCTAACGCGAAGCCTTTCGCTTCGGAAAAACTTCCCTCCCCCCTAGCAATCGAGGGCGAGGTTGATAACGCGAAGGCTTTCACTTCGGAAAAATTTCCCTCCCCCCTATCAATCGAGGGCGAGGTTGATAACGCGAAGCTTTTCGCTTCGGAAAAATTTCCCTCCCCCCTAGCAATCGAGGGCGAGGTTGATAACGCGAAGACTTTCGCTTCGGAAAAACTTCCCTCCCCCCTATCAATCGATGGCGAGGTTGATAACGCGAAGCCTTTCCCTTCGGAAAAACTTCCCTCCCCCCTATCAATCGAGGGTGAGGTTGATAACGCGAAGCCTTTAGCTTCGGAAAAACTTCCCTCCCCCCTAGCAAACGAGGGCGAGGTTGATAACGCGAAACCTTTCACTTCGGAAAAACTTCCCTCCCCCCTAGCAATCGAGGGCGAGGTTGATAACGCGAAACCTTTCACTTCGGAAAAACTTCCCTCCCCCCTAGCAAACGAGGGCGAGGTTGCTAACGCGAAGCCTTTCGCTTCGGAAAAACTTCCTTCTATTATTAATCTGGAGCGTTGATTGTTACAACCGTGGTTCGGCTTTGTTACACTTCGTCTCTGCGGGTGCGGCTCCTGGTCCTGCTTGCGACGCCGGCGTTTACTGGTTTCCAAGGTTGCCTATTGTTTGGTAGGTACCTCTTTCTTGGGCGGCCTTGTTCTTCTTCGCCGGAAGAGATGCTGATGAACTCTGGTAACGCCTCTTCGTTTGGCGGCACGACCTCCAGCGGCTCCGGGTCTTGTTGGTATTGTTGAACTTCTAACCTTTGCTCTAAGTTTTGGTTTTCCGGGTACTGGTTTTGGCTTTGGTTTTGCTGCGAAGAGCTCTCAGATACCCTCAGGTTCTTCATTGCTTGTAGGTATTTTTCTATGTTCTTTCTGGTTGTACCTTCGTCGCTCATTTTGTGATGTTGCTGGTGTGCTTTGTTGATTTGCTCAAGTTGTGGTTTATATAGGGGTTGCCGTTGCTCTTCGCGGTGCCGAGGAGTCAGGTGGCTCTTACTGTGGGTACAGTCGGTAATGGTGGAACTGTGTGGCTTTAGTTGTAGGTAGCTGTTTCTGATGAGCTAGATTCTTCGTACATGGTGGGTCACGGAGTCATGAGGCGCACTGCTGTGTGTCGATGATTTATTTGCCGCTTGGGCATTTCATTCTTCTCGAAGAATGTTCTCGCTTTACTGAGCGATTGCGAGTTTTCCTGCTTGATAAATGACTCAGGATTTCTTTACCCTGATAAGCCGGAGAGATACGCGTTTCTGCGTAATAGCGTAGGTTTACGCTTCGGGCGTTTTTGCCCTTGAGATATGGCGAACTCTTGATGGAGTTTGCATCGAAGTTGTGATGCTTGAGAGACAGATAGGGGAAAAGAGCTGCGTTAATTTGCAGAGGTTACATTGGGTCTCACCTCGTTAAAAACCTCACCCCCTGGACGGGGTTCCCCTGTGAGGAAAAGAGTATGAGCCCTTAGTTACAGAATTTAAATCTAGGCTACAGCGAAAACCAGAAGGACTTCGCTTATATTTCCGCGAAGCCCTGATACATTTGTTATGCGAAATATCTCTTGAGGTTGTCCGCATTCCATGGATGCGGGAGTTCGTTTCCATCCTTATCACAGAGATGGTAGGCTCCGGGCCTGTTGCTCTTGATGATGATGTAAGGTCCTTGCCATTTTGGCTCTAGTTTTCCCTTGCCCTCCGTTTTTGGGCTCCGGAGGAGTACTAGATCTCCTGGTGAGAAGGATTTGTTAACCACCTTGCGGTCTCTCCATTTTTTTGTTTCGGCTTGATAGCTTTCTAAATTTTGGACAGCACTGACTCTGTCCATTTCCATCATGTCTTTCGATATTGCTATGTCTTCGGGGTTTATCTCATGAGCTTCGGCTCTTGGGCCTTTGTACTTGATTTCTTCAGGTGTCATACCTTCGTCTCCGAAGAGTAGCTTGAAAGGGGAGAATTTTGTTGCCCTTGATTCTGAAGTGTTATGGGACCAGATTATCTTCGGCAGCTCATCTGCCCATTTTCCTTTCTTCTGATTGAGAAGGCATTTTTTGACTCCTGTGAAGATTTGCTTGTTCGCATTTTCGACAGCTCCATTTGACTCCGGGTGATACACAGAGGTGAAGTGTGCGGTTGTTCCGATACTTCAGCAGTATTCTTTGAACTCGTAGTTGTCGAACTGCTTGCCGTTGTCAACTGTTATCTCTTGAGGTACCCCAAAGCGGCACACTATGTTTTGCAAAAAGAATTTGCGTATGGTTGGCGCTGTGATGTTGACGATTGGTTTTGCTTCGATCCATTTTGTGAAATATTCCAGGGCGACTACCGCGAAGGTGTAGTTCCCTTGTGCAGCGGGTAATGGCCCGACGATGTCGATACCCCATCTCTGGAGGGGCCATGTTGGTTGGATTACTTGTGTTGGCTGGGAAATACCGGAGAGTTTGCTTGCAAACTTTTGACAGGCTTCGCATTTTCTGACTAGGTCCTGGGCATCTGTGAAGGCGGTGGGCCAAAAGAATCCTTGGCGAAGGGCCTTGGCGCAGATGGATTTTGTTCCGGCATGGGCTCCGCAAATTCCTTCATGAATATCGCGGAGCACTTGGATCCCTTCTTCGCGGCTGATGCACTTTAACAGGGGTTTACTGATGCTGGATCTGTATAGCTGATCATTGAGTATAACATAGTTTCTTGCTCTTGCTTTCATTCTTTTTTCTTCGGTTTCATCTTGAGCTTCGTAGTAATTCCGAAGGTAAGCCATTATAGGTGATCTCCAGTCTTCGCTTTGTATGATGTTTACGAGTTTGATTTCTTTCTCAGGCGTTTTTATCGAAGGTGATGTCAATGTTTCGAAGAAAACGTCTGGCGACAGGGGTTCTTTTCTTGAAGCTGCTCTTGCTAAGGCATCTGCTTCATGATTATCGCTTCGTTCAAGGTGGACGCAAGAGAAACCTCTGAAATGCTTCTCGGTGCTTCGAATTAAGTCCAGGTACTTGATCAGCTCTGGGTCTCGGGCCGTGAAGGTTTTGTCAATGTGGCTCTGAATGACTTTGGAATCGGTGTAAATTACGAAGTTGAGGACGCCCAAAGCTCTTAGCTTTCTGAGTGCTAGCAATACTGCTTCGTATTCTGCGATGTTGTTTGTGCACTTGTCAGTTTCTTTGCTGAATTCAAGTCTAACTGCATATCTCAATTTGATGCCCGAGGTAAGGACAGCCGAAGCCCCAGCCCCTAAGTGACCCCATGCTCCGTCACATCTGATTTGCCATGGTTGCTCGAAGACTGGGCCCTCGGTGTAGGAGCTAGGCTCGGTCCAATCTGCTATGAAATCGGCAAGCACTTGTCCGTTGATGTCACTTCTGCTTTCGAAGTCTACAACATGTTCAGATAGTTTCGCTGCCCATTTGGAGATTCTTCCCGATGCCTTTGGACTTTGGACTTCGGCTTTTACTGCTGCGACTCTGTCGTCTGACATTTTTCTTAACTTTTGCTTCTTCGGTTTGATCCTTGGATCAATGTCCAGCTTATGCTCAATTGTTTGCCTGCTTACGCCTTGGAGGTCTTTTGATGACCATGCGAAGACGTCTTTGTTTTTGCGGAGCAGCTCAATGAGTTCTTCTTCTTCGTTCTTTGGGAGTTGATCGCTTATTATCACTGCTTGATCTAGGATGAGGTCGTCGAGCAGTACTCTTCTTGTTCCGTCCTTGTGGGTGATGCGAGGTTCTTCTTTGTCCAGCAACTTTTCTGGCACTAAGTGCTTGTGCCTTTCTTTTTTGTCTGGGTCTTCGCTTACGATATACATATTATTTTGGCCGGGGGTTATTCCCTTCTCGATATTCCTGGCTTCTTGCTGATCCCCGAAGACTGTAATGACTCCCTTTGGCGAGGGCATTTTCATGACCAAGAATGAATTCCTGATGATAATATCGAAGGTGTTGATGACACCTCTGCCGAAGATGGCGTTGTATGGGTAATTCATTTCCACCACGTCGAAGGTTATGTGTTCGGTTCTGGGGTTTGACGTATCCCCGAAGGACACGGGCAGAGAGATTTTTCCCAGAGGGTTGATTCTTTTTCCTCCGAAGCCGTACAAAGGTGTGTCCATTGGTTCAAGGAGTTTCCTGTCCAGTTTTAGCCGGTCGAAGGTACTGGCGAAAAGGATGTCCGAAGAAGCCCCGTTGTCAACCAATATCTTGGTGACATCCCATCCGTAGATGTTTGTTTTGATGACCATGGCGTCATTGTGCGGGTGCTTCTTGAGTTCGCAACGTGATAGATCTTCTTCGGTAAAGGTGATTGGCACATGAGACCATTTTGTCTTTCTGATTGGAGCTGCGTTGAAAATTGTGTTTACTGCTCTGAAATAATCTCTTCGTTGTCTCTTTGACTCGAAGTCCGTCGAAGACCCTCCGGTGATTGGTAATATGGTGCCGAATGATGGCAGTGGATCTGCAGGAGTCTGATGGATTGACTCAGTCTTCGGTGGAATTCTGGTGATGGGTGGTGGTGGTGGTAGCTCTTCTCGTGCTGTATAATTGTGCGAAGGTGATGGTAGCATCTTCGGGATGTGGTTTACTTGAGGTGCTGGCGAGAAGTTGTTTGGGTGGAAACTCGAGGGGTGAGGCATTGTGCCTTGATAGTGCTGATGGTAGACTGGAGTGATTTACGGGTATGCAGGATTATATTGTGGTGATGGTTGCCAACTATGGTTTCCGGAGGTATTGTTGACAACTCGGGGTGGAGGAACGGGTTGTTCCTTTGTTTTCATTCTTTCTAGGACTGTTTTGGTTTCGGGGCACTCTTTTGAGGTGTGTCCTTGGTCGGGTCCATGGAAAATGCAGTATGGTTTGCGAGGTTCTTGGTTTCTTCCTTTGCCTCGTCCCCTTCCTCTTCCGTTTCTTCCTCCTCTGTAACTGTTAGACTCCGGAGGTGTTTCCGTCTTTGTGCTGTCGATCTGGTTGATGTATTGGGCTTGCTGTTCGTCTTTGTTTCGCCTTCTCGAGGTGTTCCAGTCTGGTTGGCTTCGTTGGTTGTTTGACTTCGCCACTTGCTTTTGACTGTTTTCAGTTGCTTTTTGTCTTCGATAGTCGGAATCAGCTTTGCTGTACCTTGCTAGCTCTGTGTATAGGTCTTCGATAGTCGCTGGAGTGTTCATTGTCAAATGCGTTGAACAAGGTCCGGCCCGAAGCCCCGCGATTGCTGCATCAATTGCTGAGCTATCTTCCACTTCTGGGGCCTGAGATCTTAGTTCTACAAATCTTCGGAAATAGTCTTGAAGGGGCTCCCGCTCTCCTTGTACGCAAGCCCGCAGCTCTTGAGCTGAGACGGTTTTGCGTAGGAAACCTTGAAAGTTTTGGGTCAACTTGTCCCTTAGATTTTCCCACGAGTATATCGTGCCTGGGCGAAGGGTTGAGTACCAATCCAATGCCGGACCCTCGAGTGCAGTGATAAGCTTTTTGGCTAGAACGATGTCGTTTCCGCCAGCGGAGGAGATTGCAGCTTCGTAGCTCATGAGAAATTGTCTTGGGTCGAAACGGCCATTGTATCTCGGGAGAGGTATTGGCTTGTACGAAGTGGACCATCTCGTGAGTTGAATGCCTTCGGACAGTGGTGAGCTTTTGTCAAATTTGCTAATTATCCCTTCGGGTCTTGTGATGTTATAGCTTGGTCTTGCTATTCTTCTAAACACTTGGTCTTGCTGTTCAGTATTTTGCTCTTGCATTTCCCGCAATTCTTCTTCCAGCTGAACGATTGAGGCCTTCGCTTCTTCGATTCTGCTTTGGAGTCTTGTTTTCGAATGTTGACTGGCCTGTTCGAGGCGAGCGCTTCGTATTTCTCGGAGTCTCTTCAAATGTTTCTGCAACTTGAGGAGGGCTCTGTACTCTTGCTCTTGGTCTTCGTTTCTTGCTCGCTCTTGTTGGGCATTGCTAGTCTCCGGGTTGTCGATATTGACCCTTGTGTTGTCGAACTGTTCCCAATCTTCGTCCGTATCAGTGTCAGTGTCCTGCGCGAAGGGGGGTTCTTCCGCAGGGATGATTTGCTTGTTGGCTGCCTCTCTTATGCGGTTGTCTTCGCCGCAAGGGGCATTGGTGTTGGTATTGGCTTGGGCTTCCCCGGTGCGGAGCGGTGTTTCTCCTTGGGGTGTCCTTGCCGCGTTTGATCTTGTTGTTGGCCCGGCGGGTAGCTGTGGCTGCGGGGGTGGCACTGGGTCTTCTTTCGAAGCCCCTTGCGCAACCCTCGCCTTTTTAGGTGGCATTAGGGCTTGTTCTTCGTGCTAGAACCACGGTGGGCGCCAAATGTTGGGATTCTTCGTAAAGAAAGCCCAGCACCGGGTGAAGCACGGAGAAAAAGCATGAGAGGGAGAGAAGTGGCTTCGCGTGCTTCGAAGGGATTCTGCGCAAATCATGTTACATCACAAAGAGTCGACCCCCTCTCCATTGCACGGGAGGGGGTATTTATACCGTGATCAGGAATTACAAATCGATGCCTAAACTACCCCTGATCACGGAGAATAATGTACAGGATATTCGGTACAAAAATGTCCGGAGGGCACAATAGACTTTTGCCATCTCCCTGTCGAGGGTACACCAGAAACCCTAGCTGCTGACGCACTTGTCCTCCGGGCCCACCCGTAGGCCTTCGGGCGTACACGAGGCACCCAGCCGAGCCTCGTCCGAAGTCCATAGCCTTGGCGCGGCAGCGACCCTTCGGACGTTGGATCCGCCCTTCGTGCCCTGCAGCAGGTCCCACGGATCTTCGGGCATGCGCGGGGCGCCCCTCCGAGCCTCGTCCGAAGTCTTGAGCCTTCGGACGCCGGAGACTCTTCGGGCGCTCGGTACACCGTTCGCGCCCAGCATCAATCCCTGCGGAAGGAAATACAGACGACACACGGAGGGTAACTTGGTTAGCCTGGTTAAACCCTTCGGGCACAAAGAGGGCTGTCCGGGATGGAGTCCTGCTCCGCGGATCCCCAACAATACATGTCACAATCCATACAGCTAAGGGTGATTGGATATGAAGGATAAACCAAGAACTTGAGTCCGACAGGGGGGCGGAGACCTCACCGAGGCCTTGTGGTACGCCTTGGGCCTCCTCGAGCCGGACGGCGCGGAGCAGAGCAAATAGTATCTAGCAGCGGCGAGCCGGCACGCTACGACTGCAAAAATATATCTAGCAGCGGCAACCGGTTACCTAAATCTTTATGCGTGTTGTACGGTGCACGATAAGGAATGCGGGAGCATATGCCGTTAAGGAGACGAATTCCCGCAGCCGGCACGCCACGACTGCTTTCTAGATGGTAGTATCGCACTCGCGAGTCTCGTCGCACGTAGCCGAAGCGATCACCCATAGCCATAGGGTCGAGTTGTCGAGACAAGCGGTGCGGTCCCAGTACGCTTGCCTCAAAGGGGGCCTGGCCCCGTGCGCTCGACTAGTGAAGGGAAGAGGAGCCGTGGCGAATGGTTGGATTGGACGAGATGACGGATCGATGGCATGGTGGCTGCTACCAGCTATAACCACCTCAACAAGAAAGAAGAGTCGAGCGACGACCCCACTCCGACAAACCCGAGACCAGAACATCCTAGTTCCGATTTGCGGAGAAGCCGCCCTATGCCCCCTGCAGGCAACGACACATTGGCAATGAAACATGACAAGACGTGATCAGGGCCGGTCCTGAGATTTTGATGGCCCGGGGCGAATCTAAAAGTCGGGGGCCCTCTATGTAATTTTTTTAAAAAACATATATATATTTATATAATATAAACTTTATTTATCAATTAAAAAATAAAATATTAAAACGAACCTTATAAAATGATTTGTGCAAATTGTAAGCGTTTCTAGATATAAACTCGCTAATGATGGTATAGTATTAATCTCATTTGGCGATTTCTTCTAAACACACATAAAGTGGTCAAATAGTTTAAAACCGTTCTTGAGACATGATAGGCCTTAAATATTTCTTTTAATAATTTCAATTTGAAAAGCTTCTTTCAGCTGATAGCATGACATTATCTTTGTTGCAAATATAACTTCATAACCCTTAACTTAGAAATTAGATCATTTAACTGTACATTAGATGAGCCATCCGAACTATATGATTTTTCTTGCAAATTTAGTGCAACAAATTTCTAGTTCAGCTGAAGGACTACAGAAGCGCGGGCAGGGGCAATCAACCACCAGCAGCTGCGGCGAATTGCGACATGAGCGCGGCCGCCACAAAGAATTTGAGATGACAGCCGCTGAGATCTGCGGTTGCTCGTCATTGCCATTGCCGTATGGGGCTTGTTTAAGACTAACCGCAGCAGTCTCCTCTATTTTCCATTCTTTAAAAGAATATTCTACATCTTCTGTAAAAGATTCCACCCTCTAAATTGGATTTTGTTACAACAAGGAACTGTATCGCCTCCTCCATCCGCTCGCCGCCGCCTCCCGCGCTGCCCTGCTTCGGAGCGCCGACGCATCCCGCGCGCGCTCCCACGCTGCCCTGCTCGGCGCGCTGCGCAGCTCGACGAGCTCGTCCCGACGGCATGTGAACGCAGTACGCCGGCGGATCTTCTTCGTAGCAGTTCTGCTCGCCGGGCGCTTCCCCTGCTCGTCGGGCTCCGTCGCGCCGAGTACGCGAGCAGCCTTTCGGCATCGGCGACCACGGTGTCGTAGGCGACGAGGTGGGCTCGAGCGCCGGGTGCCTGGCCGTACTGACGGAGGCGATCCAGGACGCGTCATCCTCGAGGAAGACCGTGCGACCACCAGCGTGGGCAGCTTCTTGAACTGCGACGTCGTGCCGTCCAAGAAGAAGAGCGACAAGGCCTCCTGCTCCGGTGATTATAAGAAAAATTAGATTCTTAATTCTTGAATGCTAGTTCAGTGGTTGTTGCTGCTTTCAGTTTAGTGCACTGCTTGATGAATTCTTGGTTCCTTGCTGTCTGAAACTCGTTCAAAATTCAGTGGCTGTTCTTTCAAATTTCAGGGGCTGTTCCTTCAAAATTTTGGTGTCTGAAGCAGACGCATTGTAATTCTTAGTTTTGCTTTGTCCATTTTGACTATGTGCCATTCCACTGCCGCCTATGAGGCACTAGAATGTTTGCAGTTCATGGTTATATTGGTATGCCATAGGTTGCAATTCAGACAACACTGCTTGGTTAACTTGTGATGAAAATTTCAGTACAATGTTAAGCAATTGTAGGCAACTGATATGCACACCAGGAGAATCCAATTTGATCTGATTCGATTTCTTTTGCTTGCAGGGCACCAATCTTGTGAATCTTGTGGACAATGGATATCCCACATCCATCGGTACGGCCGCACCAAACATTGGAAGAAGAAGATGAAGTTGCGTGACCAAGCTGTCCATATCCAGCTTCAAAGGGATCTCATCGAGCACAACTGGATGAGATATGGTTCAATCTAGCTGTCATGGTCAATGTGTGTAATGCCTTTGTAGTAGAAAGATAATTGTTGGACTAGAACATTATGTATCCTCACTGTGTACTGTCAGCTGTTCAGAAGTTGATATGTGCAATGATTCTATCTTCTGTTGTACTTACCAGACCAATTTGTATCATCTGTAATGATGATATGTTGAGTGCCTGCCAATTTTCTAAAATCTTATTTGGGAGTTGCATTTTGTTTTTGCGATCTTTTGGGAACCACTAGTATTCTGAAATATTGAAGTGATCTGTTTGCATGCTCTAGAAATATCTGAGAATAAGTGAGCTTTAACATAATTTCAGTTTGCATGCTCTAGAAAAAAAATGAAGATAACCAGGTTACAGGAAACCATTTTACATGCTCTAGAAATATCTGAGAATAAGTGAGCTTTAACATATCTAAGAATAAGATAAAATGAGGATAACCTGCTTGCTTGGTCACTTGTAAACTGAAAATGGTTCATGCAGTTCTATGCCACATGGTTTTCACCGGATATACAAACATGACTACATGATCAGATTAAATTCCCATGAATTGGACAGCAAGAGCAAGCAGAACAATTAACCATGAATAGAATTGCAGAAACCGGCCACAAAACAGCAACTCAGCAACTTCCCAGAATTAGGCACAATTAACCATGATTAGAATTGCAGAAGAAAACAGCAACTCTGGGTGGCTTATAAATTAACAACCCAGAACTAATATAGAGAGCAATATATGTACAGCTCAGAACTAAAAGAATTCAGTGTGGCTTATAAATTAACAACCAGATGAGCAATATTCAGTGTTGCTTATAAATTACAAGCTGCTCACAGCTAGTGATCCAACATCTAAACTCTGATGAGGCTGAAGCAGCTTTCTTCTTAGCCGCTTTTGCTGCGTCCCTCCCTATTGGACGTTTTCTGGCTGTCGAGGCATCGTCGGGATCAAGATCCATAAAGTTGTGCTGCTCACTGGTGAGGTCATTGTCCCTGGAAGCGCTGTTTTGAGGGTTGTCCATCTTCCTTTTGAGATCCATCCATTTGGGCTCATCTTTCAAGACCTGTCAGTAGTGTAGGAGAGTGAAATTATGCTTCTCTATGGCAGCAATATACATCAGGAATTTGTGACTGGTAGCCATCAGTATACATAGGAACTGCAGTGTAAAAGCTTTTTCAGTAAAGTGCATACAAGAAAATTGCAAGAACATACACATGACCGCAATTTGCAAGAACTGAAACAGGCAACTGAATATGCTCTGCCTGAGAACAGGGCTGTTTTCACTCTACAGAAGTCTGATTTAAAAAGTCTACTGTACTTCAATGGTTGAAGCCATCACATAACATAGGCTGTAAATCAAGTAAATAACTCCATCTTGAAAGGAAAAAAAAACACACAATGTATAGGCTGTTTTTAACTTTATGCTACTTTGTATTTAAAGAAACCATGACAGGCAGAGCATGGCGACTACTTCACAATGCACCTGTTATTCTTTGGAGAGAACATGCACTTTCATTCAGCTGAACAGGAGTATTCAAGGTCACCAGAGAAAACTATCAGTGGTAATTGTAGTGAAAGTCAGAAATATCAAACACTTGCAATCAGTTTCAGTGTACCTAAAGAGCTTCAAAATTCAAATTCTTGCAATGATTCTATCTTCTGTTGTACTTACCAGCCCCTCTCCTTTGCCGGCCTGGTCCATCTCGCCCTTTCTCTCTTTCCTTCTATCTAGCCCAGCATCGTTTTCCCGGCCCTTTGGCCTAGCCAGCCCATAGCCTTTCTTCCTCCTCCAGCACAGGAGAGCTTCACCAAACTCTGGACAAGCTTTCACTCCCGAGCTGCCCATCTACCACCTTCACTCCTCTGCACGAGCTATCCCATCGCTCTGCACCGTCCAGCACCATGGTGGACGCAAAGCTTAGCTCTTTTTTTCGCTGCACGCTCGCGTCCCGTCGCTCCAAAGCCGCATGCCGCGCCCTTCCCACTTGCAAGCACGCACGCACCCGGCTGTCCACCACCTCCTCCGCTCCAAAGCTCAGCCTTCACTCCACCTGCTCGCCTCGTCCCATCGCCTGCGCCGCGCACGCCGCTACGTGACGCACCGCCCCACGCCGGCTCTGCCGCTGTGGTCTTGTCGAGCGCAGCGTGTCAACCGCGCCATCGCCTCATCCACCGAGCTCAGCTCGAGCTGTGCCACCGCTCTGCCCTGCCCCTGGCGTCAAGACCAGCCCCGCGGTGCACGCAAACGCCCACGCCCTGCTCTGCACGCCGCACAGCGCCGGCGACCCGCGCACAGCGATCCCACTGTTGCCGTCGCGTCTGTCGAGCCGAGCCCTGCCCCGGCGAGCTCCCTGCCCGCCTATAAAAGGCGCCCTTGAGCTCCGCCTCATCCCAGCTCCGCCAAGCCGTCGCACAGGTGAGCACCAGCCCGTCCCATGACCGCCTCCCTCCCTCTCACGAGCTAGCACCGAGCTCCATCGGCCATGACCGCTTATCCCCCAAATCAGCCGCTGTCCCTTAGTCCCCAAGCCAAATCTCTGCCACAAATCGACGCTCCATGAACCTAGGATCCAAATCCCCCACTCCCTGGCCGCCCTCACCCTCTTCCCCATGCCGGATTTGAGCTTCCCGAGCTCGCCCATGGCGAACGGGAACAGAGGACGAACACCTCCCTGGGACTGCCTATCTGTAACGCGACCTAGCGGGAGCTGTTGCATAGCGCGGCCCACTACGGCCCATGAGCGTCCACTTCCGCATCTCCGCTGCCAACCGCAAGGAAAAATCGCGGTCGTCATCTACCTTCCGCCGCAGCAGTGCAGCACGCTATCGCAGCAGCTTGCGAAGAAAAAGGCAGCAGAAGCTATGGCGAGGGCGCCGGTCTCCTCCTCAGAACAATCTAGCCTTCTCCTGGAACAATCAAACTTCTACCCGGAACAATTGCATCCTTTATGTGAAACAATTCATCCTCATATCCAGAACATTTCATCCTCATGTTCAGAACAATTCATCTACAAGGCCAGAACAATTTCTAAAAATGCTGGAACAATTTTTCTAACTATTGGAACAATTGGAGCTGAGAGGGAGCTCGGGCAATCTACGCGGCAGGGAGGAAAGGGCGCGGCGCCGGGCAGGGAGGCGGCTCGGAGGAGTGCAGAACGAGGAACAAAGCACGGCGGCGCAGCGCACGCGGGCGGCGGCTCCCGACGACGGGTAGCGGGGCAGGGCGTGTGGCTCGCGAAGGAAGGGCACAGGGAGACAGCTCGGCGGCGACGGCTCGGAGCGCGGGGAGGCAGAGCACGAGTCCTCCAGCTTTCCATCTTCTTATCCCGTCTGAGTGCATGAGAGCCGTACGATGTTGTCTCAGTGCGAATCTTAAAGCGCGCTACAAGTGGGCTATAAATAGCGCGCGCTAAATATAGGAAATGCCGTATCGATCCCATCTCCTCTCTGTTGGGCTAATCAGTCCACCTTCCCAGCCATTAGTTAATTAGGCCATGAGCCCAGTTACTTCCCCGCAGGCCCATAAAACCAGCTGGCCTTTTCTCTGTACACCGAACAGCACCAGCAGCCCAATCCGTTATTCCCTTTACGAATTTATTTTCGGAATAATCCTATAGCCTACACTGAAAATTCAATATCTCCCTCGTCCGAGCTCCAATTGACCTCATTCTTCCTCCTAAATTCATATAAAACCGAGATCTATCCATTCCTATCAGTTTCATATTCTGCAGAGCTCATCTTCTATTTCTTTTATATTTATTTGTGTTTGTTGCTTGTTTGTTTGTTGCCGGTTGCGCGTACCGTAGCTAACGGAGAGTACGAGGAGGAGGAGGAGCAGGAACCAGGAGCCGGAGGCTTCGAGGAGGATCTCCACGAGGACGTCAACGAAGGCAAGTCACAATCCGTTTCCCTTTTGATCATATTGCTCCTATGTTTTATAAACACAACTCGTAGAAGCCATTTTATTGCATGAAATGCTTGACCTGATGATTACAAAACCTTTGAGTAGTATGACCAAGACCACTGAGCCTTATATTACCTGTCCTAATTTATTCCCTGTGAAACCTAGGTTATCCATGTTTGTACACTATTTTACACATGGATGATTACCTTGTTATAGAATGCTTAGGACTGTGTATCACTAAATGCTCTACTTAGCTTTTGCAAATGTGGAAACCGTGATTGGTGTTGTGTGGTAGTAGTAAGGTTGGGTGATAACTAAAGATAAGATGAATGAATGAACTTGGGTTAGAGCTGAGGTGATAATGATGATGATGAGATTTATGGAAGATTAAGCGTCGCCTCTGTGGTGTGCTTATGACAAGTTTTATGGGAGACGAATGCCGCCTCTGTGGTGGGTTCATGTTGTGGAGATGATTGCCTTGGCTCGTATAAGGACCGAGTTGCTTGTGACATCGTACCTAGCCGTTTATCCAGTGCGACCACATTTCCGTGTATGCGGCACGTCTTAGTCTAAACACCGCCAGCTAGTCTGTTAATCGCCCGGTGGCTGGAGATGCAATGGGAGCCCATGGAGCAGGTGGACGTGATGCAGACGTGTGCGACCCGGTTGAAGGCCTAGAAGAGGACAAGACCCCTGGATAACTCCCATGGCGATTAGTCGGGACGATGCTATGATGGGTAATGACTTTGTGAGTCTTCACACCCACGTCGCGGGTGGCTTGTGATGCACTCAGCTTGTGGGTACAACGTACAACCTCTGCAGAGTGTTAAAATCTATTCGAATAGCCGAGTCCACGGTCACGGACATGGCTTTGGTTCGGTCCAAGAACTAGCATGGGGTGGGTACTTATCTCCTTGTTGGGTGAGTTGTTTTGAGAATAGGTCCGGTCTTCCACCGAAGGTTGTCGTGGACGGGGTGTCCGACAACGTAAAACTTGACCAACCCCATAATACTTAATGTGATGCTTTTGCTAAAACTGTTTTACAAACTGAACCCTTGCATGTGTAAAACTTGATTTACTGCAATGTTAAACCTGATGGCCTTTACCTTGCTACTGCCAAATGCATACATATATCCATTGTTGGTAGGGCAAGGGTTGCGACTTGCTGAGTACTCTTGTACTCATTCTTACTTGCTGTTACAGAGGAAGATCCAGACTTTGTCGACGCTGACGGTGAGGAAGACGAATAAGCTTGGTCTCGTCCGTACCCGGGCTGCCTGTGGTTTAGTCTACCGCTTAGTTGCTTCCGCTATGGAGGACCTGGAATATATATCTTCTGGGCCTGGTTCTGTGTGTTTTTAGTTTATTTCCGTATGTTCTGTTGTTATCTATCTCGACCCCTGCCAGGTCGCGACTTGTAATATCACCAGTTGTAAGACTTGATTGTACTAGCGACTCATCCAAGGACTGGTATAATAAAGTGTTTAAACTCCTGTAATAACAGGAGTGCTTCAGCCGGTCATCTTGTCTCTGTTTAGTTGGTGTTTGGGGGGGTTGGTGTCACGGAATCAAACACATTCAGAGGCAGCACCTGCTGCTCCGTGCGTTCGCATACGGTATATATATAGCAGAAGGTTAGCTGCTAGCACGAGCACTCATAAATTAAAGCACACTATTATCACTCTGCCAGTATAAAGCTGGGGCTAAGCTAATCTCACTATCCCAGGATGTTATGTATCCATTATTGTCCAGTGCTCTAGACTCTAGTCCCATCAGATGTCACGGCACTGTTTGCCGGCCGGATACGTCGTCAGTAGTTAGCTTAGCTGTACGTGCCCTCCAGTCGATGATTTCTTGACGCAGAATTTTTGCACACCTCACATCGTTGTTTACCAGGAATGATTTAAGAACACGTCGGGTCCTAGTCTCAGAGAATTCAGGAAAAAAAACTCTGTATTCTCACAAAAACACGATGAAACTAAGGTCATGCTTCAAAATGTTTTTTTCATATAGCACAATGACAAATTTATCACAACACTCCTTCAGTTTCAGTACTTAAGCAATAACCATGGCAGAGCCATAAAAGTCTTTCCACGATTTGAGATTGACCGAAAGTATGTAACCGTATGCACCCGGAAAAAAAGAAAAGAGTATTGCCCCCATACTATCCTTGCGAAACCGTCTGCTTAGCCCCCTGTAAAGATCCTCATTTCCTGTTCCCCTGGACCGTGGACTCAATCAGTCAAGGGCTTCCGTGCGTGCCGGGCACGGACACGTGGCCACGCCTGCCGCGGCCCCGAGGAACCCGCCGGCCGTGTTTGCCACTGCTAGCGACGACCTTCGCCTCTCGCCATGTTGATTTGTTGACACTCCCCCTGCCTACGTACGAATTGAACGTGAATAACGTCCGGATTAGCAAACCCTCGCAAAAAAAAGGCGGCAGTTATGCACGACCTTGACTGGATGGGCAAACGGAGCAACCAGGGTAACAAAGCGGTCGATCAAGCACGACACTCGATCTGTCGCACCGCCCGGTGCTGCTGTATAGGTTTTTCTCATTTCACCTCCGTGATGGAGGGCTAGAGGCAACGCAAGCTTACTCGGCTATCCAACAAAAAGATGACCGCCTTTAACCATTAGCGAGTGCCTGTTGCTACGGCAGTTTTGTCAAGACAATTGCTAACCTATTTTATTTAGACTAATAAAACAGGGCCAATGCAGCATCTCGACGAACAGTGACTATGACTCCGCCGCCACCAGTCCACCACCGTGACGCACACGAGCACGCTCACCAACGTGTGCGGCGGGCTTGGCATGTACTAGGTGCCCACGCACGTCAATCGCCGTAAAGGGCGTCACCGTGGCCGTGCAGCGCACCGAGCTAGCTGGCCTTCACTTCGGTGGGCGAGGACAAGAGGAGCTACACAGTGACGTTCACGTCCAAGTCGCAGCCGTCCGGCCCCACCGGCTTCAGCCGGCTCGTCTGGTCCGACGGCAAGCACAGAGCGCCCAGCCTGATAGCCATTACGTGGACATGATGTATACAATTTTGCCGCTCAAATGAGGTAACCGTGTCCAAGTGATGGGCCACAGTACCATGGTCAAAGGGTTGGAGTGTAATATGCCTATCTATGCAACCGATTATGTAAACTGAAGGACCCGTGTTTTACTTTTCAAAAAAAAAAAAAAAAGAAGGAGGACCCGTGTTTTTTGTTTTCTAAAAAAAGGATAGGAGATGAAGCTTTGCTTAGAGCCATATGCCATGAGCATGCATTATTCTGTAGCCGTTTAGGCCTTTAGATTGTTAGACCAGCAAAGCTACGAGCACTTAAGTAGTATGAACATGACATACCCGGTCAGTATATTTTATTAATGCCAACCAAAGATGACCTTTTAAGAGTTACATGATTCTGGCCTCAGCAAGAGCGGGAGAAGGAGCGGTTTTACGAGGAGATGGTGGCTGGCAGCAGAAGCTACACAAACACCCAAGGCCTCGTTCGGTTGTTTGGGATTAAACCCCCACGGTTATTCGTTCCATGCAGGGATCAAGTGGTTTCCCTGTTTTCACTCGATCCCTGTGAGGGCTTAATTCCCGTATTTCCTCATTCCCTTAGCACAGATTTTGTTGTTCGGTCAGGCTGGGATTAAGACAGGGATCCATGCTGGGATTAAGACAAGGATTGCCTAGAGCCCCTACAAAATAGAGACAATGAACCAGCCGATAGAGCTTTCACAGATTTTAAAATTATTCTTAAGCCATATCATGTACAATACACAAGCTCATTCGTATATCTGAGTTTCATCACATGCACAAAAAATGGCCTCTCAAAAATAGCAGAAGACTTCCTCCCAGATCTTGGATTAGTTAGCAGTGTCATGCATGTTATGTGCAATGTTTTAATAGCATGCATCTGTGAACAAACTGATACATAGTTAATGATAAATCAGATCTTTAGGAACTAGTTTCTATGAGGCCGACAGTACATCGTTGAGCAATTCAACACTGATACTTCTCTATGTATATTTTTTTTTCTCAGTTCCAATCAGCCAAAAACTTCTTTGATCGTAACTTACAAAATGCCCTACTATAGTGCTGCCACTGCTGCTTATCAGTTAGCAGTTTGATGTCAAGCTTATCAGCTTACCGCAACAAGCAAATGATAACTTTAGCTCAAGTTGGTTCTGCAGGACCTAGGAACATGTTTATTTACTCTATAATAAGCACTGCAGGACCATGTCCCTATCATCATAAGCAGCTGGGTAAGAGAACACCCAGCCACAGATTCGCATTGCTCAAGACTTCCATACACTTGCTTTTGCAAACAGCAAGTAATCTGTCCAAGCTTTCTTGAGTTCAGAGCTTTCTTGACGATCTGCAAAAGCAATTCTAGTAACAATATTGACTATTGACATGCAAATAAGGATAAGGGCAGCACTGTGTTGCTTGCCCGATCATCGACAGATCACTACAAGCAGTGTAGTTCCATGCAAATATTGACATGGAACCATCAGTTTCAGAAGACCAGAATGATCAATGCATTCAGGTTAAAGTGACATTGGTAGATAGGTGTATATTTCAACACAGTTACCAACCAGCTATACAAGGTTACAAGCATATACCACTATACTATCTGAAAAAAAAGGGGGCTCTCGTAATGTTCAGACTAGCATATTATCTGAAAAAAGAAAAGATCATAAGATTTTCCTATTGCCTCTGGAAGAAAGAAAGTAGCTTGCTGCAATTGCACGCTGATTTGACATGTTCAGGAGGTTCCTAACCAATGAGTGTTTTCCCCTGAACGACTGCTTGGCACAAAAAAGAAATAACGAACTATGTACTTATGCATTAGCCACGTCATGAAAAATGATATCTCATCATGCTGAACGTGACCCCCATAATGTTAGTATATTAGTTTCTGAAAGATTTAGCAGTAAACAATATTACTCTCAGAAAATAATATTGGTATATTACTGTCTGAAAATTTCAGCAGCGTTTTAGGAAAAGAGCTCCACTGCTGTAAAATTGGGGCAATTCAGAATATCCACTGCAACTTCACACAAGCAAAACGACAAAGAATTATTGAGCAATCATGCTACCTCTAATCTCATGGAACTGATGAATTTGGGGCAGACAATAACCACTTCAAGCAAGCATATCGACAATGCAGCGAGAACACCACATTGCTCCCACTGTACTTACCAAAAGAAAAGATTCAGATGTCCAAGATTTTCAGTTCAGTTGCTCTGAACCTAGCCAACGCCTCCAAGCAGGAAAAGGAAATCAAATCAAGAACTAGATCGAGCGACGGTTACTTGCTGAACTACCCCACCCGGACCGGGCCGGACAAGGAGCTTGCCAATTGCCATCCTCAAGAACCAAGAATCAAGCTAGGAGAGAAGAGCGGGAAGGAAGAGCGGAAGGTGCGTATACGGCAAGAATAGTACGAACAGATGCGCGCCGGAGGGCAAGCGGCCGTGTCGTCTTTGCCGCCGAGTCGCGCCGCCACTCTGTCGCCACTCGTTGCCCTGCGCTACCGTCACCCCGTCGCGAGCGAATTCGTTCCACGAGTGCGGACACGAGGCCCGATTCCCGGGCGGGAACGCGAGGAAATGGCCGGGACTGACGGGGCTGCAATCCCGACTGGGTGTAACCGAACACGCATTCCCGTTTGCACAATATTTCAATCCGCGCCGAGGTGTTCCCCGTGGATTTGACCACGATCCCCGCCGACCCCGGGCTAACCGAACGAGCCCCAAAGGAGACACTGAAGCGTCTCCGCTTTTCGCAGGATCGAGTCGGTCAAGCGCTGATGAACAGACGCAACAGTACAGCATATAAAAAGCACAAATTAAGTCTTTAAGTAATTACATTAATCCATTTAAAACACAGAGTCGCACAGCGGAAATAAACGATACAAGTCTAGAAATAAAAGTACAAGCGCACGCGCTCACGATACACATGAACCCGCATCCAAAGCCATGAAGATGCGGACTCGAGAGGAGATCACTCCTCAGTCTCCCAGTGGGCTGTCCAACCATAGGGAAGCTGGCCATCCCACTGTCCACCTCCACCCGTAGAGTCGGGGATAAAGGTGCTACCTGCAACAAAATCATAAAGAGCCAAACCCTGAGCAACTAATACTCAGCAAGTCTTACCCGTCAAATTGGCTATCTACAGCCGACTCCTAATATGCAAGGCTACAAAGGGGTGGCTGACTCAATAGCATAACTCGCACTAAATACTTGATCCTTACTTTCAAGTTTTATTTTTCAAGATAAGTACTTAACCAGTAAAACAGTGTGCATATCTCTAAAACATGTATAAAATAACAATACATCAGCAGTGACAGTATATATAGAGCAATGTAAATAACAGTAATGTAAATAGACTAGCATCATATCATCAATCATCTCACACTACGATGTGACACAGTGAGCAAGGTTGCTCTTGACCGAGAGCGGCGGCATCGATGTACATCCTGCAGGAGAAAACCTGACCATACGCCGCACACACGTAAAGTCGCATGCGGCAACTGTTTGCGAAGATCCCCCTGAAGCTAGGCTGGGTCCAACCCCTCCCGAGAAAGGCCTTCCCGCACGGTCCCCGTCCCAGACGTACGCCCCGATTGGGAAGCATCATTTCTCTCCCGAATACCATGATAGAAAGGGCAGGCTTCCGCCGCACACCAGTGCAACCCAAGCTACTAAGTTTACTAGGCCCATAAAAACACTAGCATATGATCAGTACGTTCGAACTTGCTCAACAGGGCCAACAACGGACGGTCCTTAACCGACACAGACGGGGCTACCACCGTGAAGGCCCAGCCTTCTCGCACCATCCTACACAAACAAATCCCCGTCCGGTCTCAACAAATCCTAAATCCAGCTAGTACAATCCAGGAGTCCCTATCATGCGAGTGGGACCTACCACTCGACTTCTACCGTCCGCTAGCCACTAAGCCTAGCAAGTTCTAACGTAACCTAGACCACATCTATAAAAATAGGACACAAGGTAGGATATGGAAGGGTAATCCTAATGCATTTCTAAGGTTTCACATCAACTCCTAATAGACCTAATGCACAAACATTGACTAGCCCCAATCAAGTGCGAAAATAAAAAAAATCCTAAATAGGGAAGCATGCACCGGGGCTTGCCTGGCTCAGGAGCGTACGCTAACGGGGTCAGCGGGGTCAGTGTCCTGCTGCGGCTGCTCCTCCTGCACCTCCTGGGTCTGCTCCTCCGGCAGCTGGAAGTCTAGTGGCTCCGGAGTCGTCTCTGTCACTACACGTTATGACAAGGAAAATAATGCAAAGTTAGATGCAAGAATATGATGCAATTAATGATTCAATTACTTGATACGACAGTCATTTACACTGTAAGTGCAAATGATTAACTTTGTTAATTAATTTCGTCTGGAGTATTTCCTTCATTAACTTTTAATTGAGTTTACCATTAATCAACTTGGCAAGTTAAATGAATAATGTGATTTCGAAAGTTGATTTATGTCCAGTGGCATTTTTCTGGTGAAGAGTGCCACTGGAAGTAATTTATGGTGAAGTTTCATGATTTATTGCAGAGTAGATTATTTATAATAATTTATACAGTGCAAAACATGATTTAAATCATAAGAAAATAATTAGACAACATGTGACAGTGGAAAAATGCTCTGTAGGTGTGTTATCAGATTCTTAACAGTCATGCAAGAGCTCAGGATTTATTGGGCAACATAGAATTTATTAAGAATTAAACAATGCTTGCATCAATTATAATTTTACAGAAAACAGGAAATTGAGTTGTCAGATTTTGATGAGGAAGCTAACAAAATTGGTTTCATAATTTTTGGAGGTGTATTCGATTTACTATGAATTTTACAAATTTCTGGCAATTTCTGAGAATTAACTAATTTGAAAAGGATACGAAAATAGGCGAGCCAATCAGATCTGGGCCACACGGTGACCACAGAGTTATGGCCGCAACAGATCCGGGCCAGCCGCAACAGATCTGGCCACTCAGATTTGAGGGCACAGGGTGGCCACACGGTTCACCGCAAATGATCCCGGTTGCCACAATAGATCCGAGACGTGTGGCCCATTGTGTGTCGGCCGGAGCCGTCGCCGGAGTGCGGCGGCGCATCGCCGGAATCACGTTCCCGACGGGCATTTGGCACGGGGTTTGGACGAGAGGGAAGAGCACGGAAGCGCGGCCTCACCTCGACCAACAGAGAAGAGCGGGGAGGGTCGGAGATGGCTTGGCGACGAGGTACGGCGGGTGCGAGAAGTCCGGCGAGGTCGCGGAGGCGGAGAAAGGTCGAGGACGTGCACACGTTAGCGCCTCAGCTTCACGGAGTCTCGGGCGTCGTCGGCGCGCAACGAGTCGACGTCAAGGCGGTCGGGAGGGCGGTCGGAGGCAGGGAGCTTCTTGCGGGGGTGAAGACCGACGGCGGGGAAAAGGACCAAATCCGAGGGTGACGGCTGCAGATTAGGAGAAGTGTGAGGTTAGGGACGTGCGAAGCCATGGCAGCTCCCTCCATGCGCGAGTAATTGAAGAACCACTCACCGTAGAAGGCGCAATCGACGACGAACTGCCGAGCTACCCCATGGCCGGACTTGAAGAAGACCGGTCGATTCGTGAGCTAGCGGCTCGAGAGGGCGACGGAGAACACGGCACTAGCCTCCGGGCAACATGGCGAAACTCGGAGAGAAACAGCTCGGTCGGGGATGGCTTGCCGGCGGCGAGCTGCGACTCAAGCTCGAGCTCGAGCAATGGCGGCAAGGGCGAGGTGGCTAGGGTTAGGATTGGCGACGGGGATATGGGAGGAAATGGAGCCGGGGCGAAGGGCGGGCGTGTTTTGACGCCTCGGCGCGGCGAGGAGCGGGCCCGAGCACCGTGCGGCTGTCCGTACGTCGACGGCGACGTGGAGCAAAAACTCCGGCGCACATCAGTGAGAGAGGAGTGGCTGACATACGGGTCCCACGGCATCTTTTCTTTTTCCCGGAATTATTCAAACTGAAATTTCCCCAAACTTTGGCACGCAATTTGAACTAGCAAACTAACTCCAAAAATTGCAAAACTGGTTGCATTCGAAAGTTCATGAAATGTTCTTTCCAGTGACATAACATGCACATCTCAATTCGAAATAGAATTCAAATGGCAGCTAGTCAAAGTTGGACATTTTTGGAACTTTGGGGATTTATTTGAGCATCGAAATGAATTTCAAAAATCACCAAAAATTCTCCAAAATTCTTATTTCAGAAGGACTACTCACTGGCATTTTTGGTTGCTCAAGTTGTTGTGTAAAATTTTGACTTCCTTCACAAGCTATGTTTTGAACATTGTTTGAACTTTGAATTTCGAAATTTGAATGATTTGAATTTGCGTGTATTCTGTTCATTTGGGTGTGCACTAACTGCAATTCAGTGACACGGGGTGTCACAGACACAATGGCCGAGGCCTTTTAATTGGTTATAGCAAGTGTTGAAGCACCTTTCATTGTCGCAATTAACCGGGGCTATAATTCTTGTGCAACGGACCGGTTCTGAGAGCACACCGTCCACCGTCCCTGCATCTGTGGGGCAAATCCCCAAAAGATAAAATGAATAGCACAAGATTTTTTTTTTTTTAAAGCATGCTCTAAGTAGAAAATGCTCATGTGTTTCTCTTTCAGTTCATGTGCAACTGACAATGTTCATGACTATACATACAATATTTACAACGAGTATGGTTGGATCGAGCGAATTATGATGCAAAATGTTGTGACATGAACTAGAACCATGGACGAGGGAGACTTACCAGAAGATAACAATGCCACAAGGGCAACGCTGAGGAGCAGTGCTCCATGGTAGGTCCTAATAGCCATTGCTTGGTGCTGTACGAAATCTCGTCTTGCAATTGTTTGCTTTATGATTGCATTGCAGGATCTGGGAGGGTTTTATACTGTTCTTATCATCTATTTTTAGAATACTTTAATTGTATGGGTAAAGGGGGATTTTTGGAATACTTTAAGCATTGATAAGGTGGAGTTTTTGAAACAACTTTAATTACTGCTCGATAAATTTGCCATGACATGAACTAGTACACATTGATTGATTGTGAATTTCCGCTTATCTTGAGTTTTTACATTTTGATATGTTCATAACCTAGTATAAGAAAGAACCAAAACAATCGGTCGTTAGCATAAATGTTCTCTTGTGGCAACATTTAATTTCTACTAGGCCGGACTGGGCTCAATTCGGTGACTAGCCCACAAGATCGATATATCCATCACCCTTTGTCCAGTTAACCAAATTAGAGAATAGAGGGGGACATATGTATGCGAGTCAGTATAACTACAAACTCCGCGACGTGAGATGACTACGTCGGCAGGGTCGCGTCGTTCCACATCAATGAGGCGCGCCGTGTCCGGGCCGCACTGCGCGAGTGCCCGCTCGCGCTGTAGTCCTTGGGTCGTGGCGCATAGCGAAGTCATGCACTCATGCCTCTGTAATTCGCCCGCGCTTGTCAGTCGGGCGTCGCGCTCCCATGAGTCCATGACCTTGGCTATTGTTATCTTCTGGAAGCCTGGAATCGGTATGCTCCCTTGGCTAATGGCGATGTGTGGATCGATGTGGTAATGACAGCTTTATACGTGCATGGCTTGGTTGCAACGAAATGTTCCCAGGTTAGTTAGGCGATGAACCAGGTGCGCTCAATACAATTCAGAGTAACTTGGAACCTAAAACGTGACAACCAATTTGGAATCTTCGTATGAACTTGAGCTGTGCAATCCTGAAATCTATGCGTTCCTGTCAATTGGTGTTTTCACCATGCTGACACAGATTTGTAAAATGCTCCGTGCTTCAATTACTGATTCATTAATCAAATGAAAGAAGTCCATTCTACTACCTCAAGAATGTGTTGTTCACTTAACCTCGAAAACCAGACTTTTTTCATAATCAAAAAGTACAGAGATATATACTAATTGCCATGAGCAATAAAGGTGTACAAGTACAAGGTATTGTGCAAATATATAGAGCGTGCATCTAGGTGACATACTGGTACACACCGCAAGCGTGCTGCAAATACATACTGCATCTACGTAACGTGATGCATGCGCTTGTCTAGTGAAACCAAATATAGCATATTTTTTTCACTGAAAATATAAGGTAATTCAGGTGCATACTAGCAGCAACAAGCACTCAGTTGAAGATATGGTTAGCGCGGCAAATTGATTGAAGACGAAAGTTCTTGCTCCAAGACTGTAGCACCCAGAGGTTCCTTGAGGCGTTAAGTGAGCAGCCTTGACATAATTTATTTGTCCATGGCTCCTAGCATCTGGGCACAATAATGGCTCTATCTCTCCACTGTCTTCAGGCAGTTTTTGTGCTATTCTAAGCCTCTTTGTTCTCAAAAGCTGCAACCTCATATCTACTTCTTTCATTATTGGCCTCTCTCTTCCGTTCACCTTTAAGCATACTTCTGCAAGTGAGGCAATATCATCAATATCTTCTTGATCTGCCTCTTCCACAACCTGTGTGTCTAGTATTTCCATCAGGGCTCTTTCTTGAATTCCTTCGACAAAGTAATGAGACAAGTTTTGTTTTGCACCTGAATCATTGATGAAAATTGGCTTCTTTCTCGTCAAAAGTTCCACAAGTATCACCCCGAAACTATATACATCGCCCTTCTCAGTTAGTTGACCTGTATGATAATATTCTGGATCTAAGTAACCAAATGTTCCTTGGACAATTGTCACCACATGAGTTTCGTCTAGTGAAAGAGATCTTGAAGCTCCAAAGTCAGAAACCTTTGCGGTGAAGCTATCATCCAGCAATATGTTGGAGGACTTCACATCTCTATGAAAAATTGGTATGGCAGCTGCAGAGTGCAAATAAGCAAGTGCTCCTGCTGCTTCAACTGCAATCCTAATGCGATCATCCCATGTTAACAAGCACTTGGAACTAATATCAAGATGAAGGAGGTCATACAGTGTGCCATTGGGTACGAATTCATATCCAAGCAAGGGCACCTCTGATTCAAGACAGCAACCGAATAGCTTCACTACATTCCGGTGGATTATTTGAGATAAGATAGCAACCTCGTTGATGAATTGGTCGATCTCAATTTGCTCAACAATTTTGGATTTTTTATGGCCACCACACGCTGGTCAGATAAAATCCCTTTGTATACTGTGCCATGCCCTCCCCGCCCAAGGATACGAGTAGAGTCAAAGCTATTGGTTGATTTATCTAGTTCATCCAAAGAAAATATCTTTGTTTTGTTTGTGGCATTTTCATCAGAGATTAGTTGCTCCAATAGCAGGCCTTGATTTTTTTTGAAGTATGATCTACGGATTCTCTTTTGGATGCCATTCTTCCACTTTTTGGCGAGCACAATTACACCGAATGTAACAATTATTGAGCCAAGGCCACAACCGATTC
The DNA here is from genome assembly GCA_007726485.1 of Eragrostis curvula. Classification (NCBI taxonomy): domain Eukaryota; kingdom Viridiplantae; phylum Streptophyta; class Magnoliopsida; order Poales; family Poaceae; genus Eragrostis; species Eragrostis curvula. The sequence goes on along the minus strand of CM017439.1, from coordinate 11,158,734 downwards.
CGATCGCAATACCTGCATCCATTCACTAGCTAGTGTCACGAATCATGTTAGAGTTTGTTAATTGCAGTTGCATGGTGAGGGGATTCTCTTTGTTATAACTCACCCAAAATAAGGTTGCGTTGTTTTGTTGATGTAACACATTGCATCTTTGATTGATCAAATACTTTACCATGGGGGCAGCTTGTGCATGTAAAGTTTCCTTGAGTGTTTTGGCATGTTCCATTGCAGTAGTTGGGCAGTAAGCATTCATCAATATCTGTAGATAATTCATTGTTTCAGTTTATTTTTCTGATGGTTGTAAACATAGCATGTGTTACTAGATAAATCCATTTAATCCAAAATACATCTATCCTAGATTTGTGTAAAGTGCTGACGAATTTTCTCGAAGTTTGCAGGCATAATCATCTTAGTGTTGTTATGCTGTAGTTCATGTTTGAGGCAAAGGAGGAGGGATGAACCTGTGCAGCCATCTTGTATGTACGGATTCCCTTGAAAGCCGTAGGAACACTTGCAACGATACCCCATAAATATATTCCCATGGGTTACGTTTAGGCAATAACTGTGAAGGCTGCGGCAGGCATACGTTGCAATATCATTTTGCTTAGCTTGTTGACAAGTTAAATTGGTCACTGCCCATCTCATAACAATGTCATATTCCACAGAAAAATCAATTTGATCTTCGATAGGACTGCTAAAACTTCCATCAACAAATAACATTTCCTTCCTTGAGCTTGCATTGTTTTGAAGGTTGCTGACAGTCAAAGTCCCATCTTCTATTGACACATGAGTCACATTATACTGCTCCTGTTCTACGCTAAAAAACGTGTTACCTGATGTACAATTGAGTTGGAACCTTTCGTTTGCAAAACAACCTTCTTCAAGCCCGAAAGGGAAGGGAATGTTCGTGCTTCCACATGATGTTGGGCAGTGTTCATTATGCTTGGGGTTATAACCTGTTACGCAATAGATTGACACGTAGTAAGAACAAGTAGATGAAAGTTATTAGATATGTTCGCTTTTTACAGAAAAACATGCACGGAGGGAGCACCTGGCAAACATCCTTCCGAAAGGTAAGGATTGGCGCTGTAATAACCATTGCAGTAACAGTAATAACCTCCAGATGACGCATTTCTGCATTGGCCACGGGAGGCACAAGCGTAGCTGGCGGTGTTCCTTTGAGCACTTTTGCAGCTTGGTTGGTCCATGATTGCAGTTCTAAGAAAGGCGCCTTCAACATTACTTGCATTTGTCAAACCTGAGAAAAGATCTGTCTTGTTGTGTTGGTAGTATTCTGTACCGGACATGAAAGCCATGATTCTAGGGAGCAGTGGTTCTGACTGAGCTGTGATACCATCAGCCCGCACAAATGTCGCCCGAAACCCTATCATGTAATTAGTTACACTGATGAAACAGCAACCAATCCCATTGCAAGCCCCCCCATTTGGCATTACCTTCTCACCGTGGCACCTACTCATGCACGAGCCCACGGGGTTTCCCTTGTTATCGAACAAGTTGGCATCAAAGTCACAGCCAGTGACATAAAAAGTGTTACCCGCATCGATAGTAATACCCTTGGCTGGGGCCTCCCACTCCCAGGGCTTGTTGTAGGTATTCATACCTGGTTCCATGGTAATGTAGAAAAAAATGGGAATAATAGCCAAACTGTTATACAAGTCCGTGATTTGAGTGGTAGTGTTGCCTAGAAACAGCTTCGGAGGTTGAGCCGTGTGGTCGCAGGTGAGCTCGAAGCCTTGCCGGAAGCAGCCGGGTCCTATGCCGAAGGGGTAGGAGATGTAGACGTCCCCGCAGCTGGAGGGGCAGTGAGCCAGGGATGCATTCGACGGGATGTGCAGTAACCCTCCGACTCCGTCTCCGGCGCTTGAGGCTTCAACAGATGCCGGCGGCTCGGCTGCCAAGCACCCCAGAGCGAGAGAGATGGCCCAAACCAATATTATTACTCCCGTCGAGCTCATTGTCTCGCCGGTCATTCTCTATGTTGAGTTGGTGTTGGCTTCGGTGTTAGGGGATCGACCGAGGCAACACGTGCTGACTCGTTCATACGCAGACGGTATATAGAGGCAGCCGCGAGCACCCGGCAACGATTACATTACAGCCAGTAGGCAGCTGTACAGGGATTGGGCCGTGCCAATCCACTATTCAGTGCGCTAGTCCCGTCAGATGCCACGATGTGGTTGCCGGTCGAATGTGCGCTAGTCTAGTAGTGACCTTTTGCTAGTAATGAAATGAGGTTCTTTTGGACTTTCATGTAACCAAACTGCAGCTTTGATGCCGTGCCTTGACGAACCCTGCCTTTTTGGAGTCACGCACTGGAGGGCTTCATCACGAGCAGCGTGGTGGTAGTGAACGTCGCTGGCGCCTCCACTAGTGGCCGCGACCTGCTGAGCCGCGGAGTTGATGGAGACCTTAAAATGAGGACGGTAGTGGAGCACTTATTCTTCAGGCAACGCGAGGACGAGCTCCGTCGGTTCCTCCGGTGACCGAACCACCACCAAGATGAGACGTCCGGTGGATGTACTTTGGTCGTCCGGGCCACCTGTACTCTTGGCGATGACGTCCTCCATGACGATCTTGGTAAAGCTCCCGCTTTGCTGCATGTTCTTAAATGAGACGGTGAGAGATAATAACTGATTAAATGGTAAACACGATCACCTTGGGGAATGAAGTGAAGCAACAGGACGCGTATCCATTCACACTGTCCTTTGGTTCATTAAACTAATTAGATATATAGGCGTAAATCACAATCTTGATCTTGGTGTCGTGGACTTAAGTTACACAGCTGCGGTGTCCCTGCGAGGAGGAGAGCACAACCAACGATGAACGCGACCACTGGCCATGCCTCTCCTTCTCGAGCGATGCCGTCATCTTGCTCTCTTGATCTTCATGCGCGCATCTCTTCTCAGCTAGGTGGCCGCCAGCCCGCCAAGGTGTACGTCAAGTATCTTCCTCGCCGGCAAGATCGCGAGGGCCACAGCAACGGGACGTCGGCTCCTCGTATTGATCTCTCTAGCGTCGAGGTGGTGATACGCGTCGCCAGTGTGTTACCATCTTTCCCTTCTCTTCTTACGCAAATATTGCAATCTATATGCTTCACAATCTTGGTAGCCTGAGCCAGAGGCGACCATAAAGTGGAATTTATGATAGAAAAAAAAAAAAGAAGCTGGACACACTGTGTGCGTAAGTTATCCAAGCGAGCCATGCATGTACATTTCACAACCGCTCCAGTCATCAGAACTTACCTGTGATACGTGTAGTAAGGACTAAAATATCCTGGTCATGTAACTGAGATGTCTTAATTAGTAGTAGGTTCCAAACTTGAGGCTAACTTAAGTTACATGGTCATAATAACGATAACTACAAGTTCGATTAACAAACATGACTGAGAAGCTAACTTAATGCAGCATTCAACGCAGACTATGTTATGTCTCATCTTTTTGTATGGTTAGGATTCCGTCCCGTATTGTGGGGCGTCGATCATGGAGTCTTCTCGGAATCTTTACCAGTGACACTAGCAACTAAAATGTACTTGAAAGCAACTACAGTTTTTGAACAGCGGTAGCATTCCTCACATCCTTGGTTGACCAGAAGTATTTAGTACAAAAGGTATTTACTGGAATGGAAAAGGGATTGAAACTACCCAAAACCCATTAAAATACGATGAAACTAAGGTCATGCTTCAAAATGTTTTTTCATAGCACAATGACAAATTTATGACAACACTCCTTCAGTTTCAGTCCTTAAGCAATAACCATGACGAGCCATAAACATCTTTCCACGATTTGAGATTGACCGGAAGTATGAAACCGTATTTTCCCCATACTATTCATGCAAAACCGTCTGCTTACCGGAAGGTTCCTGGAAAGCCCCTCATTTCTTGTTCCCCTTGGAACGTGGAGTCTCCATTGATTACGACTCAATCAGTCAAGCGCTTCGAGTAGCCGGCGAAGTGCCCTGTATGCATGCAAGGATGACAGGGGAAGATGTGAGCTTCCTACCTTCCTTGCGTGCCGGGCACGGGCACATGGCCACGACTGCCGCTGGCCCCAGGAACCCGGCCGTGTTTGCCGCTGCTAGCTGTGTAGAGTACTAATTTTAGGCGGCTGTTATGCTCGACCTAAACTGGATGGGCTAACAGAGCAACCAGGGGTAACGAGCGGTGGATCAAGCACGACGCTCGAGATTGATATAGCACTCGTCTCTCGGAGCCGAATGGATCTGCCGGCCGCAAGCGTGCGTGTTCCTCCTGCTCCCAAGACCAAGCACGCCAGGTCGCCTGCTCCCCAGGGTACCTCCATCGGTCGTACAGTACACAACCACACGCAGCGTGCGTGGAAGACAAGGGCCGGCCAACGAGGTAACAATCCGGGAACAGGAAGCGGAATCAGACGTGGCGCCTGCACCCACGCCATTGGTTGGGACTTGGCCATCAGCGAATTAAGGGCATCACGTTACGTAGGCCCAAACGTTGCCAAGTCGCTCTTCATCGCGGGCGCTAAGATTCTAGTCTCTTACCCTTCGCTGGCAGTCGACGGGTTCAAGACCCCATGTTCGTCATTATCGTCGTCAAGTCATCGATGAACATGCCAAACTGCCTGCTCGCGCTGTAGTCCTTGGGCGGTGACGGGCTGCGAAGTCATGCCTGCCGTCTGGTCTGGTGAATTCGGCACGCAGCCAGACGCCGCAGTGGAGGCAACGAACGCCTTTGCCGGTCGCGTACGCCTCCGCGTATCTCCGTTCGGCTGCGTGTGTTAGCCCGGCGTCACGGTCCCACCCATGGCCTTGGTTCCTCTTATCTTCAGGAAACCAGGTATCGGTATATGCTCCCTTGGCAAATGGCGATGCATCGATCGATTTGGTAACGACGACTTTATACGTGCATAGCTTGGTTGCAGCGACATGGTCCCAGGTTAGTTATGGCTGAGTTCCTTGGAACCTAAAACGTGACATGCAATTTGGAATCTTCGTATGAACTTGAGCTGTGCAATCCTGAAATCCATGCGTTCCTGTCAATTGGTGTTTTCACCATGCAGCTAATCGCGTTCACTGCCGCGTCTCTAAAAGTGCTGGAATCATAATGAAACATTTCTGAAGTGCTGTTCTGAACTTCTGTACGTGTTCCAACTATCGATTCAGTAATCATGTAAAGATATTTTGTGAAAGATATAGGTTCACAGGGTTATACCACTAGCTGTCATCAGCTAGCAATATAGACGTTACATGATATACAAATACAATGGTATTATGCGAACATATAGCTAGAGTCTAGGTGACATACTGGTATAGAGAGCATGCGTCATACAAATACAGATAGTGCATCTACGTGATCCATACTCTCGTCTAATTAAAGAAACCAAATAAGTACAAGGTAACTAATGTGCAGCAAGCCCGGAGTTGAAGATATAGTCAACGCGGCAAACTGATTGAAGACGAAAGTTCTTGCTCCATACTGTAGCACGCAGAGAACCCTTGAGGGGTTAAGTGATCAGCATTGGCAGAATTGATTTGTGCATCAACATTGTTGTCAGGGTTTGTAGCACCTCGGCAAAACAATGGCTCTATCTCTCCATTGTTTTCAGGTAAACTTTGGGCTTTTCTCATCCTCTTGGTTCTCAAGAACTGCAACCTCATTGTCATACCCCATCTCTAGGGTATGCTGTGCATCATGTATCAGTCCCTGAATCAGTAGCTGATACGTACAAGAACACAGATATGGTAATCGAAAGCATACTTCGAATAAGTACATAAGTATAATACCTGATTAATCACCCTTAAGTGACGGTACGACAAGGATTCGAAAATATCCAAGTCCCTCCGACCAACTAACGGTGAAGCAGACAGCGGAAAGCCAAGGCTCAACACCACAGGCAGACTTGAGAAGCAGAACCGAAAACCTAATCGTCGTCGTCGTCTTACGAAATCTTCTCTGACTAAAAACAACAAATGCAAGAGCGTGAGTACATAAGGTACTCCGCAAGCCCTACACTACTCAAGGGTATATAAACATGCCAAACTGCCTGCTCGCGCTGTAGTCCTTGGGCGGTGACGGGCTGCGAAGTCATGCCTGCCGTCTGGTCTGGTGAATTCGGCACGCAGCCAGACGCCGCAGTGGAGGCAACGAACGCCTTTGCCGGTCGCGTACGCCTCCGCGTATCTCCGTTCGGCTGCGTGTGTTAGCCCGGCGTCACTGTAACGCCCTGAAAAAAAAAACGAAATAGCTAGTAGTTGGGCCTTGTGAAGCCCAAGTTGAGCCCAATTCGAGTGGAACCCAAGCCCAGCTGAACCCTAACCAGCCATGTTGCCTTTCTCTCTATCGATCTCAACTCTGTTTCGTTCCTTCCGTTCATGCGCCGCCTCCCGTTCCTTTGTTTTTCCCTCATCGTGAGTGCTGAACACAATCGTTGGGAAGTTCTGTTTTGCCTCTGCAGCAATCACACCAGGGAGAGGTGAAACCGAATCCATCTGAGTTCTTTTCCATGTCACTGTAGAACCAATCTCCTTAATTCCGTTTTTCTGCTTGATTAGAGAAGGCCTGTGCCAAAGAAAAGAACAGGGAGGAAGGAGAGAGGGATTGAAGGACCGTGATCTGAAGGACCGTGATCTTGTTCAGGTAAAGGATCAATGATTTTTGGCTTCTTCCATGTTCTCAAGCGCTGGCTAGGATTGCAGTTTAGCAATGCTGCATCGAATTCTCGATTTCAGTAGTTTCAGCCTCCGTACAGTTGCAGTTTCGATCTGTTTTCGGGGTCTTAACTGCAGAACCTGCAGAATAAAAGTCGTAGATCTTTCGTAGATCTTTCCAACGCATATTTATGCGCCTTGGTTCGTTGACTATATACGGAGATATGGCTTTCTGAAGATCGGTTCGCGAGCTGTCCTGCAGATCTGTTCCCAGACTGAATGCAGTAGTAGTGTCGGCCAGTTTCGGGGACCTTAACGTCTGATTTTGAAAATCTTGCTATCCGAAAAGTTGTAGAGCGTCTCAAGATCTTTCCGACGCATGTTTATTTGCTTTGTTTCGTTGAGTATAGCCTGAGTTATAGGCTTCTGAATTTTACTGTCGATGTATGGTTCAGTTCTGTCAGTTGTCAGTTTCAGTGACGCCTTGTAGTATTTGCTGTTTATTTCAGTGGACTTAGAGGCCTAAGTTCTGCATAAAGTGAACTGAATTTTGTAGTTCTTGGTATGATCTTTCCATAGAGTGCTTGTACTCTGTTTTTGGCTCGGTGGTTTAGGAGATACGGCTTTTCAAAGTCGGCAGCCTGACAACTGTCGACAGAGTATGTCTGTCACTTTGTGAGCTTAATTAAGATCAGTAAACGGCGAAATTAAATTATGTGATGGAAACCAAAGTTGTAGCCCTTGTTCTGTAGTTTTCAAATATGTATTTATTTACTATCTTATCTGTTGTATAAAAAAAGATACGAAAATGTGAAGCAGTACTGCTTGTATTGGAAAATTGCTTGTGTGCAGTCCCGTTGCTTGTGGGTGGGGTTCCGACCTAGGACGTTTTATATTCAGTAATTATGCTTTGCTTTGAGCTATGTACTGAGTTGTGAATGTGAATAGGTGGTACTCCTCAAACCCGCACTTGAAGCTTGTTGGTTGTCTTCGTCGGAGGCAAGTAAATATAGCGGTGGTTTGCTACCGTTTTGTCTTGCTATTTTCATCATCTACACCTTAATATTCAGAACCATATCAACTTATATGCTAATCTGACCATTTTGGTATTATACAATTGTGGCTTATGTTATATCTTGTTCTATGGCTATTTACATGAGGTTTTGCTTATTGATATATCTTTGTTGTTATACACAATCTATGAATGAAGTTAAATATAATTGTGGAGACATGATTAATCATGCATGTGGCATATCATGAGCATCTCATGTTGCATAGAAGTTATGTCGCTAACCTATGGTTGCGACCGTACCGGTACGCATCGTACGTTCCCGAGGAGGGGTGCGATGTAAAAGTGGTCATGGCATTGCATTCATATGCATTCATTGAAGTTATAACATATACATGTTATCGTGGAAAGTAAGTTGGACTTACATACTCTCTTGAGTTGTTGTTTAATTATTAATTGTGGAGAAGCTATTTGTGATTCATGGAGGTATATATTTCTTTTATATCGAGGTCTTGTTATATGTGGTTTCTCTTAAATCGTTGTTTAATCCAACTTGTGGTTTAAATAGTTTGTCAAAACAATTTGCTTGCTGAGATGTTTCATCTCACCCTTGCTTAAATCTTTCCAGGTACTTGATGAGTGACTTGGTGGGACGGGGAGTAGCTGCACATCACTCACTACACCTTATTTAGAGTTTTGCACTATGTTTAGGAGTAAAGAATGTTTAGTTTTAAGTGTCGGTGTCTATTCTTTTGATGAGGAGTCATGGTTAAACTTAAAGTCTTTATTCATTCATTCTTGTCAAGTTTATTTGATTGCTAGTGTGATGCCTTATTGATCTATCTATTATACTTGTTTATGCTTCCGCATTGCTTATATTTACAAAGGAGATGCTACCGAAATTTCTATAATTTTGGTAGATGGCTGTTTGTGTTGGTTTAGTAGCATCTCGGGGTGATTGTGGATTCCGGGGTGTTACAGTCACGGTCCCACCCATGGCCTTGGTTCCTCTTATCTTCAGGAAGCCAGGTATCGGTATATGCTCCCTTGGCAAATGGCGATGCATCGATCGATTTGGTAACGACGACTTTATACGTGCATAGCTTGGTTGCAGCGACATGGTCCCAGGTTAGTTATGGCTGAGTTCCTTGGAACCTAAAACGTGACATGCAATTTGGAATCTTCGTATGAACTTGAGCTGTGCAATCCTGAAATCCATGCGTTCCTGTCAATTGGTGTTTTCACCATGCAGCTAATCGCGTTCACTGCCGCGTCTCTAAAAGTGCTGGAATCATAATGAAACATTTCTAAAGTGCTGTTTTGAACTTCTGTACGTGTTCCAACTATCGATTCAGTAATCATGTAAAGATATTTTGTGAAAGATATAGGTTCACAGGGTTATACCACTAGCTGTCATCAGCTAGCAATATAGACGTTACATGATATACAAATACAATGGTATTATGCGAACATATAGCTAGAGTCTAGGTGACATACTGGTATAGAGAGCATGCGTCATACAAATACAGATAGTGCATCTACGTGATCCATACTCTCGTCTAATTAAAGAAACCAAATAAGTACAAGGTAACTAATGTGCAGCAAGCCCGGAGTTGAAGATATAGTCAACGCGGCAAACTGATTGAAGACGAAAGTTCTTGCTCCATACTGTAGCACGCAGAGAACCCTTGAGGGGTTAAGTGATCAGCATTGACAGAATTGATTTGTGCATCAACATTGTTGTCAGGGTTTGTAGCACCTCGGCAAAATAATGGCTCTATCTCTCCATTGTTTTCAGGTAAACTTTGGGCTTTTCTCATCCTCTTGGTTCTCAAGAACTGCAACCTCATTGTCATACCCCATCTCTAGGGTATGCTGTGCATCATGTATCAGTCCCTGGATCAGTAGCTGATACGCACAAGAACACAGATATGGTAATCGAAAGCATACTTTGAATACCTGATTAATCACCCTTAAGTGGCGGTACGACAAGGATTCGGAAATATCTAAGTCCCTCCGACCAACTAACGGTGAAGCAGACAGCGGAAAGCCAAGGCTCAACACCACAGACAGACTTGAGAAGCAGAACCGAAAACCTAATCGTCGTCGTCGTCTTACGAAATCTTCTCTGACTAAAAACAACAAATGCAAGAGCGTGAGTACATAAGGTACTCCGCAAGCCCTACACTACTCAAGGGTATATAAACATGCATATTTGGTCTTAGCAAGGAGAAGGCTGTAGGGTTCATTTGCAGAAAGCAGTTTTATGCAGGGTTCGCTAAAGCAAGTCAAGGATTTAGAGGTAAAAATCAGAGATTTATTTGTCAGTATTTTAGTTGGGTGGCCCTGAGGGAGTATGGAACATTCCAGCCAGTTTGGAACATCTCCAGATCCTGATTGGGCATCTCTAAACCTGGGAATTCTGATTTGCATTGAGTGCTCCGGGGCTCACAGGAATCTTGGAGTACACGTTTCCAAGGTACAATGTCTTATATTTTAGAATGATATATGCTGTGATAACTTTCAGTTGACCCTACCTGTAGATACAGTAAATTTAATACTGAAATAGCTCGCATCTTGCTCTTTGTTCTTTCCTCTCATTTTTTACAGCGATCTCTCCATTACACTATTTGATGTGTATATAATAACTTCATTTCCACGTGCTGAATTTAAATACTTCTATGCACGTCTGTGGTTACAGTAGTTAAGAAAATTAACTGCATACATTCTAGAATGACAAGAAAAATAGAACATTATGCGAGGGAACCAATGTAGGTTTGAGTCATCGGTAGTGAAGTTCGAGAAAAGAAAAGATATCAGTAGGAAAACTAAATGTAAGTTCAATGCATTTCTTTGGTCTTTAATAGGTGAATCCTTCATTTTCCTTTGTTAGTGCATGTGCGGCTTTCTCTATTATCGTTGTTATATGTATCGCTATGATATTTGGAGGGTTTCTAAAATTTTCAAATCTTGTGATTCTCAGGTTAAAAAAATAGCTATTAGCTAGTTCCATATTTCATCATTGCAAGTAATATTTTACTTGATGCAGGTTCGATCCTTAAGATTAGACATGAAAGTATGGGAGCCAGTAATTATGGATTTGTTTCGTGGAGGCATAGTGGTCTTTAGCTAAAAAAGATGTTCTATCTGATTCGTCTGATCATGACTTGACATGAATGTCCTGATCTTGAAGTATTGGTGTGGGTTCTAAGAGCATCTCCAAGAGACTCCCATACAATTGGCCTCATAAACTTGTTTTTGGGAGCAACTAAAAAATTAAGAGGGGCAATTTTTCTCTCCTCCAACAGTCCTCCCCTAAAAGCGGATTAAAATACTTTTGATTGGGCCACATCAGCATTTGGGGCCAAAAAACATTAATTCCATTAGAAAAACAAGGAATGGGAGCCCCAATTCTTCCCCTGTTTGTAGCTACAAATGAGAGGAGTTTAGGTGCTATGAAAAAACTAAGGGTGGTTTTGAGGTCCAGTTGGAGATGTTTATTTTTTAATTGAATCCCAATATTTTAATTTATGGGAGGTTTATGGGGCTCTCTAGTCTTGGAGATGCTCTAACATATGCGTAACTGGCATATTGGTCTTTTACTAAAAAAGAAAATGTTCTATCTGATTTGTCTGACCATGATTGAGACATGAATGTCCTGACCTTGAAGTCTTGGTGCAGGTTCTAACATACGCGCAGCAATCGAAAGAAATGGCTGTCAATGAACAAGACAAACTTGCCAAGAGAATTCAAGAGTTTAGAACTCAAGAGGAAATAGCAAATGTGAGAATGGCTAGTAATGTGGATACATCTCCTAGCGGTGATGGTATCCATGTTGTTGGTCTTCAATCCTATAAAAACATTGAAGCCTTGATGCAGTCAACCGCCAATGGAGAGGTAGTTAATTATTTAGTGTAAAGTAAATATTTATGAATGCCTAAAATATATTTAAAGCATATGAATGCTGCTTCACGTGATGTTTTGACATAACTGATTGCTGATAGATAGTACATTTTTTAAGGGTTGAGGATAGTGTTAGCTAATTTGCTCATGATACTTCCTGAAATAGAAATTACTTGAGAGATGCATGTTTACCAGTCTCTGGTTCAAAATCTAGTATTTACTTGTGATTCTTACTTGTTTGAAATCCTTTTTTTTGGTCGATTCATGATCATTTTGTGAAGTTTCATCGCCTCCCTTTACTGATTTATTTCTTTGCCAGGTTCAAGTTATCAAACAAGGTTATCTATTTAAGCGTCCTCAAAATTTACGAGGAGAATGGAAAAGGAGATTTTTTGTTCTCAACAGCCATGGAACTCTGTACTACTATGGGAATAAGGGAAATAAACAGTCGGTATGAAATCTAAATTAGCTTATTTTATTTTGGCTCAAGAACATGTTTAAAGCTTGGCACTCAACTATCTGGAGCTCCTTTTTTTTTTTTTTTGCATGAGTATGCAAACATTCCATATTTTGTATAATTTTTCCTTTTTCCTAACCATCCTTTTCTAGTAGCTTCTGGTCCATCTAGATTTTGGTATTCATGACTATATACTTACCGCACTATTTTTAACTTAGTGCCGTGACTATTCATGATTCATGCAGTATGTTTTATCCATATATCGTGCTGTACCTTTCAATGGATTTATCTGGCTCACATATTATGCACTTAGGAATTTCTCTGCAGTAGATTATTTTACAGGGATGTGTCTAAAATATGTTATGGAGGTTGTGTCTAATAAAGTGTGTTATGTTATTCGTCCTATGATTTCAACAATCTAGTGTTATTTGTTCTGTACTTGAAACATCACCTTTTTTTGCTTTTGTTCTGTTGGAAGCAAGGAGCAGCATCACAACAAACAGCTGGGGAAGGATCCGGTGTTTTTGGACGATTCAGATTCTTGAACCAACGAGCATCGTCTCAGAGTGAAGGTTCACTGTCATCTCATACAATTGATCTCAGAACTTCGACAATTAAGATTGATGCAGATGAAAACGATTTAAGGTTTTGCTTCAGAATAATCTCACCCATTAAGACATACACTTTACAGGTAACTGTAACTTTTACGTACACAGACTTTTTAACATAAGTTTAATGGTATATTTTGATGCTTTCCTGTACCCTGGTGCCCTTGTTTTTTTAATACTTTTCATTTTTTGCTGATGGTAGGCGGAATCAGGGGCTGATCAAAAGGACGGGATCCAGAAAATCACTGGAGTTATTGCTTCTCTACTGAATTCGCCATTCCCACAGCAGGTTTGGTACAGAGATCACTTAATGCTTTTGTTACTAGTCTTGATTTACCTGATTGGTAGAAACAAAGAATAGATCTGCCAGACTTGATACCCCAAAATTGGATAATCATGTAATAATAAAGTAATAATGCTTTACGTCAAAAAAGAAGAAGTAATAATGCTTCACCTGCCTGATTAGCTTCATTTGACTGCATTACATCTGCATGCATATGTTTAATATACTCCCTAAGGTTTAAAAATGATGTCGTTCGGGCACCTTTTTAGTTTAAAATTGAACTAAAAGTGTTGCCCTAACGTCATCAATTAAAAAACAGAGGGAGTATTGGCTATCTAGCATAGGACGGTTACTCATTGTAGTCTCATCTCATTTCAGCTATCATATGGGAATCTAGCGGCAGAAAATCACAGGCCTTCAGGTTCCAGCGATACGATATCTCATGAAGATAACGGTGGTTCTGAGGGACATGATGATATACCCAACCTTCTGAGGATTATTCCTGGAAACGATAGCTGTGCGGAGTGTCGTTCTCCAGATCCTGATTGGGCATCTCTAAACCTGGGAATTCTGATTTGCATTGAGTGCTCCGGGGCTCACAGGAATCTTGGAGTACACGTTTCCAAGGTACAATGTCTTATATTTTAGAATGATATATGCTGTGATAACTTTCAGTTGACCCTACCTGTAGATACAGTAAATTTAATACTGAAATAGCTCGCATCTTGCTCTTTGTTCTTTCCTCTCATTTTTTTACATCGATCTCTCCATTACACTATTTGATGTGTATATAATAACTTCATTTCCACGTGCTGAATTTAAATACTTCTATGCACGTCTGTGGTTACAGTAGTTAAGAAAATTAACTGCATACATTCTAGAATGACAAGAAAAATAGAACATTATGCGAGGGAACCAATGTAGGTTTGAGTCATCGGTAGTGAAGTTCGAGAAAAGAAAAGATATCAGTAGGAAAACTAAATGTAAGTTCAATGCATTTCTTTGGTCTTTAATAGGTCAATCCTTCATTTTCCTTTGTTAGTGCATGTGTGGCTTTCTCTATTATCGTTGTTATATGTATCGCTATGATATTTGGAGGGTTTCTAAAATTTTCAAATCTTGTGATTCTCAGGTTAAAAAAATAGCTATTAGCTAGTTCCATATTTCATCATTGCAAGTAATATTTTACTTGATGCAGGTTCGATCCTTAAGATTAGACGTGAAAGTATGGGAGCCAGTAATTATGGATTTGTTTCATGGAATTGGAAATGATTTCGCTAATTCCATTTGGGAAGCCTTGCTTCCAAAAGATGAAGGGTATGTTGAATCCGATATCATATTCTTTCTTTTTTTTTGCTCAAGTACCTCCTCGGAGCCACTCCCACGTTATGTTGTCTGTAGCTACGGGACATTGTCTAACATAGTCTAATACTGAAGTCAACCAGCTTAGCATTGATTGCTTGTACACGTTTTCTGTCCTATTGCTTGTACAAACCATAATGGTAATAATCAGCACAAACCTAATGAATTTTGCTTTCTGAATACACTGACTAGTATAATAACATAGTTCCTCTGCTGTAATGATGATGTAAACTGAACATAGAATCACAACTATAGTGGACTTAAAACATTGTAGAACATAATTAGGATTTGAATTTTCATTCCGCATTTAGTGTGTGCTAAAATCAAGCAGTCTGGTAGGATTATGGAGTTGACATAATCAACATGCTCCAACAAGATACTTTCCCAGTTCCATATTGTCAATAATTTTTTTAGTAGATGTCCATGACATAGTGATTTTACTTCTTTCCTTTTCATCCATAGTACAACCATACAAGATTCTTCGGCTTTCTTATTATAATGTTCCATAAGTGAGTCAAAGAAGGACTCTTCGAATCATATAGCAAAGTGGAGCATATTTCTTTTCCTAGAGGGCATATGCAACTAATATGTTCAGGAATGCATTCAGGAAGAACCAACTATGCTCATCGTTCTTGACATTTTGTTTCATTTTTTTATTTTCATGTAGAACGGAGGAATCGAATGGAGCTATTCTGTTCATTGAAAAGCCTAAGCCTAGTGATGCTTTCTCAATAAAGGAGAGGTACATACAATCAAAGGTAAGCTCTTATGTAGTTTCTTTTGTCTTGGATCAGCGCTCATACTTTCTCAACAATAATGTGTGGGATTCCTCCAAAAAAAAGTGTATGGCCTGTTATGCATTTGTTTTCTGAAGTTATCAACAAGAATTCCCTAATTTTGAGCATACTACTGGTTGGGAGTTCTGTTTTCATATCTATCGTTTTAGGTTAGGAATATTTTCTTTAGTTCCTAGCTTTATGGAACCAATTACCAACTTGTCTGGAGAAGCCAACGAATTTATAAGATATAATATATGTATTAATTCTTATGCACATGAACTTTTGATGCACAACTTAGCACGATGTAATCTCTGTTATGCCTTCAGTCGGAAGAAAAATTCTAACTCTATGAACTTCTGATGCACAACTAAGCGCGATGCATCATTCATTATCAATTTTTATTGTATTGTTGGACAGATAACCTGCGTGTATAGCAAATAAAATATTTCTGATGATCTTTTCATGTCATGCCATCACTCATTCTCTTAAATGATCAATGCAGTACGTGGACAGACTTCTTTTAGCCAGAGATACCAATCAAATCACCATCGATATATTGGAAGCTATAAGGAGAAACGACGTGAGAGCAGCATATCATATTCTTGTAACTGCTAATGTGAGCCCCAACATGACATATGACGACTTGAGCAAAGATGTCCATCATGATCCATCAGTGCCAGGCAGGATGTTATTGGATCCAGCATCTTGTGAAATAACTGAGGAGTCCGGGAAACTAGAAGGCTGTCTACAAGGCTGCTCCTTATTGCATTTAGCCTGTCAATATGGCCATCCTGTAATGGTGGAGCTTCTGCTACTTTTTGGTGCAGATATCAATATGCAGGACTTCCATGGACGAACACCATTGCATCGTTGTGTCCAGAAGAAAAATGATGACCTCACTAAGCATCTGCTAAAGAGGTAGGCTTGAATTCCCAGTAAATATTGTTAAGGATTAATTTTAGTTCAGTTATGTACCTTATATTTAGGCTCCTCATGCCATATTTTTTCATGAGTATAAAGCTCCTCCATCCACTTGATGAGCTAATGTTTGAGCACAAGTAATTTTTTGTTATATGTTTAACTTTTGTATGAAATTATTTTCTTTACTGGAAGATATTGTACTTTGTTTGGTATCAACTAAGTAGTGAGGCATTAAGAGACACACATGCGATATTTCATAGGGTTTTGACATTGTATTTGTGCAGTTGAAACCAATGTTCCAGTGAAAAACATTTTCATTTGACCACAAACCAACAGAAAATTGGAGGAAAGTATTAAAATCATTTAAGAGAATGAGTACATGCACATTTGAATACATTTGGACTACTTCACATTTGAATACAGTACTCTCTGCCAGTATACATGCACAGTGATGCCTTTTTCCTCCCTATGATGTGTGCCTGCATCAGAGTCATAATATGAGACGCGCCGGCAGTGTGGTACCATTATTTATTTATTTATTTATTGGAATTGGTACCGTTTGAATGTAGAGTAATATGATGATGTGCAGTACAAAATAACAGATTCTTTTCTGCTTTATTGTCCCTCATTATGATGTCCGTAAAACCACTCGTCTGAAGAATAAAAAATAAATACTTAGATGAGTGTTTTTAATAAACAACAACGATCCTCTCTATAGGCAGGGGCGAGTCTAGAGGGTGGGCCGGGTGGGCCGCGGCCCACCCCCAGATTTGGCCGAGCAAGAGACCCCCGCCTCCTCTATTCCGAGTTCGACGTCGAGCGCTCGCCCAGCGAGAAACCGAGACGAGACGAGACAACCATCGACTTCCTGAGCCTGCCTGCGGCGCCCTCCTGTGCCTGCTTGCAGACCTGCGCAACGGCGCGGCATGTGCCTGGCTGCGGACTGCACAGGGACGATGAGCCGTACGTCTGCCCGCTGCGGTGCTGCGGCTGCTGCCTTGCGCTTGTCGCAGCCACGGCATATGCTGCAGCACCACACGCCTCATCTCCCTCGCAGCTGTCTTTCATCTCGTCGCCGTCGTCGTTCTTTCTGGAGAAGCAGCAGGACTCGTGGTCGTGATGCTTGCCTTGGCCTGCACTCTAGTCCTCCGCGATGACCGTAGAGTCTCTCGCCCACCGGACAAAGGAGAGATTGGCTGACGTGCGGGGGGATCCACGATTTGTCCCTACGTTTCCTACCTGAGATCCATTCTCTTTCTCCTTTTGTTTTCCATTCCATGTTTTCCCCCTTCGTTATCTGATTCGATTCTTTTCTTAGCATGCAGTTCTCTTTCTTACGATAAAAATGGAGATGTATCTCCTAATTTGGCCACTTTCAAGCTTGTACAGCATCTAGAATATTTTTCTTTGCAGTGGTCATTAGTACTAATACGCTTTTTATTTTTTTAATCATTATA
Organism: Eragrostis curvula; assembly: GCA_007726485.1. Lineage (NCBI taxonomy): Eukaryota > Viridiplantae > Streptophyta > Magnoliopsida > Poales > Poaceae > Eragrostis > Eragrostis curvula. Next base: position 11,141,319 of record CM017439.1, on the reverse strand, counting down.
AACTTGTATTAGACCATTATTGTTAATATTACTACAAAGAAAACATTTTGTTAGCCCTTTAAATTTCTACCAGATCATACGTTAAATTTGGTTTACGGCGAAAAAAAAAATTCGGCCCACCCTCACCTTCAATCCTAGACTCGCCACTGTCTATAGGGGTGCAAGAACAACAATTAAAGATGGTGGAGGTCTGACTGCTTTGGAGAGAAGAATGGAACTCGGAGCAATAACTGATGAAGAATTGTTCATATTATTTGTGAGGTATGATCAGTACGGTTTTTATAGTATTGCATTGCTCATATTCCTTCAACAAATTGATGCCGTGCAAATGATTGTGTAATTGCTCACATATTTTCATCCGTTCCGTGGGAAAACCAATGATCTTGCACCTCAACAGATTAAAGTTACTCTAGGGACAACAGGCTAATATACCGACCATTAAAAGCAAAAAAAAAAAAACACCCTTAGAATGGTTGACATCAGTTTATACGGGTTCAAAACCTGACATTTTCCTTGGATGTGCCACGCCAGCACAGAGTTGCATGAGTAATAATTGGATTCACTTATATGAATTTGGACATGCAATATCTCACAATGCGACTAACATGCTTGTGCAGGTGATGCTGCAAAAAGAACACACCGTTCTGGTAACTTTGTACACCATATTTAGCTTCTTCCGGAATGGACTTATTTTCGTTCCTACAAGTGAAGACAAGTGCCTTTTTACCATACGATGGTATAACTTATCTAACCTGTGCACTTTCGCTTTGTTGTAGACTATATCTGTTCAACATGACCACAAAGCTAGTTTGTATAACAATTATATGTCAATGTATAGTACTATTCATTTACTTGAATATGGTTATTGAGTTTCTGATGTCAAGCTTGTAATACGTATACGAAGTAGATGCGTGCCATTGACCATTGTCCGGCAGCTTTGGAATTGTATTGTGTCTGGCCGACCTGGCCACCTTGTATGTGCGATTATGTATACCATTGCCTGTATGTGTATGATGATATGTATCAACGGAGATGAACCATGATATTTTTCACTCCTTGGAAACGGATGCAGTGACACAATTCATCAGCCACACAGTGTGTTTGATTTCAATTATACGGAAAAATAGCTCCAGCCGACCAAGCTGTTTGTTTTATTATTGCATTGCTGGATCCGGGAGGGTTTTATACCTTTCTTCTCATCTATTTTTGGAATACCTTAATTTGTATGGATAAGGAGTGAATTTCTGAAACACTTTAATTTGCATTGATAAGGAGTGAAGTATTGAAACGGCTTTAATTTGCCATGACTTGAACTAGTATACATTGATTTTGTTGTTAAATTTACGCTATCTTGAGCTTTTACATTTGTATATGTTGATAGCATAGCATTAAGAAAAGAAAAAAACAACTGTTCGTTCGTATGAACGTTTTATTGCGGCAACATTTCTACTAGCCGGGCTGGGTTCAATTCGGTGACTAGCCCTCAAGATCGATATCCAGGACCCTTTATCAGATATCCAAATTAGGTGGGGACGTGTGAGTCCCTTCTTCTTCTTTTTTGAGAAATTACACAGTACAACTCAGACACTCGCAACGCACGCACACTCACCCCTATGAACGTACATACGCAATGTACTCCCCTTCATGTGTTTCTTTCTCCCAGTACTCCAAATGCCGCGACGCGTGACGACTACGTCGGCAGTGTCGCGTCGTTTCACATCAATGATGAGGTGCGCCGTGCTCGTGACGCCGGACAGCCCGCTCGCACATCATCTCTTTTGTTTCTTTCTCCAGTAATAACTCAAAAAACAAAAAAAACCCTCCATATGCACCACGACGCGCGACGACTGCGTCGCCAGGGTCGCGTCTTTCCACGTCAATGAGGCTCGCCGTGCCCGTGCCGCCAGACAGCCTGCTCGCGCTGGACTCCTTAGGTGGTGGCGCATGGCGTGTACTTGGGTCGGCATGCAGTCAGACGCGGCCGCGGAGGCGACGAACGACTTTGCCGGTCGCGTCCACCTCCGCCTCCGTGTGTGTCTCCGTAATTCGCATGCGCGTGTCTGTCAGCAGGGCGTCGCGGCTCCTGTTATCTTCTGGAAGCCAGGAATCGGTATGCTCCTTTGGCAAATGGGGATGTATGGATCCATGTGTAATGACGGCTTTATACGTGCATAGCTTGGCTGCAGCGAAATGTTCCCAGGTAGGTTAGGCGCTAAACGTAACAGGCGTGTTCACAATACTGCAGAGTAACTTGAAACCTAAAACGTGACAAACAATTTGGAATCTTCCTATGAACTTGAGCTAGTGCAATCCTGAAATCTATGATGTCAATTGGTGTTTTCACCATGCTGATCGAGATTTGTAAAATGCTATCCTGAAGTTCTGTGCTCCAGTTATCAATTCATTAATCAAAAGGTACAGGGGTATATAATAATCAATAAAGGTGTACACGTACAATGTATTGTGCAAATACATAGAGCGCGTATCTAGCCATCTAGGTGACATACTGGTACACAACGCAAGCCTTCTGCAAATACAGAGTGCATCTACGTGATGCATGCTCTCGTCTGAAGAAACCAAATATAGCATATTGTTTCACTAAAAAGATAAGGTAATTCAGGTGCATACTAGCAGCAACAAGCACTCAGTTGAAGATATAGTTAGCGCGGCAAATCGATTGAAGACGAAAATTCTTGCTCCAGACTGTAGCACCCAGAGGTTCCTTGAGGCGCTAAGTGAGCAGCCTTGACAGAACTGATTTGTCCATGGCTCCTAGCATCTGGGCAGAATAATGGCTCTATCTCTCCACTGCATTCAAGCAATTTTTGAGCTTTTCTAAGCCTCTTTGTTCTCAAGAGCTGCAACCTCATATCTACTTCTTTCATTATTGGCCTCTCTCTTCCTTTCACCTTTAAGCATACTTCTGCAAGTGAAGCAATATCATCAATATCTTCCTGATCTGCCTCTTCCACAACCTGTGTATCTAGTATTTCCATCAGGGCTCCTTCTTGAATTCCTTCGACAAAGTAGTGAGACAAGTTTTGTTTTGCACCTGAATCATTGATGAAAATTGGCTTCTTTCTCGTCAAAAGTTCCACAAGTATCACCCCGAAACTATATACATCGCTCTTCTCAGTTAATTGACCAGTATGATAATATTCTGGATCCAAGTAACCAAATGTTCCTTGGACAATTGTCACCACATGAGTTTCGTCTAGTGAAAGAGATCTTGAAGCTCCAAAGTCAGAAACCTTTGCGGTGAAGCTATCATCCAGCAAAATATTGGAGGACTTCACATCTCTATGGAAAATTGGTATGGCAGCTGCAGAGTGCAGATAAGCAAGTGCTCCTGCTGCTTCAACTGCAATCCTAATGCGATCATCCCATGTTAACAAGCACTTGAAACTAACATCAAGATGAAGGAGGTCATACAGTGTGCCATTGGATACAAACTCATATACAAGCAAGGGCACTTCTGATTCAAGACAGCAACCGAATAGCTTCACAACATTGCGATGAATTATTTGAGATAAGATAGCAACCTCGTTGATGAATTGGTCTATCTCAATTTGCTCAACGATTTTGGATTTCTTGATGGCCACCACACGCTGGTCAGATAAAATCCCTTTGTATACTGTACCATGTCCTCCCCGACCAAGGATACGAGTAGAGTCAAAGCTATTGGTTGCTTCCTCTAGTTCATCCAAGGAGAATATCTTTGTTTTGTTTGTGGCGTTTTCATCTGAAATTAGTTGCTCCAATAGCAGCCCTTGATTTTTTTTGAAGTATGATCTACGGATTCTCTTTTGGATGCCTTTCTTCCACTTTTTGGCGAGCACAATTACGCCCAATGTAACTATTATTGAGCCAAGGCCACAACCGATTCCGATCGCAATACCTGCATCCATTCACTAGCTAGTGTCATGAACTCATGTTAAAGTTTGTCAATTGTACATGCATTGTGAGGGGATTTCCTTTTTTATGACTTACCCAAAATAATATTGCGTTGCTTCGTTGAAGTAACACATTGCATCTTTGATTGATCAAATACTTTACCATGGGGGCAGCTTGTGCATGTAAAGTTTCCTGGAGTGTTTTGGCATGTGCCATTGCAGTAGTTGGCCAGTAAGCATTCATCAATATCTGTAGATGATTCATTGTTTCAGTTTATGTCGCTGACGGTTGCAAGTATATGTGTTATTAGATGAATATCCAAACTACAACTATCCTACTAGATTGCATAAACTGCTGATGAATTTTCTCAACTTTTGCAGGCATAATCAATCTTAGTGCTGTTATGCTGTAGTTCATGTTTGAGGCAAAAGGGAGAGGGATGAACCTGTGCAGCCATCTTGAATGTACGGATTCCCTTGATAGCCGGAAGAACACTTGCAACGATACCCCATAAATATATTCCCATGGGTTACGTTTAGGCAATAACTGTGAAGGCTACGGCAGGCATACGTTGTAATATGATTTTGCTTAGCTTGTTGACACGTTAAATTGGTCACTGCCCACCTCATAACAATATTGTCATATTCCACAAAAAAATCAATTTGATCTTCGATAGGACCCCAAAAAGCTCCAACGCTGTCTGACTGAACAAATAATGCTTCTTTGCTGGAGCTGGCATTATTTCGAAGCTTGCTGACAGTCATAGTCCCATCTTCTACTGACACATTAGTCACATTATATTCTATATCTGCTATGCTAAACATCGTGTCACCTGACGTACAATTGAGTCGGAACCTTTCGTTTGCATAACAACCTTCTTCAAGCCCGAAAGGGAAGGGAATGTTTGTGCTTCCACATGATGTTGGGCAGTGTTCATTATGCTTGGGGTTATAATCTGTTACACAATAGATTGACACGTAGTAAGAGCAAGGGGGGGGGGGGGGGGGGAGGGGGGTGGGGGGGGGGGGGGTTTAATATGTTCACTTTCTAGAGAAAAGCATGCGAGTAAGTACCTGGTGGCAAGCATCCTCCCGAAAGGTACGGATTGCCATCGTAATAACCATTGCAGCTACAGTAATAGCCTCCAACTGACGCATTTCTGCATAGGCCAATGGAGGCACAAGCGTAGCTGGCGTTGTTCCTTATAGCACTTTCGCAGCTTGGTTGGTCCATGATTGCAATTCTAAGATAAGCGCCTTCAACATTGCTTGCATTTGTCCAACCTGAGAAAAGATTTGTTGTGTTCTGCTCGTAATATTCTTGTTCAGCGGCCATGACAGCCATGATTCCAGAGTGCAGTGGTTCCGATTGAGGTGCGATACCATCACCCCGGACAAATGTTGCCCGAAACCCTATCATGTCATGAGGTAAACTGATATAACAGCAACCAATCCCATTGCAAGGCCCTCCATTGAGCATTACCTTCTCACCGTAACACCTACTCATGCATGAGCCCACCGGGTTTCCCACGTTATCGAACAAGTTGGCATCAAAATCACAGCCAATGACATAGAAAGTGTTATCCGCATCGATAGTAATACCTTTGGCTGGGGCCTCCCACTCCCAGGACTTGTAGGTATTCATACCTGATTCCATGGTAATGTTGAAGAACATGGGAACGGTAGCCCAAGTGGAATACAAGTCCGTGATTTGAGTGGTAGTGTTGCCTAGAAACAGCTTCGGAGGTTGAGCCGTGTGGTCGCAGGTGAGCTCGAAGCCTTGCCGGAAGCAGCCGGGTCCTATGCCGAAGGGGTAGGAGATGTCGACGTCCCCGCAGCTGGAGGGGCAGTGAGCCAGGAATGCATTCGACGGGATGTGCAGTAACCCTCCGACTCCGTCTCCGGCACTTGAGGCTTCAACAGATGCCGGCGGCACGGCTGCCAAGCACCCCAGAGCGAGAGAGATGGCCCAAACCAATATTATTACTCCGGTCGAGCTCATTGTCTCGCCGGTCATTCTCTATGTTGAGTTGGTGTTGGCTTCGGTGTTAGGGGATCGACCGAGGCAACACGTGCTGACTCGTTCATACGCAGACGGTATATAGAGGCAGCCGCGAGCACCCGGCAACGATTACATTACAGCCAGTAGGCAGCTGTACAGGGATTGGGCCGTGCCAATCCACTATTCAGTGCGCTAGTCCCGTCAGATGCCACGATGTGGTTGCCGGTCGAATGTGCGCTAGTCTAGTAGTGACCTTTTGCTAGTAATGAAATGAGGTTCTTTTGGACTTTCATGTAATAAATAATAAATTTATGTAGTGGATCGTAACCAAACTGCAGCTTTGATGCCGTGCCTTGACGAACCCTGCCTTTTTGGAGTCACGCACTGGAGGGCTTCATCACGAGCAGCGTGGTGGTAGTGAACGTCGCTGGCGCCTCCACTAGTGGCCGCGACCTGCTGAGCCGCGGAGTTGATGGAGACCTTAAAATGAGGACGGTAGTGGAGCACTTATTCTTCAGGCAACGCGAGGACGAGCTCCGTCGGTTCCTCCGGTGACCGAACCACCACCAAGATGAGACGTCCGGTGGATGTACTTTGGTCGTCCGGGCCACCTGTACTCTTGGCGATGACGTCCTCCATGACGATCTTGGTAAAGCTCCCGCTTTGCTGCATGTTCTTAAATGAGACGGTGAGAGATAATAACTGATTAAATGGTAAACACGATCACCTTGGGGAATGAAGTAAAGCAACAGGACGCGTATCCATTCACACTGTCCTTTGGTTCATTAAACTAATTAGATATATAGGCGTAAATCACAATCTTGATCTTGGTGTCGTGGACTTAAGTTACACAGCTGCGGTGTCCCTGCGAGGAGGAGAGCACAACCAACGATGAACGCGACCACTGGCCATGCCTCTCCTTCTCGAGCGATGCCGTCATCTTGCTCTCTTGATCTTCATGCGCGCATCTCTTCTCAGCTAGGTGGCCGCCAGCCCGCCAAGGTGTACGTCAAGTATCTTCCTCGCCGGCAAGATCGCGAGGGCCACAGCAACGGGACGTCGGCTCCTCGTATTGATCTCTCTAGCGTCGAGGTGGTGATACGCGTCGCCAGTGTGTTACCATCTTTCCCTTCTCTTCTTACGCAAATATTGCAATCTATATGCTTCACAATCTTGGTAGCCTGAGCCAGAGGCGACCATAAAGTGGAATTTATGATAGAAAAAAAAAAAAGAAGCTGGACACACTGTGTGCGTAAGTTATCCAAGCGAGCCATGCATGTACATTTCACAACCGCTCCAGTCATCAGAACTTACCTGTGATACGTGTAGTAAGGACTAAAATATCCTGGTCATGTAACTGAGATGTCTTAATTAGTAGTAGGTTCCAAACTTGAGGCTAACTTAAGTTACATGGTCATAATAACGATAACTACAAGTTCGATTAACAAACATGACTGAGAAGCTAACTTAATGCAGCATTCAACGCAGACTATGTTATGTCTCATCTTTTTGTATGGTTAGGATTCCGTCCCGTATTGTGGGGCGTCGATCATGGAGTCTTCTCGGAATCTTTACCAGTGACACTAGCAACTAAAATGTACTTGAAAGCAACTACAGTTTTTGAACAGCGGTAGCATTCCTCACATCCTTGGTTGACCAGAAGTATTTAGTACAAAAGGTATTTACTGGAATGGAAAAGGGATTGAAACTACCCAAAACCCATTAAAATACGATGAAACTAAGGTCATGCTTCAAAATGTTTTTTCATAGCACAATGACAAATTTATGACAACACTCCTTCAGTTTCAGTCCTTAAGCAATAACCATGACGAGCCATAAACATCTTTCCACGATTTGAGATTGACCGGAAGTATGAAACCGTATTTTCCCCATACTATTCATGCAAAACCGTCTGCTTACCGGAAGGTTCCTGGAAAGCCCCTCATTTCTTGTTCCCCTTGGAACGTGGAGTCTCCATTGATTACGACTCAATCAGTCAAGCGCTTCGAGTAGCCGGCGAAGTGCCCTGTATGCATGCAAGGATGACAGGGGAAGATGTGAGCTTCCTACCTTCCTTGCGTGCCGGGCACGGGCACATGGCCACGACTGCCGCTGGCCCCAGGAACCCGGCCGTGTTTGCCGCTGCTAGCTGTGTAGAGTACTAATTTTAGGCGGCTGTTATGCTCGACCTAAACTGGATGGGCTAACAGAGCAACCAGGGGTAACGAGCGGTGGATCAAGCACGACGCTCGAGATTGATATAGCACTCGTCTCTCGGAGCCGAATGGATCTGCCGGCCGCAAGCGTGCGTGTTCCTCCTGCTCCCAAGACCAAGCACGCCAGGTCGCCTGCTCCCCAGGGTACCTCCATCGGTCGTACAGTACACAACCACACGCAGCGTGCGTGGAAGACAAGGGCCGGCCAACGAGGTAACAATCCGGGAACAGGAAGCGGAATCAGACGTGGCGCCTGCACCCACGCCATTGGTTGGGACTTGGCCATCAGCGAATTAAGGGCATCACGTTACGTAGGCCCAAACGTTGCCAAGTCGCTCTTCATCGCGGGCGCTAAGATTCTAGTCTCTTACCCTTCGCTGGCAGTCGACGGGTTCAAGACCCCATGTTCGTCATTATCGTCGTCAAGTCATCGATGAACATGCCAAACTGCCTGCTCGCGCTGTAGTCCTTGGGCGGTGACGGGCTGCGAAGTCATGCCTGCCGTCTGGTCTGGTGAATTCGGCACGCAGCCAGACGCCGCAGTGGAGGCAACGAACGCCTTTGCCGGTCGCGTACGCCTCCGCGTATCTCCGTTCGGCTGCGTGTGTTAGCCCGGCGTCACGGTCCCACCCATGGCCTTGGTTCCTCTTATCTTCAGGAAGCCAGGTATCGGTATATGCTCCCTTGGCAAATGGCGATGCATCGATCGATTTGGTAACGACGACTTTATACGTGCATAGCTTGGTTGCAGCGACATGGTCCCAGGTTAGTTATGGCTGAGTTCCTTGGAACCTAAAACGTGACATGCAATTTGGAATCTTCGTATGAACTTGAGCTGTGCAATCCTGAAATCCATGCGTTCCTGTCAATTGGTGTTTTCACCATGCAGCTAATCGCGTTCACTGCCGCGTCTCTAAAAGTGCTGGAATCATAATGAAACATTTCTGAAGTGCTGTTCTGAACTTCTGTACGTGTTCCAACTATCGATTCAGTAATCATGTAAAGATATTTTGTGAAAGATATAGGTTCACAGGGTTATACCACTAGCTGTCATCAGCTAGCAATATAGACGTTACATGATATACAAATACAATGGTATTATGCGAACATATAGCTAGAGTCTAGGTGACATACTGGTATAGAGAGCATGCGTCATACAAATACAGATAGTGCATCTACGTGATCCATACTCTCGTCTAATTAAAGAAACCAAATAAGTACAAGGTAACTAATGTGCAGCAAGCCCGGAGTTGAAGATATAGTCAACGCGGCAAACTGATTGAAGACGAAAGTTCTTGCTCCATACTGTAGCACGCAGAGAACCCTTGAGGGGTTAAGTGATCAGCATTGGCAGAATTGATTTGTGCATCAACATTGTTGTCAGGGTTTGTAGCACCTCGGCAAAACAATGGCTCTATCTCTCCATTGTTTTCAGGTAAACTTTGGGCTTTTCTCATCCTCTTGGTTCTCAAGAACTGCAACCTCATTGTCATACCCCATCTCTAGGGTATGCTGTGCATCATGTATCAGTCTCTGGATCAGTAGCTGATACGCACAAGAACACAGATATGGTAATCGAAACCATACTTCGAATAAGTACATAAGTATAATACCTGATTAATCACCCTTAAGTGACGGTACGACAAGGATTCGAAAATATCCAAGTCCCTCCGACCAACTAACGGTGAAGCAGACAGCGGAAAGCCAAGGCTCAACACCACAGGCAGACTTGAGAAGCAGAACCGAAAACCTAACCGTCGTCGTCGTCTTACGAAATCTTCTCTGACTAAAAACAACAAATGCAAGAGCGTGAGTACATAAGGTACTCCGCAAGCCCTACACTACTCAAGGGTATATAAACATGCATATTTGGTCTTAGCAAGGAGAAGGCTGTAGGGTTCATTTGCAGAAAGCAATTTTATGCAGGGTTCGCTAAAGCAAGTCAAGGATTTAGAGGTAAAAATCAGAGATTTATTTGTCAGTATTTTAGTTGGGTGGCCCTGGGGGAGTATGGAACATTCCCGCCAGTTTGGAACATCTCCAGATCCTGATTGGGCATCTTTAAACCTGGGAATTCTGATTTGCATTGAGTGCTCCGGGGCTCAGAGGAATCTTGGAGTACACGTTTCCAAGGTACAATGTCTTATATTTTAGAATGATATATGCTGTGATAACTTTCAGTTGACCCTACCTGTAGATACAGTAAATTTAATACTGAAATAGCTCGCATCTTGCTCTTTGTTCTTTCCTCTCATTTTTTACAGCGATCTCTCCATTACACTATTTGATGTGTATATAATAACTTCATTTCCACGTGCTGAATTTAAATACTTCTATGCACGTCTGTGGTTACAGTAGTTAAGAAAATTAACTGCATACATTCTAGAATGACAAGAAAAATAGAACATTATGCGAGGGAACCAATGTAGGTTTGAGTCATCGGTAGTGAAGTTCGAGAAAAGAAAAGATATCAGTAGGAAAACTAAATGTAAGTTCAATGCATTTCTTTGGTCTTTAATAGGTGAATCCTTCATTTTCCTTTGTTAGTGCATGTGCGGCTTTCTCTATTATCGTTGTTATATGTATCGCTATGATATTTGGAGGGTTTCTAAAATTTTCAAATCTTGTGATTCTCAGGTTAAAAAAATAGCTATTAGCTAGTTCCATATTTCATCATTGCAAGTAATATTATACTTGATGCAGGTTCGATCCTTAAGATTAGACGTGAAAGTATGGGAGCCAGTAATTATGGATTTGTTTCGTGGAATTGGAAATGATTTCGCTAATTCCATTTGGGAAGCCTTGCTTCCAAAAGATGAAGTGTATGTTGAATCCGATATCATATTCTTTTTTTTTTTTTTTTTTTTTGCTCAAGTACCTCCTCGGAGCCACCCCACGTTATGTTGTCTGTAGCTACGGGACATTGTCTAACATAGTCTAATACTGAAGTCAACCAGCTTAGCATTGATTGCTTGTACACGTTTTCTGTCCTATTGCTTGTACAAACCACAATGGTAATAATCAGCACAAGCCTAATGAATTTTGCTTTCTGAATACACTGACTAGTATAATAACATAGTTCCTCTGCTGTAATGATGATGTAAACTGAACATAGAATCACAACTATAGTGGACTTAAAACATTGTAGAACATAATTAGGATTTGAATTTTCATTCCGCATTTAGTGTGTGCTAAAATCAAGCAGTCTGGTAGGATTATGGAGTTGACATAATCAACATGCTCCAACAAGATACTTTCCCAGTTCCATATTGTCAATAATTTTTTTAGTAGATGTCCATGACATAGTGATTTTACTTCTTTCCTTTTCATCCATAGTACAACCATACAAGATTCTTCGGCTTTCTTATTATAATGTTCCATAAGTGAGTCAAAGAAGGACTCTTCGAATCATATACCAAAGTGGAGCATATTTCTTTTCCTAGCGGGCATATGCAACTAATATGTTCAGGAATGCATTCAGGAAGAACCAACTATGCTCATCGTTCTTGACATTTTGTTTCATTTTTTTATTTTCATGTAGAACGGAGGAATCGAATGGAGCTATTCTGTTTATTGAAAAGCCTAAGCCTAGTGATGCTTTCTCAATAAAGGAGAGGTACATACAATCAAAGGTAAGCTCTTATGTAGTTTCTTTTGTCTTGGATCAGCGCTCATACTTTCTCAACAATAATGTGTGGGATTCCTCCAAAAAAAAGTGTATGGCCTGTTATGCATTTGTTTTCTGAAGTTATCAACGACGCTCCTCCATACTTAGATGAGTGTTTTTAATAAACAACAACGATCCTCTCTATAGGGGTGCAAGAACAACAATTAAAGATGGTGGAGGTCTGACTGCTTTGGAGAGAAGAATGGAACTCGGAGCAATAACTGATGAAGAATTGTTCATATTATTTGTGAGGTATGATCAGTACGGTTTTTATAGTATTGCATTGCTCATATTCCTTCAACAAATTGATGCCGTGCAAATGATTGTGTAATTGCTCACATATTTTCATCCGTTCCGTGGGAAAACCAATGATCTTGCACCTCAACAGATTAAAGTTACTCTAGGGACAACAGGCTGATATACCGACCATTAAAAGAAAAAAAAAACACCCTTAGAATGGTTGACATCAGTTTATACGGGTTCAAAACCTGACATTTTTCTTGGATGTGCCACGCCAGCACAGAGTTGCATGAGTAATAATTGGATTCACTTATATGAATTTGGACATGCAATATCTCACAATGCTACTAACATGCTTGTGCAGGTGATGCTGCAAAAAGAACACACCGTTCTGGTAACTTTGTACACCATATTTAGCTTCTTCCGGAATGGACTTATTTTCGTTCCTACAAGTGAAGACAAGTGCCTTTTTACCATACGATGGTATAACTTATCTAACCTGTGCACTTTCGCTTTGTTGTAGACTATATCTGTTCAACATGACCACAAAGCTAGTTTGTATAACAATTATATGTCAATGTATAGTACTATTCATTTACATGAATATGGTTATTGAGTTTCTGATGTCAAGCTTGTAATACGTATACGAAGTAGACGTGTGCCATTGACCATTGTCCGGCAGCTTTGGAATTGTATTGTGTCTGGCCGACCTGGCCACCTTGTATGTGCGATTATGTATACCATTGCCTGTATGTGTATGATGATATGTATCAACGCAGATGAACCATGATATTTTTCACTCCTTGGAAACGGATGCAGTGACACAATTCATCAGCCACACAGTGTGTTTGATTTCAATTATACGGAAAAATAGCTCCAGCCGACCAAGCTGTTTGTTTTATTATTGCATTGCTGGATCCGGGAGGGTTTTATACCTTTCTTCTCATCTATTTTTGGAATACCTTAATTTGTATGTATAAGGAGTGAATTTCTGAAACACTTTAATTTGCATTGATAAGGGGTGAAGTATTGAAACGGCTTTAATTTGCCATGACTTGAACTAGTATACATTGATTTTGTTGTTAAATTTACGCTATCTTGAGCTTTTACATTTGTATATGTTGATAGCATAGCATTAAGAAAAGAAAAAAACAACTGGTCGTTCGTATGAACGTTTTATTGCGGCAACATTTCTACTAGCCGGGCTGGGTTCAATTCGGTGACTAGCCCTCAAGATCGATATCCAGGACCCTTTATCAGATATCCAAATTAGGGAGGGACGTGTGAGTCCCTTCATGTGTTTCTTTCTCCCAGTACTCCAAATGCCGCGACGCGTGACGACTACGTCGGCAGTGTCGCGTCGTTTCACATCAATGATGAGGTGCGCCGTGCTCGTGACGCCGGACAGCCCGCTCGCACATCATCTCTTTTGTTTCTTTCTCCAGTAATAACTCAAAAAACAAAAAAACCCTCCATATGCACCACGACGCGCGCGACGACTGCGTCGCCAGGGTCGCGTCTTTCCACGTCAATGAGGCTCGCCGTGCCCGTGCCGCCAGACAGCCTGCTCGCGCTGGACTCCTTAGGTGGTGGCGCATGGCGTGTACTTGGGTCGGCATGCAGTCAGACGCGGCCGCGGAGGCGACGAACGACTTTGCCGGTCGCGTCCACCTCCGCCTCCATGTGTGTCTCCGTAATTCGCATGCGCGTGTCTGTCAGCAGGGCGTCGCGGCTCCTGTTATCTTCTGGAAGCCAGGAATCGATATGCTCCTGAAGCGTCTCCGCTTTTCACAGGATCGAGTCGGTAAAGCGCTGATGAACAGACGCAACAGTACATCACATAAAAAGCACAAATTTGCATATTTAAGTTATTACAAGTTTTAAATGATTTAAAACACGAGAGTAGCACAGCGGAAGTCTCAACTATACCAAATCTACAACACTCGACGATAAGTGGCCGCACATCGAAGCCCTGCGATATGGACCTGCTGAGTAACTCCACCAAGCAACAGCGGAAGCGAAATCTATACCTACACAAAAACATAAAGAGCCAAACCATGAGTACTAGTTACTCAGCAAGACTTACCCGTCAACGTGGCTATCTACAGCCGACTCCTAATTATGCAAAGGCTACAAGGGGATGGCTGACACGATAGCATAACTCGTACTAATTAATGGATCCTTATTTTCAAATTTTTATTTTCAAGTTAGGTACTTATCCAGTAAAACAGTGTGCATATCTCTAGAACAGACATAAAGTAACAATACATCATATAAGCAGTATACAGTAATGAAATATAAATAACAGTACTAGTCATCATCATCAAGCATATCACACTACGAGGTGACTCGGTGAGCAAGGTTGCTCTTGACCGAGAGCGGCGGCATCGATGTACATCCTGCAGGAGAAAACCTGACCACACGCCATACGCGGCAAAGGCCACATACGGCAACCGTTTACGCTACGTACCACCAGAGCTGTACCAGATTCTACTCCTCCCGAGGAAAGGCTCTCCCACCGCAGCTCCCGTCCCGGACGGCTGACTGCGCGGGACGCCACCCTACCTCTCCCAAATACCATGATAGAAAGAGTAAAGTATCTACCAGACATCCAGGGCGACGCAGGCTACTAGGTTTACTAGGCCCATAAAAACACTAGCATGTGAGTCAGTACGTTCAAACTTGCTCAACAGGGCCAACAACGGACGGTCCTTAATCGACACAGACGGGGCTACCACCGTGAAGGCCCAGCCTTCTCGCACCATCCTACACAAACAATTCCCCGTCCGGTCTCAACAAATCGTAAATCCAGCTAGTACAATCCAGGAGTCCCTATCATGCGAGTGGGACCTACCACTCGACTTCTACCGTCCGCTAGCCACTAAGCCTAGCAAGTTCTAACGTAACCTAGACCACATCTACAACAATAGGACACAAGGTAGGATATGGAAGGGTAATCCTAATGCAGTTCTAAGGCTTCACATCAATTCCTAATAAACCTAATGCACAATCAATTACTAGCCCCAATCAAGTGAGAAAGTAAACATCCTAAATAAGAAGGCATGCACCGGGGCTTGCCTGGCTCAGGAGCGTAGCTAACAGGGTCAGCGGGGTCAGTGTCCTGCTGCGGATGCTCCTTCTGCACCTCCTGGGTCTGCTCCTCCGGCAGCTGGAAGTCGAGCGGCTCCGGAGTCGTCTCTGTCACTACACGTTATGAAAAGGGTAAATAATGCATGTTAGATACAATGATAATATGATGCAATTAAGGAATTGATTTCTTGATAGGACAGTCATTTATACTGTAAGTGCAACAATTAACTTATTAATTACTTTCGTCTGAAGTATTTCCTTCATTGACTTTCATTTAAGTTAGTTACTTAATTTAATTCAAGTTGATTAATTAGAGAAGTGAACTTCGAAATTTATTTTAGGTCCAGTGTCATTTTTCTGGTGAAGAGTGCCACTGGAAGTAATTTACAGTGAAGTTTCAGGATTTATTGCAAGGTAGATTATTTATAATGATTTAAACAATGCAGGAACAATTTAAATCATAGGAAATTAAGTAAGTAAGATATGACAGTGGAAAAATGCTCTGTAGGTGTGTTAACATATACTTTATAAGCATGCCAAGGTTCAAGATTTATGGAGTAACAGAGAATTAATTATGATTTAAATAATGATTTAATATTTGTAATTATACAGAAATTACAGAAAATATTTACATATATCTGACATTTTATTACGGTGTAACAGTAAACACGGAGTCAGAAAAAATTGGAACTGCATTTTTCGGATGTGTATACAATTTACTATTTATTTTACAAGCTTTCAGCATTTTTTGGTGATTTAAACTAATTCTGGAAATTAGGAAACTCATGGACCAGTGAGTTCAAAGCCACAGGGAGGGCCACACAAGGTGCAGCGCACCAGATCTGGCCGGGGGAACCAGAGCTCGGGTGAGCTCGTCCATGGACGACGGACCTCGCCGGAGAGCCGCGGCGGCTCGCCGGAACTCGACCAAATGTCCACGAAAAATTATACAAAAATTATGGTTGCGAAGCTTGTCGAGTTTCTCACCCATTTGAGGGTGTTGGAAGCGACGGCAATGACCGGAGGATGTCCGGCGGCGAGCATGGCGGGCGAGAAAAGTTCGGCGAGGTCGCCTGTGCGCTACGCCGCATGAAAAATCTTGGAAAAATGGTCAAAAGCTTCACCTTGGAGCGTAGAAGAGCGGCGTGGAGCGTGTAGACGACGGGGAGGCACGGAAGTTGGAGTTCGTCGTGGAGGTGCTCACGTTCTTCTAACAGACGACGGGAAAAGTCATGCTACGACGACATGGGCTGAAGATAAGGAGGGGGAAGGGGTCAGAGAGATGCACTAGCTCGACGCGCACCTCGAAGTGAAGGGAATTGAAACTGGTCTCACCGGGGAAGGAGGATTTGACAGCGAAGCGGAGGTGGCCCGGCTGCCGGTCTCGAGGAAGATGACCCTGGTTCGCGCGATTCACGGCGGGGAAGAAGGGTCGACGGCCACTGAGGATTTTGGAGGGGGAACGGCGAAGCTTGGGAGGTGGTTGCTCGGCCGGGGCTCGCGCTGCTGCGGTGGACAGCGAGCTCGAGCTTCTGCTCGGCAATGGCGGCGCTAGGGTTAGGAAGGCTGGGAGCGAGTGGAATGGGCGAGGGAGAGAGCGACGAGGGGTTCTTGACACTCCGGCGTATGAACGAAAGGCGGAGGAGCGAGGAGCGTGGCTCCGGCGGTCGTCGGAGACGTGGCGACGATGTTCCGACAGCTTCAGTGAGAGGAGTGAGGATGACAGGTGGGCCCTCGGGCATCTTTCATTTTCCGACGAATTTTTCAAACTCTTGTTTTCCCCAAAATTGTCCATGCTATTTAAAATAGCAAACGAGCTCCAAAAATTATGAAACTGGTCTCGTTTGAAAGCTCTTGAACTGCACTTCCATCTGCCCAACATGCACATCTGGAGTCAAAAGGAATTTCAAATGGCAGCTGGTCAAAGTTGGGTACGTTTCAAGCTTTGGTGATTTTATTGGGCAACCAGATTAACTTCAAAAATCCCCATAAATTCTCCAAAATTCTTATTTCAGAAGGGTTATCCACTGGTATTTTTGGTTACTCAAGTTGTTATGCAAAAATTTGAGTTCCTTCAGAAGCTTGGATTTGACCATGGTTTAAATTTTTGAATTTCGAATTTTGAATTTGGCTTCTGTTTGGCATTTGTTCAGTTCAAGGTGAGTTTTATGCGAATCCAGTGACATGGGGTGTCACAGCCCTCCCCCCTTAAAGAAATCTCGTCCCGAGATTTAAGGAGGGTAGGAAAAACAAATGGCGCAGGGACGAGGTAAACCAAAAACACACTTCTGACTGTGACGTAGAAATTTCTTCTTCGGTGGGTTTATCCTAAAACTCGTTGCTGTATTGCACCTTACAGAATCCAATGGTTCTGATCCTAGTGACTCTTTCCTTCTCATATGTGATCTCGATGAGTTGCTTCGGATACGAACATCTGGTTCGAACTGTTCCAAACCATTGATCTTTAGAATAGTCCAATGCATCTTGGCGCTAGCTTTCCGCTGATGTGAACCGACGTACACTCTCTGTGGGAGAGACACAAAGGTATACGTGGTCATCGACTGCAAACGGTCCAATGCATCCGTCAGCGTCTCTTGTCTGCATAACTCTCCTAACGAGACTGGCGGCCCTTAAGTTGAATTGAATGGGGCATATTGTCTCTTCTGCAGTTGCCATCAATTCTGGTCCAATGGTGATTCTTTCCACGGACTCGGCCCAATCCAGTGGAGTACGACATCGACATCCATACAATGCCTCGAGCGGTGCCATCTTGATGTTTTTCTCATGTCTGCTGCCATAGGAGAACTCTACCAGCATTATGCACTCATCCCACTTCTTGTTGAGAGTCCTAGTATATCTTGTTGTTGTCGGGGAGGATAGAGTACTTGGACAAGTATGCTTCATCGGTAACCTGCTGGCGTAACTCAAAGCCCTTTGGAAATACCATCTTGTTCTTGATCCACAAGTCTTCTTCTGCGCGGAAACAATATCACCACACAAGGCTGGAACAAGTGACATGTGGGTCGTAGTACCAGGAGAATAAGAGCGAGCACGAGACTGCTTTCTTCTGTGTGGTGGTTAGCGGTGAAACACGAGGCTTGGAACTCTTTTTCTTCCATGTGGCAACGAGTCATTGACTCGATGCGGCAGGTCATTGTCCGTGTTCAACTCCAACCATCGTTTCGGACTGAGCGAAGATGTGTTGAAACCTCTTGTTCTCTTAGCGAGTCTTGATAGCATTCCTTTCGATGATTATTGCACTGATAACCATCACTTTGGAGCTAGATCGAAAGTCTTCTTACAAGGCAAGTCAATTTCTTTCGCGACGGGTGTTGGGCATCTGAGGGGTGACGGGTTTTGTCGTTCGAACATTTCCACAACTTACTGAACTGAACCTTCTCCTCTTCTGGCTCGTTGGTTGACATCTTGTGCGGCCTTTCTGAAAATTGGGGTTGTGCTTCTTGAATCTTGAATCTTGATCTTGATGCAGCGCATCTAGATCTGGTATGCGTACTCTCGACAAGGGGCGGAACAATCATCAGATTAGTCACGAACCGCCGGCATCTCAACAAACTCAAGCAAACGTCTAAGGTGCACTTAAAGGTTGCGACGTGGTCAACAAGGAAGGTGAAACAAACTTGCCATGAACTGGGGATGGGAGTCGAACAACACCTCGAGAGACATCAAGACTGACAAGAGCACAGGGATCGGCCAACAGCTGTTGGTTAGGATCGCTGACGATATTCAAGGAAGAAATCAAAGTCAGGTTCAAGGAGTGGAAATTCCAAGGATTCGCGGTTAGATGAAGGCAACAAAGGCAACAAAGGTATACGACTTCCACATTCTTGCTCATTAACGGTGATTATTAATGCATCCATTTATTCTATGCTAGAATGATTAAGATGCATATTCATGGTGCATTGCGTGCTTTTGATGATGCAATGCACATATGTGATGGTGACCATGCAATGGTGCAAGTGCAGAATGTCATGACTCATGATGCTCATTGCATGGTGCATAAATGATGCATATGACGTGATGCATATGCAAATGGTATGATATGGTGCACATGTCATGGTGCATATGATGCAATTGCCATGATGCATTATTCATGATGCATATGTGATGATGCTCGAAGTATGAAAATGCATAAATTAATGTACATGATCATGCATTGCAAAGTGCTTATGTGATGCAAGTGATGTATTGCAATGCATATGGGATGGTGCATTGCACATGCCTAATGTTGTCAAATTTTAATTCTTGAGCAAGAGCAAGAATCAGAAAAGCAAGGCTAAGGAGAAGATTATCAAGATCAGGCATAACCTTCTCTACATTTGGTGGGCAACTAGCAAGGATATTAATCACAGGGAAAACAATTTCTAGTGTAGGACTCATTAACAACGGTATACAACAGCAAAAGAGGGGCTTGACACGAACATGACAGATAAGAGTGCAAAAGTATTCATGACAAAAACAAACGGGGTCAGGGCTCAACATGAATACAACTCCATCCATCGAGGTAAGTCAAGGTCAGACAACTTGAGAACATGCAGTTTCAAAGTACATCGGCAAGATTACAACACGAATATAAGGGATCACATTGCTAGCTATGGTATTACTACACTAGCTCGAATCAAACAACAGGGTGCATCTAAACAACACACTACACGATGGATCTGGCCGAAACAACTACAACCATTCAAGCATCTTCTTCACTGTTCCATTTGCTCTCCATGCTGCAGGTTGATGACATCTGTCGGTACTTGCCCTTCAGGTGGAGCATGAGGAACTTAATTGGGCCGCCATTAGTTGTGCGACCATCTGCTGGGCTGCATCTCGTTCTTCAATAAGTCCCGCGATCTGGTTGTCTTGGTTCTGCACTTGTAGCGCTAGCTCAACAATCTGGGCGTCTCTCATGTCAAGTAGAGCATCCTTAGCTTCATCTCGCTCATTGCCAAGTCGTATCGCCTCTATATACCTGCTTCTCTCCTCTTCCTGTTCTCGGTTCAAGGCATGGAGGGTTGCCGAGTAGTAGACAAGCACATCCAGGTATGGTTATAATGAGGGTGTCTAACGTCCAGCAATGCATCCATGTGACAGCTTCACAAGTGAAAGTAGGAAAGGCTATCAACATCCATTTGTGGAGGGTAAGATGAAAAACATCTCAACTACTCCAAACAGCACATCCATGCTAACAAAAGTTTACAATATGGTAAAGAACTTCTGGACGATCGTAGCAATCAGCCACACACAACCTTTGAGGCCAAAATAAGGAAGCAACGGTCCTTCAAGTAACAGGTCAAAATCTGTCTTGACTTCAGGCAGCAGACACAAAACTGAAATCTGGCTCTTCTGGAGACGTAGAACGAGAAAACTCAGAACACGAAACTTGTATATAACTTCAAGACATTTCCAACGAGTGCTTAAACGACTTAAACGGACAAGTGCAGCCGGAGATATCGAATTTTGAAAACAGCAGACAGATTCTGAAAAAAACTAGTCGAGGCTGAAATCTGGTTCCAATTGGTTGACAGATTTGGAGGGGATACTGACAGAATCAAAAGGGCAAATCTGAAACAAAGTTTTAATTCATGTTATAAGCTTTCCATAAAGTCTTGGTTCATCAATTTTGGCCAGGTGGTTTTGGAGTTATGAATTTTTAAAGTTAGCTTGTCAGTCTGAAATTTCTGGGTGATCTGAATTTCGTGGAAGTGTTTTAAGATGAATATGCAATGCATGCTCGTTCCTGCACGTTCTCACAAAATAAAAAGGTGCCCAATATAGCAGGCTGTAGACATCGGTGGCAACTAAGTCGCACTCATGCACGTTTGCTATACGATCTACACGTAAGTTAGTGTACCTGCAGAAAACATACATCGCCACCTCAAGCAACCTACATAGGTGACGTCCACCAAATCCGCCGATGGACAGCAATAACAGAAAAGTAATGCATGGCTCCCCACATCACAATCACATCTCAACACCTTCATCTCCTCCATCCTATAACACCCCCCACAATCTACACGAGTTAAACTCGTATCACTTGAGCCATGCATGTTACTTACCTTCTTACCTGGCGTCGATGCGTCGTTACAGAAAGTAAACAAACAACTCCTATTACCACCTTATACTCTAACATCCTTATAATGGGCTTTTCGTTCCTCACTCGCAACGTGGTTAGATTTTCGAAAATAGGCCGTTTATATGATGTACTGTCCCAACACGGCTCTGATGCCAGCTGAAGCGTCTCCGCTTTTCACAGGATCGAGTCGGTAAAGCGCTGATGAACAGACGCAACAGTACATCACATAAAAAACACAAATTTGCATATTTAAGTTATTACAAGTCTTAAATGATTTAAAACACGAGAGTAGCACAGCGAAAGTCTCAACTATACCAAATCTACAACACTCGACGATAAGTGGCCGCACATCGAAGCCCTGCGATGTGGACCTGCTGAGGAACTCCACCAAGCAACAGCGGAAGCGAAATCTATACCTGCACAAAAACATAAAGAGCCAAACCCTGAGTGCTAGTTACTCAGCAAGACTTACCCGTCAACGTGGCTATCTACAGCCGACTCCTAATTATGCAAAGGCTAAAAGGGGGTGGCTGACGCAATAGCATAACTCGCACTAATTAATGGATCCTTATTTTCAAGTTTTTATTTTCAAGTTAGGTACTTATCCAGTAAAACAGTGTGCATATCTCTAGAACAGACATAAAGTAACAATACATCATATAAGCAGTATACAGTAATGAAATATAAATAACAGTACTAGTCATCATCATCAAGCATATCACACTACGAGGTGACTCAGTGAGCAAAGTTGCTCTTGACCGAGAGCGGCGGCATCGATGTACATCCTGCAGGAGAAAACCTGACCACACGCCATACGCGGCAAAGGCCACATACGGCAACCGTTTACGCTACGTACCACCAGAGCTGTACCAGATTCTACTCCTCCCGAGGAAGGGCTCTCCCACCGCAGCCCCCGTCCCGGACGGCTGACTGCGCGGGACGCCACCCTACCTCTCCCAAATACCATGATAGAAAGAGTAAAGTATCTACCAGACATCCAGGGCGACGCAGGCTACTAGGTTTACTAGGCCCATAAAAACACTAGCATGTGAGTCAGTACGTTCAAACTTGCTCAACAGGGCCAACAACGGACGGTCCTTAACCGACACAGACGGGGCTACCACCGTGAAGGCCCAGCCTTCTCGCACCATCCTACACAAACAAATCCCCGTCCGGTCTCAACAAATCCTAAATCCAGCTAGTACAATCCAGGAGTCCCTATCATGCGAGTGGGACCTACCACTCGACTTCTACCGTCCGCTAGCCACTAAGCCTAGCAAGTTCTAACGTAACCTAGACCACATCTATAAAAATAGGACACAAGGTAGGATATGGAAGGGTAATCCTAATGCATTTCTAAGGTTTCACATCAACTCCTAATAGACCTAATGCACAAACATTGACTAGCCCCAATCAAGTGCGAAAATAAAAAAAATCCTAAATAGGGAAGCATGCACCGGGGCTTGCCTGGCTCAGGAGCGTAGCTAACGGGGTCAGCGGGGTCAGTGTCCTGCTGCGGCTGCTCCTCCTGCACCTCCTGGGTCTGCTCCTCCGGCAGCTGGAAGTCCAGTGGCTCCGGAGTCGTCTCTGTCACTACACGTTATGACAAGGAAAATAATGCAAAGTTAGATGCAAGAATATGATGCAATTAATGATTCAATTACTTGATACGACAGTCATTTACACTGTAAGTGCAAATGATTAACTTTGTTAATTAATTTCGTCTGGAGTATTTCCTTCATTAACTTTTAATTAAGTTAGTTACTTAATTTAATTCAAGTTGATTAATTAGATAAGTGAACTTCGAAATTTATTTTAGGTCCAGTGTCATTTTTCTGGTGAAGAGTGCCACTGGAAGTAATTTACAGTGAAGTTTCAGGATTTATTGCAAGGTAGATTATTTATAAAGATTTAAACAATGCAGGAACAATTTAAATCATAGGAAATTAAGTAAGTAAGATATGACAGTGGAAAAATGCTCTGTAGGTGTGTTAACATATACTTTACAAGCATGCCAAGGTTCAAGATTTATGGAGTAACAGAGAATTAATTATGATTTAAACAATGATTTAATATTTGTAATTATACAGAAATTACAGAAAAGATTTACATATATCTGACATTTTATTACGGTGTAACAGTAAACACGGAGTCAGTAAACGCGGCGAGCATGGCGGGCGAGAAAAGTTCGGCGAGGTCGCCTGTGCGCTACGCCGCATGAAAAATCTTGGAAAAATGGTCAAAAGCTTCACCTTGGAGCGTAGAAGAGCGGCGTGGAGCGTGTAGACGACGGGGAGGCACGGAAGTTGGAGTTTGTCGTGGAGGTGCTCACATTCTTCAAACAGAAGCACTAGATCGACGACCTGGGCTGAAGATAAGGAGGGGAAAGGGGTCAGAGAGATGCACTAGATCGACGCGCACCTCGAAGTGAAGGGAATTGAAACTGGTCTCACCGGGGAAGGAGGATTTGACAGCGAAGCGGAGGTGGCCCGGCTGCCGGTCTCGAGGAAGATGACCCTGGTTCGCGCGATTCACGGCGGGGAAGAAGGGTCGACGGCCACTGAGGATTTTGGAGGGGGAACGGCGAAGCTTGGGAGGTGGTTGCTCGGCCGGGGCTCGCGCTGCTGCGGTGGACAGCGAGCTCGAGGTTCTGCTCGGCAATGGCGGCGCTAGGGTTAGGAAGGCTGGGAGCGAGTGGAATGGGCGAGGGAGAGAGCGACGAGGGGTTCTTGACACTCCGGCGTATGAACGAAAGGCGGAGGAGCGAGGAGCGTGGCTCCGGCGGTCGTCGGAGACGTGGAGATGATGTTCCGACAGCTTCAGTGAGAGGAGTGAGGATGACAGGTGGGCCCTCGGGCATCTTTCATTTTCCGACGAATTTTTCAAACTCTTGTTTTCCCCAAAATTGTCCATGCTATTTAAAATAGCAAACGAGCTCCAAAAATTATGAAACTGGTCTCGTTTGAAAGCTCTTGAACTGCACTTCCATCTGCCCAACATGCACATCTGGAGTCAAAAGGAATTTCAAATGGCAGCTGGTCAAAGTTGGGTACTTTTCAAGCTTTGGTGATTTTATTGGGCAACCAGATTAACTTCAACAATCCCCATAAATTCTCCAAAATTCTTATTTCATAAGGGCTATCCACTGGTATTTTTGGTTACTCAAGTTGTTATGCAAAAATTTGAGTTCCTTCAGAAGCTTGGATTTGACCATTGTTTAAATTTTTGAATTTCGAGTTTTGAATTTGGGTTCTGTTTGGCTTTTGTTCAGTTCAAGGTGAGTTTTATGCGAATCCAGTGACACGGGGTGTCACAGCTCCTTTGGCAAATGGGGATGTATGGATCCATGTATAATGACGGCTTTATACGTGCATAGCTTGGTTGCAGCGAAATGTTCCCAGGTAGGTTAGGCGCTAAACGTAACAGGCGTGTTCACAATACTGCAGAGTAACTTGAAACCTAAAACGTGACAAACAATTTGGAATCTTCCTATGAACTTGAGCTAGTGCAATCCTGAAATATATGATGTCAATTGGTGTTTTCACCATGCTGATCGAGATTTGTAAAATGCTATCCTGAAGTTCTGTGCTCCAGTTATCAATTCATTAATCAAAAGGTACAGGGGTATATAATAATCAATAAAGGTGTACACGTACAATGTATTGTGCAAATACATAGAGCGCGTATCTAGCCATCTAGGTGACATACTGGTACACAACGCAAGCCTTCTGCAAATACAGAGTGCATCTACGTGATGCATGCTCTCGTCTGAAGAAACCAAATATAGCATATTGTTTCACTGAAAAGATAAGGTAATTCAGGTGCGTACTAGCAGCAACAAGCACTCAGTTGAAGATATAGTCAGCGCGGCAAATCGATTGAAGACGAAAATTCTTGCTCCAGACTGTAGCACCCAGAGGTCCCTTGAGGCGTTAAGTGAGCAGCCTTGACAGAATTGATTTGTCCATGGCTCCTAGCATCTGGGCAGAATAATGGCTCTATCTCTCCGCTGCATTCAAGCAATTTTTGTGCTTTTCTAAGCATCTTTGTTCTCAAGAGCTGCAACCTCATATCTACTTCTTTCATTATTGGCCTCTCTCTTCCATTCACCTTTAAGCATACTTCTGCAAGTGAGGCAATATCATCAATATCTTCCTGATCTGCCTCTTCCACAACCTGTGTATCTAGTATTTCCATCAAGGCTCCTTCTTGAATTGCTTCGACAAAGTAGTGAGACAAGTTTTGTTTTCTACCTGAATCATTGATGAAAATTGGTTTCTTTCTTGTCAAAAGTTCCACAAGTATCACCCCGAAACTATATACATCGCTCTTCTCAGTTAGTTGACCTGTATGATAATATTCTGGATCTAAGTAACCAAATGTTCCTTGGACAATTGTCACGACATGAGTTTCGTCTAGTGAAAGAGATCTTGAAGCACCAAAATCAGAAACCTTTGCGGTGAAGCTATCATCCAGCAAAATATTGGAGGACTTCACATCTCTATGGAAAATTGGTATGGCAGCTGCAGAGTGCAGATAAGCAAGTGCTCCTGCTGCTTCAACTGCAATCCTAATGCGATCATCCCATGTTAACAAGCACTTGAAACTAACATCAAGATGAAGGAGGTCATACAGTGTGCCATTGGATACAAACTCATATACAAGCAAGGGCACTTCTGATTCAAGACAGCAACCGAATAGCTTCACAACATTGCGATGAATTATTTGAGATAAGATAGCAACCTCATTGATGAATTGGTCTATCTCAATTTGCTCAACGATTTTGGATTTCTTGATGGCCACCACACGCTGGTCAGATAAAATCCCTTTGTATACTGTGCCATGTCCTCCCCGACCAAGGATACGAGTAGAGTCAAAGCTATTGGTTGCTTCCTCTAGTTCATCCAAGGAGAATATCTTTGTTTTGTTTGTGGCGTTTTCATCTGAGATTAGTTGCTCCAATAGCAGCCCTTGATTTTTTTTGAAGTATGATCTACGGATTCTCTTTTGGATGCCTTTCTTCCACTTTTTGGCGAGCACAATTACGCCCAATGTAACTATTATTGAGCCAAGGCCACAACCGATTCCGATCACAATACCTGCATCCATTCACTAGTGTCATGAACTCATGTTAAAGTTTGTCAATTGTACATGCATTGTGAGGGGATTTCCTTTGTTATGACTTACCCAAAATAATATTGCGTTGCTTCGTTGAAGCAACGCATTGCATCTTTGATTGATCAAATACTTTACCATGGGGGCAGCTTGTGCATGTAAAGTTTCCTGGAGTGTTTTGGCATGTGCCATTGCAGTGGTTGGGCAGTAAGCATTCATCAATATCTGTAGATGATTCATTGTTTCAGTTTATGTCGCTGACGGTTGCAAGTATATGTATGTGTTATTAGATGAATATCCAAACTACAACTATCCTACTAGATTGCATAAACTGCTGATGAGTTTGCTCAACTTTTGCAGGCATAATCAATCTTAGTGCTGTTATGTGTAGTTCATGTTTGAGGCAAAAGGGAGAGGGATGAACCTGTGCAGCCATCTTGAATGTACGGATTCCCTTGATAGCCGGAAGAGCACTTGCAACGATACCCCATAAATATATACCCATGGGTTACGTTTAGGCAATAACTGTGAAGGCTACGGCAGGCATACGTTGTAATATGATTTTGCTTAGCTTGTTGACAGGTTAAATTGGTCACTGCCCACCTCATAACAATATTGTCATATTCCACAAAAAATTGAAATAGTTCTTCGATTCGAAGAACTCTAAAAGGTGCATTATCTTTCGACTGAACAAAAAACGCTTCTTCTCTGGAGCTTGCATTGTATGGAAAGTTTCTGACAGTCAAAGTCCCATCTTCTACTGACACATTAATCACATTATATTGTATATCTTCTATGCTGAAAATTGTGGTACCTGATGTACAATAGAGCCGGAACCTTTCGTTTGCATAACAACCATCTTCAATGCCGAAAGGGAAGGAAATATTCGTGCTTCCACATGATGTTGGGCAGTGTTCATTATGCCTGGGGTTATAATCTGTTACACAATAGATTGATCCATAGTAAGAGCAACGGAATTGAAAGTTAAATATGTTCACTTTTTAGAGAAAAGCATGCGAGTAAGTACCTGCAGGTGGCAACAAGCATCCTCCCAAAAGGTACGGATTGCCATCGTAATAACCATTGCAGATACAGTAATAACCTCCAAATGACGCATTTCTGCACTGGCCATTGTCGGAGGCACAAGCATAGGTGGCGTTGTTCCTTAGAGCACTTTCGCAGCTTGGTTGGTCCATGATTGCAATTCTTAGATCAGCGCCATAAACATTGCTTGCATTTGTCCAACCTGAGAAAAGATTTGTTCTGTTCTGCTGGTAATAATCTTGTGCACCGGACATGAAAGCCATGATTCCAGGGTGCAGTGGTTCCGATTGAGGTGCGATACCATCCGCCCGGACAAATGTTGCCCGAAACCCTATCATGCTATCAGTAGTTAAACTGATGAAACAACAACCAAGCCCATTGCAAGGCCCTCCTGGCGTTACCTTCTCACCGTAACACCTACTCATGCATGACCCCACGTGGTTTCCCACGTTATCGAACAAGGTGGCATCAAAATCACAGCCAATGACATAGAAAGTGTTATCCGCATCGATAGTAATACCTTTGGCTGGGGCCTCCCACTCCCAGGACTTGTAGGTATTCATACCTGGTTCCATGGTAATGTTGATGAACATGGGAACGACAGCCCCACTGTGATACAAGTCCGTGATTTGAGTGGTAGTGTTGCCTAGAAACAGCTTCTGAGGTTGAGCCGTGTGGTCGCAGGTGAGCTCGAAGCCTTGCCGGAAGCAGCCGGGTCCTATGCCGAAGGGGTAGGAGACGTCGACGCCCCCGCAGCTGGAGGGGCAGTGAGCCAGGGATGCATTGGAAGGGATGTGCAGCAACCCTCCGCCTCCGTCTCCGGCATTTGAGGCTTTAGCAAATGCCGGCGGCACGGCTGCCAAGCACCCTAAAGAGAGAGACATGGCCCAAACTAGTATGATTACTCCGACCGAGCTCATGGTCTCGCCGGTCATCTTGTCTCTGTTGAGTTGGTGTTTGGGGCTTGTTACGGGATGGACCGCATTCAGAGGCAGCACCTTCATCTTCGTGCATTCGCAGACGGTATATATATAGCAGAAGGTTAGCTGCTAGCACGAGCACTTATAAATTAAAGCACACTATTATCACTCTGCCAGTATAAAGCTGGGGCTAAGCTAATCCCACTATCCCAGCATGTTATTGTATCCATTGTATCCATTGCCCAGTGCTCTACTCTAGTCCCATCAGATGTCACGGCACTGTTTGACGGCCGGATACGTCGTCAAGCGCGCCTCGACCAGTAGTTAGCTTAGCTGTACGTGCCCTCCAGTCGATGATTTCTTGACGCACAATTTTTGCACACCTCGCACCACAATTTTTGCACACCTCACATCGTTGTTTATCAGGAATGATTTAAGAACACGTCGGCTCCTAGTCTCAGAGAATTCAGGGGGAAAAAACTCTGTATTCTAACAAAAACACGATGAAACTAGGGTCATGCTTCAAAATGTTTTTTCATAGCACAATGACAAATTTATCACAACACTCCTTCAGTTTCAGTCCTTAAGCGATAACCATGGCAAAGCCATAAAAGTCTTTCCACGATTTGAGAAAGAAGGGTATCCCCCCCGTACTACCCATGCGAAACCGTCTGGTTGGCGGAAGGTTCGTGGAAAGATCCTCATTTCCTGTTCCCCTGAAGGGAACAGTGGAGTCGCCGTTGCGTACGTTTGATTACGACTCAATCAGTGAAGCGCTTCGAGTAGGAGCTGGCGAAGTGCCCCGTATGCAGAGGACGGCAGGGGGAAGATGTGAGCTTCCGATCGACGTCGTTGCGTGCCGGTCAACGCCTGCCGCTGCCCCGAGGAACCCGGCGGCCGTGTTTGACACTGCTAGCGACTTTCGCCTCTCGCCATGTTGAATTGTTGACAAGTACTCCCCTGCCTACGAATTGAATAGTAACTTCCAGATTGGCGAACCCCCGCAAAAAATAAAAAATTAGGCGGCAGTTATGCACCCCCTTGACTGAATAGGCAAACGCAGCAACCAGGGTAACAAACGCGCGGTCGATCAAGCACGACACTCGATCTGCCGCACGCATGCGTACGTGTTCCTCCTGCTGCTCCCAAGACCAAGCACGCCTGCTCGCTTACTCGCCTGCTCCCGAGGGTACCTCCATCAGGCGTACACAACCACACGCAGCGTGCTGGAGACGAGGGCCGGCTAAAGATCCAGGCTACAATGCGGAGAGTTCCTTGGCCGGGCACAGGAAGCGGAACCATGGAGACGTGGCGCGATTGGTTAGGACCTGCCCCTGGCGAACGTCGAACTTCTGTTCGTCAAGTCGTCGATGAACATTGTTTCTGTCGAAATCAAGATGCTGACGCGATGTAAACGACTAATAAAACAGGGCCAACGCAGCATCTCGATCGACGTACAGTGACCATGCATGACTCGGCCGCCACCGGTCCACCACCGTGACGCACACGCGCGCACGCCACCAACGTGGGCGGCGGGCTTGGCACGTACAAGGTGCCCACGCACGTCCATCGCCACCAAGGGCGTCACCGTGGCCGTGACCGAGCTGGCCTTCACGTCGGTGTGGGCGAGGAGAAGAGGAGCTACACACTTGGCGGAGCCAGGGTTGAAAGTGGGGGTGGGCCGGTCAAAAAAATTTCTTGTGACCCAACAAATTTGAAGCCAATTTGCAATTAACAAAATGTGTCCGAAATACAAGTTAAATGAGTACAATGGTTACAACAACCTAAGAAACTGCTACTTCTGGCTGCTGCTGCCTATCCGGCCTACGCCTTCTAATACTCATAAATGTGTCAATGATGTCATCTTCAAGCACATTTAAGAAAATTTCCCGCTCAATGAAAGTGACTAAACAATCATCCAAAAGAGCATCCCTCATTCTATTTCTTAACCTATTCTTGATAAAATTCATTGCTGAAAATGATCTTTTAACACTTGCCGTCGCCACCGGTAGAATCAATACCAATTTGAGAAGCAAGTATACTAAATCATACAGAGTATGTCTATTTGTTTCAACCATCTTCATTGAGAGATCAACAAGATTATTCATGCCTTGTAAGCTATCATCTCTTCTCATATCATCAATATAGTTATCAAGTTGCATTTCAAGTCTCAACAATGCCGAATTTGAGAAGTCATTGGGGTAAAATTCAGCAAGCCTACGTACCTTGTGGGCATCAAATAAAGCAAATGAATTTGAAGGACTCAAGGCTGCCATACAAGAAAGCAATTCCATATTGACTTCATCAAACCGACTATCAAGCTCTTGAATAATTTGATCAATGATGCCAAGATACACCTCTCTTCTAAAACAGTCATCATTTGTTTGGACTGGATAATGCCGGGCTGATCTCCCAAAAGGCACATATTGACCATCCATTGCAGGAACTTGGATGCCATGTTTGTTGTAAAACAAAGTTACCTTTTGAAAGAACATATAGCTTTCAAAATGTATGCCCTCCGAATTGATTCTTGATCATTCACAGGATAGCTTTCAATAGGCTTCCTTTCCCCGGGATCTTGTGGAAGATGATCCGGATCATAAACCGGAGACGGTGGAGGTGACGGAATGACAGGAGGAACAGGCGGGCTGCTGCTGCCCACATTTGCTTCGCCTTCCTCTTCCTCCAAAATAACATTATCTCCACTTGCTCTTGAGGCATTAGTCAAGCGAACCAAAGGTACAATGTCACCTATTCTTGACACATTGGTAGAAGGAACTGAATCATGAGTCACTGCCTCAGGCGAAGGAACCGAAGGCGAAGAGGATGAATTCTTTTTTGCTGCAACTCTCCGCCAAAGATCAGCAATGTCTCCATCCTTTTTCTGTTTCTTCATGACTCAGACTCACTAGTTCACTGCAATCAAATAGTACTTCGTAAGATTTAATTTTCCTATGCCAAGCCCAAATCGAATTTAGAAGTTGGTCACTGGCTGCATACGGCATACCTGAGTACTAACTGGACTCCAAATCTCCAACTGAACCGAGCGTTGAGCAGCAGCAAATCGACTGCCGGCTCCGCGAAGGCGCGCCCGACTGCTCCGCTCGACACAGCCTCGCCTGCCTACCTGCTCCGCGACGGCGCGACCGCGCGCAGCGCAGCCGCTGCCTGCCTGCTGCCTCGCGGGTCGCGGCCCTTGCCCCTGCCTGCGCTTGCGCCGCACAGCCGCAGGCCTGCAGCTCTCGCCGCCGCCGCCGCGCCGGACCCTGACCGCCGCCACGCCACCAGCCAGCAGGAGTGCCGCCCAACCCTAGCCTCCCCGTTTCCTTCCTCTCTCTCTCTCTCTCTCTCTTTTCGGTTCGATTCGATTTCGTCAGTTGCGGCACGAGAACGAACGGGAGTCAGTCGAGGACTCGAGAGCCTGCTCGGGAGGAGCTGCGCTCAAGGGGTGGGCTGCTTGGCAGCCAAATCTGGGGGTGGGCCGCGGCCCACCCGGCCCACCCCGTAGCTCCGCCCCAGTGACGTTCACGTCCAAGTCGCAGCCGTCCGGCCCCACCGGCTTCGGGCGGCTCGTCTGGTCCGACGGCGAGCACAGCGCGCCCAGCCCGATAGCCTTTACGTGGAAATGATGTATACAGTTTTGCCGTCCAAATGGGGTAACCGTGTCCAAGTGATGGGCCACAGGACCATAGTCAAAGGATTGGAGTGTAATATGCCTATCTATGCAACCGATTATGTAAACTGAAGGATCTGTTTTTTGTTTTCTAAAAATAGGATAGGAGATGAAGCTATGCTTACAGCCATATGCCATGAGCATTATTCTGTAGCCGTTTAGGCCTTTAGATTGTTAGACCAGCAAAGCTACGAGCACTTTAAGTAGTAGGAACATGACATACCCAGTCATTATATTTTATTAATGCCAACGAACGATGACCTTTCAAGAGTTACATGATTCTGGCCTAAGCAAGAGCGGGAGAAGGAGCGGTTTTACGAGATGGTGGCTGGCAGTAGAAGCTACACAAACACCCAAAGGAGACACAATGGCCCAGGCCTTTTAATTGGTTATAGCAAGTGTTGAAGCACCTTTCAGTGTCGCAATTAACAGGGCCTATAATTCTTGTGCAACGGACCGGTTCTGAGAGCACACCGTCCACCGTCCCTGCCTCTGTGGGGCAAATCCCTAAAAGATAAAATGAATATCACAAGATTTTTCTTTTTTGGAAAGCATGCTCTAAGTAGAAAATGCTCATGTGTTTCTCTTTCAGTTCATGTGCAACTGACAATGTTCATGACTATACATACATATATTTACAACGAATATGGTTGGATCGACTGAATTATGATGCAAAATGTTGTGACATGAACTAGAACCATGGTCCAGGGAGACTTACCGGAAGATAACAATGCCACAAGGGCAACGCTGAGGAGCAGTGCTCCATGGTAGGTCCTAATAACCATTGCTTGGTGATGTACGAAATCTCGTCTTGCAATTGTTTGCTTTATGATTGCATTGCAGGATCTGGGAGGGTTTTATACTGTTCTTCGATCTCATCAATTTTTGGAATACTTTAATTGTATGGGTGAAGGGGGATTTTTGGAATACTTTAAGCATTGATAAGGTGGAGTTTTTGAAACAACTTTAACTACTGCCTGATAAATTTGCCATGACAATGACATGAACTAGTATACATTGATTGATTGTGAATTTGTCATACCCCAATTTCTGGAGCATGTTGTGCATCATGTACCAGTCCCTGGATCAGTAGCTGGTACGCACAAGAACACAGATATGGTAATCGAAAGCATACTTCGTATAGGTAAATATTATAATACCTGAGATATCACCTTTAGTGGCGGTGCGACGAGGATACAGAACTATCCAAGTCCGTCCGACCGACTATTGGTGAAGCAGACAATCAGCGGAAACACGGCCCAAGCCTACAGGCAGACTTGAGTGCGAACGAAAACCAAACGCCGTCGTCTTCTACGGGGCTTCTCTCACTAAAAACATTACGGACAAACCCGTGAGTACATAATGTACTCAGCAAACCCTAAAGCAAGGGGTAAATAGTATGCAGGGATGTAATCAAGGATGAGGCTGATGGTTTAGTGTATCGGCGGAAAGCAAATTTTTGTGCAAGGGTTGGTTTTGAAAACAAAACCATTTCGCAAACTAAGTCAGGTATGGTAATTAATTTAGTGGGGTTGGTTGGCCCTGGGGGAGAATAAAACTTTCCCGCCAGTTCCCAAATTTTATGCTATGCTGGCCGGAAACCAGCGCACGGCTCCAAACCGGTGTATTCCAAAAATACGCCAAGGATAACTCACGCAAGAGTCTAATCAAGTGTGGCCATGGCTTTCGCACTGTCCAATACCGTGGAACACGGCTATCCGGATAGATTCTTACACTCTGCAGAGGTTGTACACTTTACCCACAAGGGTATACCGTCCTCCCCGGAATTCGGCGGTTTGGACTGGCATACTAATGGTTCCGTACCTGCCTAGTGTCACCTCGGTACCACCCCAAAAATACTGCGACCAGGGGCTTCACAATAATAATCATAGAATGTCTTGGCCATAGCGCGCTTTCACTTGCCGGACCCGACGCCTATCTCGTCAAGGTCTTCTCCTGGCTTTCGGTTGCACTCTGCCTCCTGGTGGTACCGGGCAATCACTAGTAGGGTGTGGTTCCAAACTCCCCCCATAAAGGAGCCTCGTGGTTGCACTGCTGCTAGGCCAGGCGGCACGAGAACCGGTCCTTATACGACCGATGCAAGCATCTTCAATAGCTACCCTCCTGCGAGGAGTAGCGTCCCAGAGATAGCCTCCCCACTGAGGACTACCTCGCTTGCACCCGTCTAAAATCACCCCCACTATGGGTTGTATTTACTAATCCCACCCATTTCCACCTTACGCACACAACACCAAGCACACACGCATTTTCACAAAAAACATGTGAGTCAAGTTATTAAGTACACAGTGTGAGTGAGTCCTAAGCAGCATATTGACCCAGCACATCATTAAAGAATTAATGATGGTGGATTCCTAGGTTTATCAAGGGAATTTGGATAATCAAGATCAAGGTATGGCAATCGCAAATACTTAGGTCATTCTAAGCATTTAAATCATTTTAAATTCCATGCAGGTTTTATTTGAAATCAAGCTCTAAATAGGATCATTTGTAATCATGGGTTCAGCATGATCAATAGGAGTTAGGGCTTGCCTGCAAACGCTTTCCTAATCTTCAAACTCTGACTCGAGGCTTGATTCTCTGACTTGCTCCTCGTGCTTTGAACTTGTCTTTGAGTTGGTCTTCGCGCTTGGAGCTTGTCTCTCTGGGTTGGTCTTCGAGCTTCAAGTCCTCAACGGCTCTTCAAAATCTTCAGGCTCTTCCTCGACTCTCGCGTAAACTAGCGCATAAAACAGTACGTATAAACTACCGCAAAAGAAATAAAAGAACAAAGGAAACAAAGGTCGAGGAAAGCCGATTAAGATCCGAGGAAACTTGAAGAATGATGAGAGGCATGATTTATGTATGATGCAGCACTTTAATGCAGGTCAGGTTATATGCTATAAGATTTTAGTGGATTATATTCTCTATTAAGTGCACATGGGGTGTGTGTGGTTAGGCGGATGTGGGTTGAACACCTTATGGTGGTGGTGACGAGATGCAGATGCTCTACTGATGGTGATTACGTGCATATCTAATATGCACGTTTCCATCTTATTCCTATAGATGAACATGCAGGGATGCAGGTGAGGATGCATGCAGATGAGATGCACGTGTACTTTGTACATTTGTGGCACTAAGTCTCTATATAGACAGTATCCTATATAAAGGTTCATGCCACTTTTGTACGAAGCATGAGGTGTGTCATTTTAATTCCCTATGTGATTATATTGTTATCTTATGATGATTATCGATTAATTACTTACTAATTAATTATTAAGGTTAAGCTATTGTTTATTTACCGTGCAAGTGCATGTGTATGATCATGCATAACTATTATACATGCACACGATCATGATGCCATGAATGCATAACTTGCTGATAAAATACCAATAATCAAATAAAGCCGAATAGCAATTAAAATAGCAGATAAATTCAATAAGGCTCGAATAAAAGATCATTTATAGGAGCAGAACAAAGGGTCAGAAGGAGTTGGGCGAGGGTACTAGGTTGGAAGTGAATCAGTATGATTAATTGCTAGGTTTAATGTCAGCGATTTGAAAGAATGAAAAGATTACACGGAGATTGAAGTGGGAGATTTGCTATGATAAGAGAGGATAACATCATAAGATGAGTTAGGTTTACATGCGCAGATGTTTGCGACATGAGCGATCATTATTGCATGATCTGCTGAGAAAAGATATCAGAAGTGAGGGGTATTTTGGGGATCAATGATTTCTAGACTTAGTGTGGGGCTTCATGGACAGTACCACGAGGTACTTCGCGATCTCACGAACTCATGGGCGCGTGAATCACCCAAAACGGAGTTCGGATTAAAAAGATATGGGCGTTTAAAGATTGGAGGGTTGATTTTGTAATTATAAAAAGATTTTTAGGGGCTTGAATATGATTACAGAAAGTTCTCAGGGACCCATTTATAATTATGAAAAAGTTTAGGGGTCTGAGTGTGAAAAGACAGGGGCTAAAACATAATTACAGAAAAGCTTAGGTACTTTTCTGTAAAAATGCAGGGCTTAAACATGATTATTGGAAAGGTCAGGGGCCTATCTGCAAAATGTACAGGGCTGGCGATTTTCTGGGATTTTAGGATTTATTTTTGTATTGTAAATTACTTATTGCGTAATGCTGACGCAATAAAGGGATTGTCGATTTAAAATAAATCGGAAACCCGGTGGACTGGGTCCACGGGGTCCGTGAGCCGGAGGATGGCGGCGGTCCACCGGTCCACGGTGGACCGGGGCAGCGCGCGCGGCGGCGGCTCACTGGTGAGCTCGCCTGCGACGGCTAGGAGGGCAGAGGGGCACCAGGACCTCGTCACAGAGGACCAGCGCGCGAAGGCGGAGCGGGTGGTGGCACATGTTGTCGACGGGGAGCACCGGAGTGGCGACAATGGCTCGCCGGAGTTACTCACGGCGGCGGCGAGCGACGGAAAACAGCGAGGAGTGGGTCTCTTGCGTGCGCTGCGCGGATGCGCGGTGGCGTGGCGGAGGCGATGCGCGCCTCGGCTCGGCCGGGCGCGGCCGGGGAACTCGTCGGCGCCGGAGAAGATGAGGGCGAAAGGGTTGCGCTCGATGGCGGGCTCGCGGAAGAGGAGCAGAGGGAAAAGAAGAGAGGGAAAGAGGAGAGGGGGTCGCGGTGAAGCTCACCATGGGCTCTACGGCGGCGAAGGAGGCCGGGAGAGGGAGATCACGGGGGGTGACCGGAACCCTAGCTTGGGCTCGGGTTCGGCGCGAGAGACGGAGAGAGAGGGAAAATGGAAAGGAGAGGGGCGCGGTCCCGTTTTAACGACGAGGAGGAGTAGCGGCCACGGAACCGGCAGGGCAGCGGGAGCGGCGGCGACGGGTCGGTGTCGGCGGCCGGGCCCCGGGCGCGGTGGTAGGGGCCGGGCGCGGCGGCGCGCCGCGTGGGAACGAAGGTTCCGACAGGTGGGCCCCACCTGTCGGCGGGAGGAGGAGGAGATGGGCTGGCTGGGCCGGACTGGGCTGGGGAGGAGGAAAGGGTTGGGCCGCGTCGGGCTGGCGCAGGAGGAAGAGAAGGAAGAAAGCGGACTGGGCCAGAAGAAGAATTTCGGCCCGAAAGGCGATTTGGTTATGGAATTTGGTTTTCTATTTCTGGAATTTGAATTTGAATGAATTTCAAATTCAAACAAAAACAAAGATTGATCAAATACTCAAAATAAATCAAATAAAACACAGAAATGCATATGATGAGATTTTGATGCAGATTTAAATTCAGATTTTTGAAAATCAAGTGTATTAGCTCTAACTTGGACAAATTTATTTAATTTGTTGTAAATTCAAAAAGTTCAAATTTTAGTGAACTTTTTAAATGAACACAAGCACTTGAGCACATATTTTATTTTCCAAAAATTTCAAATTCAAACTAGGTTCAATATTTAGTGAAATTTTATTTTTGGAAAATTCATGGAAGGTAAGAGTTTGGAAAAGGTTCAAATTTGGAGTGATTTTTATCCCTTTTGATCTTTATTTATTTATTTATTTCTTTTCTTTTCTGTTGCTTCTGCCTCTGAAAAGTAGGGTATTACAGAATTCCCGCTTATCTTGAGTTTTTACATTTGGATATGTTCATAGCCTAGCTAGTATCAAGAAAGAACCAAAACAACCGGTCGTTAGCATAAATGTTCTCTTGTGGCAACATTTAATTTCTACTAGGCCGGACTGTGCTCAATTCGGTGACTAGCCCACAAGATCGATATCCATAACCCTTTGTCAGTTTACCAAATTAGAGAGGGACATGTGATGTGAGTCTTTCAGCTCTTTTGTTTATTTCTCCCAGTACTAGTAAGTTGCCCGTGCGTTGCTACGGGGTGTCTAGTTAATAAAATCGAAGGAAACATGTGTACAAAAAACGTCCTGTAATACTCAAATTAGGCATTTATTTTATTTCTTAATTTTTCAAAGAGATAAGCACTCTCCCTGTGGATCTCCACATACATTTTTACTTTTCACTGATTTAACAAAATTTTTCTCACAGTGAGCAGCCTAATTGGAAATTAGCATATATGAAACCAAGTACTTATTTATGGTTTAGTTCAATTTTGAACTCAAGTGTCAGTCTTCACGCATAAGCACTTACTAAGTACTGCATAATTAACATTTCAGATGCAAACAACTTTCCTACCACAAGCTGGGAATTACAATATTGAATATAGATCTATATATATGGTCCGTGCTTGATTTATTGATAACACTACGAACAGCAAGCAGACGCCGTTTCAGTTGCATCAAGTTCCTGCTACTGTTTTACACCATGACCCATTGAACCCCCCCCCCCCCCCCCCCCCCCTCTTCATGTAGAAGCTCCTCAAAGTATTCCTTCTCCATGAATTTCAACTAAATCTCTTCCTCGGCTGCTGCACCCCGAATATCCTCAATCGAAATCCTAAAATTGAATGAAGGAAATCTTTCGAAAAAAATTGAATGAAGGAATAAAGATTTCAAATCGTCATCCAAAAATAAAGAACAGGGGCTGTATCAAGATATCTATTTGTTCAGAGTAGTGTGCCTGTATTGGCATTGTGACCTTGCTGTTTCTACTTGGGAGATGCAAATCACCAATAGCAATAGAATCAACCACTCTGACATTGCACTAAGCACTGAGCAAACCGTGCACTCCTAAACAGCAAATGTTTGCTTAATCTTTACCGTATAAAAATAGCCAGCTGTACGCCAAACTTTAAAAGTCAAAATGTGCACTATAAGGCTTTTGTTTTAATAAGCACAGAAAAAAAGAGATAAGAGGAGCTCAATGTATTATGGCATGCAGTATATTATTCAAGGTGTGGTCAAATTAAATAATGACAATGATATTTCATGTGGCATGATCAGGGTGAAAACAAAATCATATTCTGCAAACTAAGAGGAACTCAACGTATCATGGCATGCAGTTAAATTCAGAGGTCAAGAGGAACATGTAAATGCTTTAGAATTACAAGTGTACAGGAATTGGTAACATGCACCTGCATTTTGGCTTCAGTTCCAGTTTGGACAGCTGCTTCCATGTTCAGTGATCCAGCTATTTTCACAAGCATCTTTTTCCCACAAATGGAAAGTCCAGGATAACCTAGAGAAAAGATCTACTGCTCATACAAAGAGTGTTGTTGACAGTTCCGCCACTTCTCTGCCGTGGCAACTTTCTCTGGAAATGTTTTCAGATATTTCTCACTGTCCTTACCTGTGCATAGGTAGAGAATTGTAAAACTTCAATAAAATCAGTGCCACAAAAAATGTTAACCTCATACATGTTATGAACAATGTATGATGAATCCTTGGCTCTTACCAGACATGAATTCTAGAAAGCACTATATGATCAAATCACATATTAGAAAACACTTATCACACTAAAAATCACAAATCACTATAGCCCTTTAAAAGATCATAAATACTATATTTTCTAGTTCAATTTAAAATTATCGATCTGGAAAGCAAATCAACATAGAACATACTGAAAAACCTGCAGCTCGACGTGGCAAAACCTGCAGCTCTTTTCCCTGTACGCCGACAACTCTAAGGCAATCACCGGTGGACAGTGAGAGCCTGTTGAAGAGTTCTCTTGAAAAGCAGAGTAAAACAGAGCAATGGTCAAACAAAAAGAATCCTGCGAATTCAATCATTTGGTTCAAAATGCATGGAACCATGTTTATAGTATCCTGTCTACTCTAACAACTGTGTGCTAACAATCGATTTGTCAAACCTGCGACTTCAAATCATTCAGTATTCATGTTCTTTCTGCAACACAGTAACTAAGAACTAAAAACAAGTGACATGTAGCCTGAAAATAAAAGTTTCTGTTTATACGACTGAAGTTACTATCTGAAACATGTGCCATGTTGAACACTTCAAATTGAAGTTGAGGCACCTGAAAATTTTAGAAATAGGATCTCATTCAAACCATGTCACGGAGGTCCAGCCATCAAGCTGGTATGGTACAGCACAGTTGGCCGTCGCACTGCCGTGGTCGTCGGCACCGCCTCCACACGGTTCTGTGGTTAGTTCTGTTATCCAACGCACTTCAATGGAGGTTGCATAATCCAGCTTTTGGTCAAACAAAGATTTGACGTTATTGGACTTCACGTAATCCAGATTTGGAAGAGCTCAAATCCAGCCCAGATCAAATTGATCTGAAGCTCTGAAGAGAGCCGGACTCCTCCGCCTCCGTCATCTAATCCCGATCTGCCGCTCACAACCCTTGTTCAAGTCAGGCCCCGCTTCATCAGCTTCTGCGGCACATCCGCCTCCGACTGCAACGGCTTCGGCTGCTCGGTCTGCAGTGCTGGATACCCAAATCGAACTACGAATCAAATTGCAACCGATTTGTCCAATGATCGGGGGAGGAGCTCAGACCTCGGTGTTGCTTTGGGCGGAGCAGAGGCGGCTGATAGGGTTGGGGAGGATACTGGGATCCGCCACCGTGCACTGAGCGAAGGCGGTCGAGCGGAGGCGGAGTGGCCCGACCTGAGGGCGCTTATGATGGCCGCGGGGAGCCGACGGCGGCGCGGCACGGCGAGGTCGAGGCGCGCAGCCATGGACGGAGGAAGCGGCGCGGCCGCACGGCCATGGACAGAAGCAGCGGCGAGACGATTTTGCGGTTCTCGAAAAAAAAATGAAAAGAAAAAAAAGAGGGACGACGCTGGGACTCGAACCCGACTCGGCTGAGACCAAAAGAACGCGCTTACCGCTCGAGCTGGCGTCTGTGTATGACCAAAAGTCATACATTTGACATCTTTAAGACAGTTAAATTCGAATCGAATTCATTTCAACTTAACATGAATTCGACTCAAACACAAACGGCAGAGGTCTGAAATTTGAAGCTGACGACCTCTTTGAGACTTATTAAGTAGTAGAGATAACTCGAAACTCCGCGACGTGAGATGGCGCGTTGTACCCCTGCCGCCGGACTGCCCGCTTGCGCTGTAGCCCTTGGGTGGTGGCGCACGGCGAAGTCATGCCTGACACCTGGATCGGCACGCAGCCAGACGCGGCAGCTAGCGGAGGCGACGAACGCCTTTGCCGGTCGCGTGCACCTCCGTGTTTCTCCGTAACTCGCCTGTGCGTATCGTGTCAGCCGGCCGGGCGTCGCGGTCCCATGACCTTGGCTCCTGTTATCTTCAGGAAGCCTGGAATCGGTATGCTCCATAGGCAAATGGCGATGCATGGATCGATGTGAATGACGATCTTATACGTGCTTAGCTTGGTTGCAGGGAAATCTTCCCAAGTTAGTTTGGAGTGCGCTGAACCAGGCGCGCTCACAATACTGCAGAGTAACTTGGAACCTAAAACGTGACAACCAATTTGGAATCTTCATCTTCATATGAACTTGAGCTGTGCAATCCTGAAATCTATGCGTTCCTGTCAACTGGTGTTTTCACCATGCTGACATTTTTGTAAAACCGGATGGCTTGCGCGGGTAGACTACTACTACTACTACTTATTATTATTATTATTATTATTATTATTATTATTATTATTATTATATTATTATTATTATTATTATTATTATTATTATTATTATTATTATTATTATTATTATTGTAAAAAAAATATTTGTTTTTTACTCATAATGGCATGGTGGGTAATTTAGAAATAGTTGTGAGGGGTATTTTGGCTATTTTTATTATTTCAAATTTGGCTATTTTGTTTTATAATGGCAGTGGTGGGTAATTTTCTATTCTTATTTTCTTGGATTAACGTGGGAATTTCTAATATTTTAGAGCGAACGTGGTAGCTCCTTCTCAGTGAAAAATATATATAGAGCATGCATTTAGGTGACATACTGGTACATAACGCAAGCGTTCTGCAAATACATGATGCATGCTGTTGTCTAATCAAACCAAACACATATAGCATATTTTTTTCACTGAAAATAAAAGGTAATTCAGGTGCATACTAGCAGCAACAGGCACTCGGTTGAAGATATAGTTAGCGCGGCAAATTGATTGAAGACGAAAATTCTTGCTCCAAACTGTAGCACCCAGAGGTCCCTTGAGGCGTTAAGCGAGCAGCCTTGACAGAATTTATTTGTTCATGGCTCCTGGCATCTGGGCACAATAATGGCTCTATCTCTCCACTGTATTCAGGCAATTTTTGTACTTTTCTGAGCTTCTTTGTTCTCAAGAGCTGCAATCTCATATCTACTTCTTTCATTATTGGCCTCTCTCTTCCTTTCACCTTTAAGCATACTTCTGCAAGTGAAGCAATATCATCAATATCTTCCTGATCTGCCTCTTCCATAACCTGTGTATCTATTATTTCCATCAGGGCTCCTTCTTTAATTCCTTCGACAAAGTAGTGAGACAAGTTTTGTTTTGCACCTGAATCATTGATGAAAATTGGCTTCTTTCTCGTCAAAAGTTCCACAAGTATCACCCCAAAACTATATACATCGCTCTTCTCAGTTAGTTGACCAGTATGATAATATTCTGGATCTAAGTAACCAAATGTTCCTTGGACAATTGTCACCACATGAGTTTCATCTAGTGAAAGAGATCTCGAAGCACCAAAGTCAGAAACCTTTGCGGTGAAGCTATCATCCAGCAATATATTGGAGGACTTCACGTCTCTATGGAAAATTGGTATGGCAGCTGCAGAGTGCAAATAAGCAAGTGCTCCTGCTGCTTCAACTGCAATCCTAATGCGATCATCCCATGTTAACAAGCACTTGGAAGTAACATCAAGATGAAGGAGATCATACAATGTGCCATTGGATACAAACTCGTATACAAGCAAGGGCACCTCTGATTCAAGACAGCAACCGAATAGCTTCACTACATTGCGGTGGATTATTTGAGATAAGATAGCAACCTCGTTGATGAATTGGTCTATCTCAATTTGCTCAACAATTTTGGATTTCTTGATGGCCACCACACGCTGGTCAGATAAAATCCCTTTGTATACTGTGCCATGCCCTCCGCGCCCAAGGATACGAGTAGAGTCAAAGCTATTGGTTGCTTCTTCTAGTTCATCCAAGGAGAATATCTTCGTTTTGTTTGTGGCGTTTTCATCTGAGATTAATTGCTCCAATAGAAGGCCTTGATTTTTTTTGAAGTATGCTAGACGGATTCTCTTTTGGATTCCTTTCTTCCACCTTTTGGCGAGCACAATTACACCCAATGTAATTATTATTGAGCCAAGGCCACAACCGATTCCGATTGCAATACCTGCATCCATTCACTAGTATCATGAAACCATGTTAAAGTTTGTCAATTGTAGTTGCATTGTGAGGGGATTTCCTTTGTTATGACTTACCCAAAATAAGATTGCGTTGCTTCGTTGAAGTAACACATTGCATCTTTGATTGATCAAATACTTTACCATGGGGGCAGCTTGTGCATGTAAAGTTTCCTGGAGTGTTTTGGCATGTGCCATTGCAGTAGTTGGGCAGTAAGCATTCATCAATATCTGTAGATGATTCATTGTTTCAGTTTATGTTGGTGATGGTTGTAAATATATGCATGTGTTACTAGATAAATCCTTTAATCCAAAATACAACTATCCTAGATTGTGTAGAGTTCTGATGAATTTTCTCAACTTTTGCATCGCATGCATGATCAATCTTAGTGTTGTTATGATGTTGTTAATGTTTGAGGCGAAGTGAGAGGGATGAACCTGTGCAGCCATCCTGTATATACGGATTCCCTTGAAAGCCGTCGGAACACTTGCAACGATACCCCATAAATATATCCCCATGGGTTACATTTAGGCAATAACTGTGAAGGCTGCGGCAGGCATACGTTGAGGTAATATCGTTTTTGTTAGCTTGTTGGCAAGTTAAATTGGTCACTGCCCATCTCATAACAATGTCATATTCCACAGAAAAATCAATTTGATCTTCTATAGGAGGTCCTCTAAACTCTCCATAATCGTCGGACTGAACAAATAACATTTCTTTCCTGGAGCTTGCATTGTCTCCAAGGTTGCTGACAGTCAAA
This sequence comes from Eragrostis curvula, assembly GCA_007726485.1. Taxonomy (NCBI): domain Eukaryota; kingdom Viridiplantae; phylum Streptophyta; class Magnoliopsida; order Poales; family Poaceae; genus Eragrostis; species Eragrostis curvula. The sequence continues at coordinate 11,097,409 of CM017439.1, read as the reverse complement.
GTCCCATCTTCTACTGACACATTAGTCACATTATATTGCATATCTTCTATGCTAAAAATCGTGGTACCTGATGTACAATTGAGCCGGAACCTTTCGTTTGCATAACATCCTTCTTCAAGCCCGAAAGGGAAGGGAATGTTCGTGCTTCCACATGATGTTGGGCAGTGTTCGTTATGCTTGGGGTTATAACCTGTTACACAATAGATTGACACCTAGTAAGAGCAAGTAGATAAAAGTTAAATATGTTCGCCTTTTAGAGAAAAACATGCACGGAGGGAGCACCTGGCAAGCATCCTTCCGAAAGGTAAGGATTGGCGCTGTAATAACCATTGCAGTAACAGTAATAACCTCCAGATGACGCATTTCTGCATTGGCCATCAGAGGCACAAGCATAGGTGGCGTTGTTCCTTAGAGCACTTTCGCAGCTTGGTTGGTCCATGATTGCAATTCTTAGATCAGCGCCATAAACATTGCTTGCATTTGTCCAACCTGAGAAAAGATTTGTTGTGTTCTGCTGGTAATCTTGTTCATAGGACATGAAAGCCATGATTCCAGAGTGCAGTGGTTCCGATTGAGGTGCGATATCATCCGCCCAGACAAATGTTGCCCGAAACCCTATCATGCTATCAGTAGTTAAACTGATGAAACAACAACCAAGCCCATTGCAAGGCCCTCCATTTGGCATTACCTTCTCACCGTAACACCTACTCATGCATGAGCCCACGTGGTTTCCCACGTTATCGAACAAGTTGGCATCAAAATCGCAACCAATGGCATAGAAAGTGTTGTACTGATAGATAGTAATACCCTTGGCTGGGGCCTCCCACTCCCAGGACTTGTTGTAGGTATTCATACCTGTTCCTGTGGAAATGTTGATGAACATGGGAACGATGGCCTCATTGGAATAGAAATCCGTGATTTGAGTGGTACTGTTGCCTAGAAACAGCTTCGGAGGTTGAGCCGTGTGGTCGCAGGTGAGCTCGAAGCCTTGCCGGAAGCAGTCGGGTCCTATGCCGAAGGGGTAGGAGATGTCGACGTCCCCGCAGTTGGAGGGGCAGTGAGCCAGGGATGCATTGGGAGGGATGTGCAGTAACCCTCTGCCTCCGTCTCCGGCACCTGAGGCACCTACAGATGCCGGCGGCACGGCTGCCAAGCACCCCAGAGCGAGAGACATGGCCCCAACTAGTATTATGACTCCAGCCGAGCTCATTGTCTCGCCGGTCATCTTGTCTCTCTGTTGAGTTGGCGTTTGGGGGTTGTTACGGGATCGACCGCATTCAGAGGCAGCACGTACTGACTCGTTCATACGCAGACGGTAGATATAGGCAGTTGCGAGCACACAGTAACGTGTACATTACTGCCAGTAGGCAGCTGGCCATGCTACTGTCCAGTGCGCTAGTCCCGTCAGATGTTACGGTACGTACCTCGATCCAGGGCCCCAGTCACTTTCTACTCGAAGCGTTACGACGATGTAATGTCTGTCAGGGTGGACTTGTTATTCTGGCTGCGTATTGTTTGTATGTTAACGTATCTTGTACACCATTGGAATTCTAGGGGCACGTACCTGATGTTGCGGTCGCCGCTGGGGACAAAACGACTCGCCAATAAACTGCGTTGCTGTTTTTGCTGGTCGACGCTGAGATTTTTCTCATGTGCCATGGCCACGCGAAAGATAGATTATTTATTCTCTTTTTTAAATTCATTCTCTTTCTTTGAATAGTTCTGTATGTGTCCAGGTCAACTTCGCTTGTAAACCTGTCAGCGATCAATGACCGATGCGAATATTCCACACTCGGGTAGTTTTCTAGGACATGGAAAAGTACATATACCGATCGATGAACGAGTGCCTTTCACGTCGTCCATGGTTCGTGAATAATAGTCCTTAACTGAAGAAATTAGTTTAGGATTGACACTTCGGCTAGGAAACAATCTCGCAAATTCATTTGGCAGGTCTTGAAATACCATGTGAAATCCTCTCTATGAATGTCAAGTGTTTTGAAAGCAAAGGGGGCGAGTTATCAATTGGACTATGCTTCTGATCTAAGCTATGCATTGGAAGTTGCGAGGTGGACCGAAAAATATAAATAGTCATGAGGCTTCTTGATGGCAGTATTTTTAGAACTATGGTTCAAATTTGTACTAATCATAAAACTTTGGATTCAAACCTTTCGGAAGTTCATGGTTGAAACTAGAAACATTCCTGTCAGCTAGCTGTGCGTCTCTATTATCATTCTACGTTATTGATGCAATTAGATATCTATAACAAAGTGAAAGGGGTCTTGGCCTGGTGGTTAAGGCATCCGAGTAGCACCTTTCAGGTCCTGGGTTCAACTCCTGGTGGAAGCAAATTTTCTAGGATTTAACGGCATTTGTGCTTTCACTGGTAGGGGACGTGGCCGTCGACAGCGAGACGCCAGTGGTATGGTTTGCGTATGTGCGTTCATAGGGGTGAGTGTGCGTGGGTTATGAGTGTCTGAGTTGTACTGTGTAATAAAAAAAAGATATCTATAACAAATCTAACGGGAGAAACTCCTGTTCATCACCCTAAGCTATGGTGTTTAATAAAAACACATAGGGTGTTTAAATCAGCCGCCGAGTATATATAGCGTCACCGAATGATATGATATGTGGAGTGTATTGGGTACATGGTCCAGGTAAAGGTCATTGACAAGTTTTCCTACGCAAACACAACTACTGCGTTATAATCATCCAAAAAAAAAAAGCTACCGTGTTATAAAATTGATGCCAATATTAATTGTAATATGTCACATCGGATTTTTCACAATGAGTTCTAACCGGTATAATCCATTCTTGGCAGCTTGGCGCTGACCTGTGGAGTTTTCTCTGACGAGTATAATATGTGACGTGACCAACGGCATGTACTTGAAATTCATGACAAAATGGTAAGAGATGCGGTCAAATGAGATTAGTGTACTACTTTTAGTCAATACATGTCACAATCCATACAGCTAAGGGTGATTGGATATGAAGGATAAACCAAGAACTTGAGTCCGACAGGGGGGCGGAGACCTCACCGAGGCCTTGTGGTACGCCTTGGGCCTCCTCGATCCGGACGGCGCGGAGCAGAGCAAATAGTATCTAGCAGCGGCGAGCCGGCACGCTACAACTGCAAAAATATATCTAGCAGCGGCAACCGGTTACCTAATTCTATATGCGTGTTGTACGGTGCACGATAAGGAATGCGGGAGCATGCCGTTAAGGAGGCGAATTCCCGCAGCCGGCACGCCACGACTGCTTTCTCGATGCTTTCTAGATGGTAGTATCGTACTCGCGAGTCTCGTCGCACGTAGCCGAAGCGATCACCCATAGCCATAGGGTCGAGTCGTCGAGACAAGCGGTGCGGTCCCAGTACGCTTGCCTCAAAGGGGGCCTGGCCCCGTGCACTCGACTAGTGAAGGGAAGAGGAGCCGTGGCGAATGGTTGGATTGGACGAGATGACGGATCGATGGCATGGTGGCTGCTACCAGCTATAACCACCTCAACAAGAAAGAAGAGTCGAGCGACGATCCCACTCCGACAAACCCGAGACCAGAACATCCTAGTTCCGATTTGCGGAGAAGCCGCCCTATGCCCCCTGCAGGCAACGACACATTGGCAATGAAACATGACAAGACGTGATCAGGGCCGGTCCTGAGATTTTGATGGCTCGGGGCGAATCTAAAAGTCGGGGGCCCTCTATGTAATTTTTTTAAAAAACATATATATATTTATATAATATAAACTTTATTTATCAATTAAAAAATAAAATATTAAAACGAACCTTATAAAATGATTTGTGCAAATTGTAAGCGTTTCTAGATATAAACTCGCTAATGATGGTATAGTATTAATCTCATTTGACGATTTCTTCTAAACACACATAAAGTGGTCAAATAGTTTAAAACCGTTCTTGAGACATGATAGGCCTTAAATATTTCTTTTAATAATTTCAATTTGAAAAGCTTCTTTCAGCTGATAGCATAACATTATCTTTGTTGCAAATATAACTTCATAACCCTTAACTTAGAAATTAGATCATTTAACTGTACATTAGATGAGCCATCCGAACAATATGATTTTTCTTGCAAATTTAGTGCAACAAATTTCTAGTTCAGCTGAAGGACTACAGAAGCGCGGGCAGGGGCAATCAACCACCAGCAGCTGCGGCGAATTGCGACATGAGCGCGGCCGCCACAAAGAATTTGAGATGACAGCCGTTGAGATCTGCGGTTGCTCGTCATTGCCATTGCCGTATGGGGCTTGTTTAACTTTGGATCACGAAGGCAAGCTGCAGCCTGCAGGGCCCTTCATGAAGTTTCTGCAGGACTTTGCCTGCTCTACAGCTCGCTAAGGGTCTAATCAGGCGAGTTTTGTTATTTCTGGACACAGACCTCTATACATACATGTAACAGGGAGGGGCCCCTTGGAGTCGGGGGCCCTGGGCGGCCGCCCCGCTTGCCCCCCTCCAGGGCCGGCCCGCACGCGATATCCCAGTTTTGTAAGTGCTAGCCGCTAGGCATGGTAATTCTGGTGAGGGTAAAGTGCGCATTCATTGTTAATTTCGATCAATTTCTTAAATGTTTACAGCAGGAATGTACTCATTGGATTAGCGAAGCAGCGCTGTGTACACTTGGACGCCTCTTTACACGGGTCTTGCCTGAGAAAGCTCCTCAAGATTGTTGGAGCTGTGGGGGTGTTCGTTTTATGAGGGTCTAAAATTTAGAGGGGTCTAAAAAAAGAATCTTATCATTTAAGAGTATTAAATAAAGTTTAATTATAAAACTAACTGCAGAACCCCTGGTCTAATTCGCGAGACGAATCTAATGAGGGTAAGCAATCCGTGGTTAGACGATAAGTTTAATTACTTAGGCTCGTTAGATTCGTCTCGTAAAGATGTACCCATCTGTAAAAATGTTTTATCATTAAACTTTATTTAGTATTAAATTCTCTTTATTTAGATGCCTCTAAAATTTAGCGTTAAAATAAACGAACAGGGCCGTAGTCGCAGGCTCGTCAAATACCCGAACATAAATGTGTCCATCAGATGCCAACTTTTCCAGGGTTCTTTTTTTTTTTACCTGAACTTTTCCAGGGTTCTGCAAGTCTGTAAAAAGGAGAATGCGAACCTACTATGAGGCTATGGGGCAAAACGCACAAGGCCGTGTGTACCACTTTAACCAGCATGTCCAAGATCCTAGTCCACATGAGACCCGCTGGGGGAGCTGGTGGCCAGCACCGGCCAGTGTCGGGCAGCCCACGCAGGTTCGAAACCCCGGCGGGAGTGAGTCCTGGGGGTGTAGAAAACGGATTTGCTACTCAAATCCGAGGGCCAGGGTCCTCTTCTAAAAAAAAAAGATCCTAATCCACATAAATGTGCGTTTTCAATGTCATTATTGGAAATGTTACAGCACAAAACGTGTGCATTTTCAAAGTACTAACATTTTCTTCTATTAATGAAAATTTCAGTCATTGATTTCGGTCCACGAACGAAAGTACAAGATATGGGTGAGGGGCAACATACATGTGGATTCAATACATCCATTCGATGGATAATATCCTCCTAACATAATGATAGCAAAGATACGATTAGAACCTTCAAAAACAGTATTATAATGACACATGTTTTTTTTTTCAAGTGAAAAAAGGATAAATGGAATGAAAAAAGTACTGTAACGACTTTAGTTTTAAAAGACATTAACATCACAAATGTAAAATTAAATCAATTTACTTCAATTGTGGTGGTAATATGTCTGGAACTTCTATTCTGACAAACCGATACCAAAACTTTGAACTCAATAGACATATGAACATTCCTCATGAACAGTTCAGAGCTTTCTTAATGGGATATGATCCTACATACCTAAATTCTTCAAGAAAAATCAAGTTATTTTGGCTTAATCAAGGACGTTATGGCCAAGAACATAAAAATTATACAAAACAGAAAAGATCATGGAAAAGGGGGGCATCAATAATACAAGCAAATGTACACCTTGTCTATTCCAGGATGTTGCATGACATAGCCAACAACTCGACGACTTAAGGCTTCATAGAAAAAGCCATTGGTGTTACCATTACCGTTTATCCATGGCAATATAGGTTCATAGATATGCTTATTGCAAGCACAATACAAATTACTCTCCTTATTGTCCTCTCTTGGAGTAGATGAATTTTCCTCAGCCCCAGAACTTTGATTGTCAATATGATGTGAGCTCAACTTGCTTTGAACATTAGATACTATAACAGCGTCTCCATCACCAGTCATTTTCATGGACCCTGGCAAATTTGTAGCCCTTGCATGCTTCTCTTTTAGTAGATTTTTGGGGTATTCATTATCCACAATTTGAGAAGCTTGAGCACCTGAGCAGCTTGAATGATTACATTGTGCAAGTGTGGTTATATGATACTTGGATATATGTAATGAGTCAACAATCCGAACACCGTTATATGCATTGACCTGTGAAACAATTACGTGGATCCCCATCTATCAGCTAATGGAAATAAATGGATAACAAACAAGTTTAGAACAATAAAACAACATGAAACTAGCATGCTTGCAATGCATTAGTAACACTCCCTCCAGATTTTTTTTTATTGATATCGGGACATAATTGTTAGATCAAATTCGAAGTAATGGCATGTCCTACAAGAAAATTCATCCGGAGGGAGCATCACTTGGACCCCACCTATAATACTAATCTACTCTGCAAGCTTGCTTTACCTTAATGGCCAGCTGAAATCTCTTGAGCGTATCAACAACCACATAGACGGACTTCATGCCTGCACAGTTTTGTAAGAACAAAAAGCATTGGAAGCAAAGTTGTAGCGTTATGCACCAATAAAATCAATCCATATAAGCATATTAAGTACCTAATGGGTGCAGTGCCTGTGACAATTCACTCAAAGTAACTCCCTGCTCACCAGCTTGATGAATAACACAAAATGCTTTTCTGAACAGTTCAGAAGACAGTGTGAACGATTCAATTTCGCTATCAAATAATGATGGTAACTCTCGAGCATATTTTTCCATAGCATCTCAAGGCCCTCCACTATGAGTGTTTTCCAACTGAGATTCAGACAGTAAATTTCGATATGAACTGGAGTAATTGGAAAGTGATGGCATATTGTGGCTTTCGGCGTGCAAATAACCATTGTTTCTACTCACTTTCCTACTTGAAGTAAACATTAGGCATTCGTTCTCATGTAACACTTGCACATGATTTCTTCTTTTAATTATTTCCTGATTCAGAGCTACTTGGATACCAGGGAACCCTTTCTCCCGGCGGTAGCAATGATCGCTTTCTGTATAGGGCGAAGACCTATGTTTCTGAACACTTGCACAATGTCTTGCTGCTTTTCAGGGTCCGTTTGGCAAGCCGAAACGATTCGGTTTCTGGACCGAAACACTTGAATCGCTGCCAAAGGCTTATTTCCCGAAACGATTCCAGCGTGAAACGGAGCGAAACGTTTCGCTCTTTTGACCTGCGGGCGTGAAACACCCGATATGGTGTTCTGCATGTTGAAACGGCTCGCCCGCCTGCACCTCCCCATCGAAATCCATGAAATCACAGCAAATGCCATCGCCAGCACCTCAACGCGCCCTCAAAGCTCCTGCATAGTAGCCGCACAAATGGATCCACGTCACGCTCACCTGGTCCCAATGTACCACGTATGTATTTTCCTTTTGCCTTTTGCTCCACAAAAATAGAATGATTAGTATATTACATTGCGTGCATTGGACATCAATTTTTTTCTAGTACAACTGATGCTGATGGCTGTGCGTGTTTGTATATTGGAGCATTTGGTAGTTGTAAGATTAATTGTAAAATGTAGCATGAACAACATAGCTCGGTGAAGGGCAAATGAGTCATTTCAATATTTCTCATCTCTTTGTTGAAACTGAAACCAGAGAACTAGCCAAACGATTTCTTAAGTGATTCTGTTTCAGACATTGAAACGTTTCTGCCTTGAATCTGAAACGTTTCTGATTCTCGGTGAATCTGGAGCTGTACCAAACGCACCCTCAGTTTCATCTTATCGGCCATGTGCTTCTGAACACTGTCAGCTGATTGACCAGCATCTACGACCAGAGGACTAGATACTGAAAAGCAGAGATGGACAATTTCACCACATTGTAGATCTGGATACAAATAAACTCCATTATCTGTTGCCTCTTTTTGCTGGGCCAGAAGCCAGTTCGAAAATTTTGAAGCCTTTTCTCCTGAACCAGGCGGGAATGGTGAACGAGAAATATAGCGAAAGAATTTCTTAGAAAGGCTGTAAGGCTTATCTTCATTTCCAGCAACCTCTAAAAGGGAGTCCAGGGGAGAAATATAGATGGTTTGATGTCACAACGTTCTAAAAACACCTACTAATTCAATGCTGAGAGTATATGTGGACGTCACACAGAAATTTTTATTTCATATCATGCAGAAACTGCAGTAACTATATAACCAATGTTTGGAAGCCAATATTTATCGTAGTTTCTAGGCGAGGGAAGAGGAGCGCCAGCTGTCGCAATTGTTTGTTACTATATACTTTTGAGAAAACCAACTCCTTGTTACCAAAAACTATGGCTTGAAGGGACACCGCAGTTCACAATACAAACAATATTCGATATAAAAAATATTTATTTTGAGGAAACAATAAAACATATTTGAGACAGAGGTAACTGTAAATACCATAGCGTTCTGTAAAAAACCTAGAAGAACCATGTATCCAAACAGATCCAGTGTCTTCAGGCATTTAAGTATGCACACTGAACAAACCTACGCAAAGCTAGACTGTGGCTCACTACCAATGAAGCTGATATTGTACGTAAGAATCCTACTTCCTAAAGATATTTACTGAATGACCTACGCACGCAGAGGATATTGAAGAACAAATAAAAGAGATTAGATATCTCAAAATACAAGTAGTGTATACAAACCACAAAACTCTTTTCTTTCAGAAACGAAAAGGCAGTTAAATTTCACTCTCTGAATAAAGCTGCAGTGTTGCCACTAATGAAGCTTGTACATCCGACGTTGATGATCTGCTGAGGAAAATCAGCTTCAGAAGCTCTAATGCATTTGCAGCAGCCAAGGATTTGCAGATATCCTTTTCGGTAATCTTATTTTTAGTAACTTTAACAATCTTTTCGTGAGGTTTACAGTAAACATCCGAGCTTGGTTCGACAGCATTTGAATGCATGTTCGCCTCGCTGCGAAGCAGCCGGTTTATGGTAGCGGCTGCTGAAGAACACTGTAGCGGCTGCTGAAGAAATAACTGAAACACTATAGCTGTTGCAAAACAGCTGCGGCAAAGCAGCGAGGCGAACAAGAGGGGCTCACTTTCTGGTACGGAAGTGCTTGTGCTGGTTTCATCTGATTATCCAAAAGGTAGAAAATCAGTACTAAGGTAGAAATTCTATGTTACCAATTGATTATAACAAAAAAAAACTACTTACCAGAAATTTCAATGAAGATGTGTCCAATATGACACAATTATCATAATTATTGTTTGTTTCGTTCTTGGGCTCGACTAACTTGATTTGGTATGTTGTAGTGCTGCCAGTTTTGGATATCACCAGTAGGTGATGACGATATTTTCTCTGGTACTTCCACATTTAAAGTAGACTGATCTGACATTTTTTCAGCAGATCTTCTTGCTTGGACATTTCGTTTAATATACTTCAAGGTGACCTCATCAGCAGATCTCTTCCTTTTCCGAGAAGTGGATCTAACTCTTCGCCACTTTTGCATGACAGGATCACTGGGCTGTCCATGAAGACAAGGTTGCTTATCATATGAAACACGACGCATCTACAGTAAATTAAGTTTCTGCCGATCAGTATACTGAAAGAAACCATACAAAAAAAATGAAAAAAAAATTCCCCTTGGCATAGAAATGATCATATTGACATATCCTGTTTTGCCACCCTCTATTGTGCCCCAAAATAAGAAACTGATACACCCGAAAAATCAAAACTAGCACCAAACTTGTTTCTGCAATTTCAAATGATTAACAACGAAATGAACTGGATAATAACAACAATTAAATAATACTATCACATCACATATATGCATAGGGAATGCTATTAAAATATGGACAGATAATATCATGCTTAGGGAACAAACTACAGAGGTACGTACGTTTCAAACAACGAGCATTCAATTTGAACCATCAAATATAGAAGAAATTAAATTACAGTACATTTATATCTTGACAGATCATGAAGGTCACATTATTCGTTGACAAGTATTTAGCTAGCAACCTTAGAAATTTGTGAAATCCTTCCGTGCCATTGGTCATTGAAAGTTGATGGACAGCAGCGACTCCTCTTCCTCTGGCCTGAACCAATTTTATCTAAAGGAAGCGTGTGATCACTGACGGTTACATTGAGTCGAGTACCAAGGTATCAATTTGGCAAAGAGGATAAGATCAATCTATTCTTACGAAAAAAATGTGTAAAATAACTCGGAAAAATAGTAATGGTTCAAAAAATCAAGAACAGCACAATGCTATATATAAAAGTAGAGCACAGATAGCTACTAATAGGCTGAAATAATTTCTGGATTTCTGAATCACTTAACCTACTAAAAGAACACAATCTTCTTCAAGATACGGAGGGGATGAGAAGATAATAGTACCAACTACGGATGCATCAAATAAGATATATGATTTGCATGTTTGCTTGAATGGAAATGGAATAGCATATAGCAATAAGGATATATAGGCATGGCTTTGATTCCGGCTGAATGACCGCGCGACAATGTGAGATTGCAGCGAAAGGAATCTTATTCGACAAGGCGAGGCGGATGGAGGAGACGCGGCCGCGCGGTGAGATCACCGGTGACCGCGCGGGAGCGTGACGCCGCGGAGGCGATGAAGGCGATCGCCGTTCCAGAGAGGGTCAGGGAGATTTGTTTTGGGCTAAAGAGTTCTGACTTTGCGATACACGGCCCAAATAGGCCCAGCAGTGGCCATTCTGCTAAAACAAAACCTAGCAGACGGAGAGAAACCCAAAACCCTTTCCCTCCCCACTGCCGTCGCCGCCCACGAAAATGGCCGCCGCCGCCCTCCTCCTCCGCCGCGGCTGCCGCGCTCACGCCCTCCTCAGCCGCGCGCTCACCACCACCGCTGGCGACGCCTCGCTGTCGGGTAAGGTCGCCAAGAAGCGCCTCCGCGGGGAGCACGACCCGGACCGCGCAATCTCCATCATCGAGGCCATCGACACGGCCTCCCTCTCCGCCGGCTCCACCCGCCACGCGCTCTCCCTCGCTGCGCGCCGCCTCACCCGCTCGCGCCGCTCCGAGGACGCCGAGAAGCTCCTCTCCTCCCACCTCCCTGCGGCGACCACCGAGCCCCAACTTGCCGCCGTCCTCTGCGCCTACGCATCCGCCTCCCTCCCCGAGAAGGCCCTCGCCGCCTTCCGTTCAGCCATTCCGTCCCTTCCCACACCAATCACGCCGCTCCCCTTCAACGCCCTCCTCTCCGCGTTCCTCCGATGCCGCAAACACAACCGCGTCCCACAACTCTTTCCCGAGCTCTCCAAGGAGTTCTCCATCACCCCCAACGCCACATCATACGCCATCCTGGTCAAGGCATACTGCATGATCCGCGATGATGCGAAAGCGCTGCAGGTGTTGGATCAAATGCGTGAGCAAGGTATCTCGCCAACCACCAGTATCTACACCTCATTGATTGATTCCAAGTATAAGCAGAAGAAGACCGAGGAGGCAGAACGGCTGTGGAAGGAGATGCTGGAGAGTGGATGTCAGCCCGATGTGGCGACCTACAATGTGAAGGCCACATACTACGGACTCCACGGGAAACTGGAAGAGGCCCTTGAGGTGATGGCTGAGATGGAGGCGGCTGGAGTGAAGCCGGACACCATTACCTACAACTTCCTCATGACAAGCTATTGCAAGAATGGGAAGGTGGACGAAGCCAAGGCGCTGTTCTATTCACTAGGTGAGAAGGGGTGTCGTGGAAATGCTGCCACGTACAAGCATATGTTGGCCTCACTGTGCGCCCATGGAGACTTTGATGGTGGGCTGGGCATCTTCAAGGAAAGCTTGAAGAGGAACATGATCCCAGATTTTCAGACAATGAAAGGGTTGGTTGTGGGACTGACAAAGGAAGGCAAGGTGGATGACGCGAAACAGGTTGTTGCTGAGGTTAAGAAGAAGTTCCCAGAAAGTTTGCTGTCTGGGTGGAAGAAGCTTGAGAAGGATCTTGGGTTTGACTCAAATAGCGGAGACACTCCTCTCGCCAAAGGTACATCCAAAGAGCCTCTTGTTGAGGTGAAGTCTGAGATTGCAGAGGCACCTGAGGTGGAACAGTCTGTCATCAAGGAAACCGCTGAATCAAAAGAATCTTCTTCTTCCGATGATGAAGCCCCTGAGCTTGAAGCATCCGCTGGTAAGGAAGTGCCGCAGGGTCCTGCTTAGTTGGATATTATCATCTTCATTGAGTTTAATTTGGCTAGGAGGTTTGCCTTGTGCACATTCTCTACTTTGAAGAACTGTTGATACTTCTCTGTAGAAGTGAACATTAGGATTTGGATGGACTCGTGAGCTGATAACATGAAAAATAAGTTAGTGGATGTGCCAACTTTTGGATTGAAAGTATGGCTGTTAGTTAAGCTGTCCCTAATATACGATGTTAAAGCTATTGCACTGCTTATGCCTGTCATATTTGATAAACACATTGTGTTTCGCTGTTCTCTCATCACTGTGATTTGTGTATGATTACTTTAAAACCTTATGGTTGAAGAGTACTTGACAAAACTGCTTCACTTCACAAGATTTACCATTTTCTGTTATCCTCCTTTGAGCTTCATATCAATAAGCAAAAGGCATTACCAGCTCATTTATCTATGTGTATGCCATTTCATAGAGTAAGTGAAACTATTGAACCACTTGGTGGATATGCAAACTTTGCACCAGATTGAAGATTGTGTTGAGTCTGTCATAAGCTTCCCGCTGTAACGTTCTGCTTTAATTCCATGTTTCTGAATTGAGCTGGTAATTGCATAATGCTTTAACCAAGTTGTGCAATAAATTTGGGCATGAAATCTTGGATTCTGAAATACTTGTGTATAATTTTCTTTAATCTGGGATTGCATGAGTACAAGAACAAGGAGTAATGGGAAACATGATAGACGAATAAATATTTTATTAATGAAAATACATAAGTCAGTTTCGTGATGAATGAGTTATCCCACTTCAGCATAGTTCCCTCAGATGAAGCTCCTGTGGAATTCACAACAAAATCGGCGTCACAAGCCGAAGAAAAGAAAGTGGAAGCACTACAATCACCAAACTCGTCGCCTCTGTGCATCACAAGCTGAAGAAACGACAGTGGAAGCGCTACAATCACCAAACTCATCGCCTATTCGCCTCTGCCTGACGAGGAAGCAGAGCGGCATCGTGGAGGTTTTCAGCGAGGTTCAGGTCGCCTAACAGTTCTTGCTGGGAAGACGTAGCTACCTGCTGGGCGTAACGGAACTCAAAACACTTTCCTTAGGTGGTCTTCCCAGGATTTTGAGTTGATGAACTATCTCAGGATTTTGGGCTAGAATAAATTAATTGGAGCCATCTGATTAACCGATTATGAGATATAGATACTCTCAATCATAGCAGAGTACCGACAAAATTTCTTTATTAATATAAGGTCAAATGTCCTGTATTTGAAATTAGAAATATATAATCAACCACCTGTTACCATCTGAACAGAGGGAAAACAACACATGCAATGAGACCAGATTCTTGGCTGCTGAAGCATTGAGATCTTCACACATATCTCGGCATAATAGTTCCATAAACTCTAGTTGTATTACTTGAAGGTCAAATTTCAAACGATCCTTGAGTTTGGGATAAATTCAGAAACAAGGATCTCCTTACTCCTACGGGATTTGAAATTTGATCTTCCAACTTGACATATGAGATCAGGCACCTCAACCAGTTTTCGTTGGTTCATAAGAAGCACCATTTGGATGACTAATAACAAATACATCAACAACAAGAAAGCATGTGATTTAGTGAATAATTTGAAACAGAGCTTGACTGCTTGACTAAATAACCAAGTATCATCAACAGGCACTTCACTGATGCAAAATCTACTCGGTTTTGGTCTTCTAAATTAACTGTGCTCAAAGCCATGGACGATGAAACTTAAGCAAGCATTGATATTTGCAGCAGATGCATATAAGACAGGAAGGTACCAGAACATAACAAGTTTAAATTTTCAGTCAGATAAATAATGTCAGCAGAGTGCAATATAAATTGCAATTCAGAAAGTAACTTCCGAATGTCACACAATATCATGAAGTAAATAGCTACAGTTGTTGATGAAAGATGCATTATTGTTACTGTCAAGTTTAGGAAATATAATGGGGATCCTAGCCTAGATAACCAAATTTCACTACACACATATTAGTTCGATATCTCAATCTTTTGATTTACTTCCCAGAAAGATGAGAATTTTTATGAAATAAGTTGCAATACTCAAAGGTAAGCCACATATCTGAAGCAAACTTTTGAAAACAGAACACTACCATCTATCAGTCTAATGCAACCAAGAAGAGGCACCACAGAAGTACAATTTAGCATTCCCAGAACATCAAGCTTGTACCAGAATGAACGAGGCATGATTCTGCACATGACAAGGGCTGTATAAATACCCCCAAAATCATCAGTAATAGACCTGCTAATTTTTCCAAGTTTGTGCTACTAATTTAGGCACTTTAGCATATATGAATGATAGTCAACGTATTACGAGTACCCACAGAAAAGCTCTGCAGAACAAAACAGATAAAGGAACACACCTTTCCTCACATTTAACAAAGGTATTACTCATTGACATAACCATCCTTGCGCCCCTCAAACCCAGGGCGCATAAGCTTCTTGTCGCGCTTCTCGATCTTGCGCATCTTCTTCTGGTGTGCCCGCTCCCGGATGTTTTCTGTCCTCGTCTTTTGCTTCTCCTGCCTCTGCTTGTCCACGGTCTTCTGCCTGTCCTTCCATTGTGCAGCATGCTTCTGCTGTCGCTTTTGATCTTTCTTCAAGCTCTCTTTAATCAACTTAGGGTCATCATGCACCTTCTCCCCAGCAGCCCTTCTTCTTGCGGTATCCCATGCAATCTTGTTTGCTTTCTCAGGGTCTTTTTTCGCCTCCTGCATACGCTTTGCCTGCTCCAATTCCTTCTTCTTGTTCTTAACCCTCCTCTTCTTCCTACGCCTTGCTTCCTTAGGATCAACAAACACATTCGCATACATGATATCTGGCTTCTCCTCAGCCTCCTTCTTTGCCTTCTTTCCATCCTTGCCATCATCCTCCGCACCGTCAGCACGCTTCCGCTTCTTGCCTTCATCCTTCCCCTTGGCATTCTTCCCCTTTGCCTTCTTGCCCTTCTCCTTCTTGGGCTTGTTTAAGAACTCAGGCCTGGTACACCTGTTCCCACGGAGCTCAGCAATGCGACGGTGAAGTCGTTCCCGCAGCTCTTCATAAGTCACCGACCGGTCCTCGGAGACTACGGATGCTGGCGCGACCTGCATCCCCTCTTCCTCATCCTCGCCATCCTCATCTTCCTCCATCTCGCCATCCTCTTCATCATCAGAGCTTGCCTCGTCTCCAGATTTCTCGCTTTCTCCTTCTGAGTTCTTCTCGTCTTCCTCTTCCTCCGCCGCTTGGTCGGCAACGGATTTCTTCAGGAGGTCGAGGGTTGAGGAGGGCGGAGCCGAGGGATCGAGGCGGGCGCGGCGAGCCGCCTTGATGTTGGCGCGGGACTGGGCCTTCATGGCCGCCTTGGCGGCCTTGGAGAGGCCCTGGTACCAGGGGCGGTCCTCGTCGTCGGCCTGGAGGTAGAAGCGCGGCGGAATGAGCTGCACGAGGGCATCGAAGAAAAGGGAGTGCCCATGGACGCCGCCACAATCGGCCGCGGCCAAGAGGTCGGCGGGCATGGTGGCCGGGAAGGATTCGTGGTCGGCGGCGGCAGCGGCGGCGGGCTTCCTGCCCATGGCGGCGAGGATTTGGGGGAGGGTTCCAGTGAGAGAGAGAGGTTGGAGGGCGCGTCGGCGAAGGGTTTGGCTTATGACTTGGGTGTCATTGGGCTAAGTGGGCTACGCCGATGGCAGATGCTCTTCTGCTGGGGGCTCTTTGTCCTCTGAAGATGCTCCTTCTGATGTGGGCTTTTTGCCTTAGCGATCCGCTTGAGCAATGGTGTTGAATTACAGAACGAAATACCCATTACGAACATAATTTTTTTTGGATATTGAATATATGGATGTACTATATATCTCAGTATATTAATGTTTGCATTAGAGTTGGGTTTAAGATTCAGTGTCTTCTACTAAAAAAAGGAAAATGCATTCGATTATTGGGTGATTATCTCCCTATCAGGGTATCCTTTTGTTGATTTAAATTTCGGTAGATATTCTTTCATTGATTAAAAGGTAAATATTCAATCTTTGGATATCAATAAAGAACTCAACTAAATATTTTCTAAAAGGAAGATATATTTTTTTTATGTTGTTGAAATAAGAAATATATATTCCAGTTTTAATGCTAGCTAACAAAAAGATATGATTTTAGCCAATATTTAGAGAGCAATTAAGTATACACTAACAAAAATATTAATGCTGCCTACAAATACCCACGCTCCTGAGAGTTGAAGCACTATACACCCGCTTTCGAAAGTTCCAGTGAGTTTGCAAATCAAAGACAAAGAGTGCTAGATCAACAGCAAACAGCCATGAAACTTGTCCTCCTTGTCCTTCCGCTCCTCGCCATCTCCTTCCTCAGCACTATCGCCAGGGGCTCCCCACATCTGGCCGTCTACGATACGGATGGCAACACGGTGAGCCCTGACTTCCAATACCATGTCCTCCCCGCAGACAACAGCACTGCGGGCGGCGGCCTCCGCGCCTTCATTAGCGAGCGCCATAGGTGCCCGCTCTTCCTTGGCCAACGACACGGCGAGAACACCATCGATCTCGTGGAGATCAAGCCACGGGACAACTCGCGCACGGAGTACATCCATGTGTCGACCGACGTCACGATCAGATTCAGCAACATCGCCACGTTCTGCATGCAATCGACGAGATGGTTCGTCTCCAACCGAGTACTGGTCATGTCGTCACCGTCAGCGCCGGCGCCGGCGCCGCGCCAGTACGTGGCCATCGGGACCCCCATGGACCACGTCGACCCAACTTCGGCGGACGTCTTCCGCATCGAAAAGTACGGAAGAAGTGATGCTAATGAGTACAAGCTGGTGTCGGCCGCCGGCGATGGTCGGAACGGAGATTTGGGCTTGTATGCCTCCTCCAACGACCAGTCCTGGATGGCCGTAAGCGAGTCGCCATTGACGGTGGTGTTCAAGAAGGGGGACGCAAAGGTACATGCGTAGACGATGCCATTCCTCCGCGTCGTGCATGTTGCATTTGTTTGTTCTTCACGGACTCTAATAAGTAGCGTTGCTACGCTCCAACACAGCTAGCAAAACGAATTGCGCAGCTGTATGGCTGTGCCCCAGTAGTGCCTATTTCTTCTTGTTCAGTACAAATACCGTGGCAATGAACCAGTCGCCCATCACTTCTTTCTTGATCGCGAATGTGCAGATGTCCCTTCCTCGAATTATGCTTCGTGAACAAATTCCCCCCAGCCGGTTCTCTGGCTTCTGACACAACCAGGATTTCGTTCGACGATTGTGAGTGCCGGAGTGGTAAACTCGATCGAGAAAACCTGCGCGCCAAAAAAATAGAAAGGAACAATAATGCTTCACAATCTAATCACGATGTGTATTAGGGATGCTTTGACGCGCTCTTTTTTGGGCTTACTAGGATTCTTTCGGTTGCTGCTGTCTTTGGGACCTGGAGAACGAAAATAGGTTTCACACAAAAAGCTGCGAAAGGTAACTTACCAATCGCCCTAATCAGGCCTTCATTTCTCCTCACTCCCAACGAGAACATGCATGTTACATGTTCCATCTTCGCCGTCGGTGGAGATTGAAGATGACGCAAAGTCAACATCTATCGAGACTACGTTGTCGCACACAGGTAGTCGTCTTTTTTCTTCTTTCTTTCTTCTTTTTTGCGATTACAGGTAGTCGTCTTATTGACGTCCTTTATTAATTTCTGTGCGGAAATAAGAGATTATGTAAGATGGATTGTGAGCCTACAGGTAGTGTCTTGATTTAAATGAAGAACATAATGCATTACAACTAAATAAAATGTTTACAACAAATATATAATTATTATTGAGGGCTGCTCAAATCAAATTAGTAACCTCTTGCCACCTTTAGCTCACCTCGATTACTAGATTCAAAGCGAATGACAGGGCTGAAGGGAAGGGTTCAAGGGGCCAATCTCCACCCCCACCCCCCCCCCCCCCCCCCCCCACCCCTCCCCACCCCCTGCTTCATCCACACTCAATTCAATATAAAAATTTTACTATATAGTTATATCCTTCACTATATTTTCCTCTCCACTGGAAACTTCATCCCCCCCCCCCCCCCCGCCCCCCCAACACACACAACACAAAAAGGCGTAAAAGTAAACAAAGAATAAAGTACCAATTAATTATTGGTTGTTTGGATGATTTGACACCAAATTGAATTAATCTGACCAAATACAAATATATCATATATTATACAAATTGAAAATACATTCAATTATTGTGTGATGATATCTAGGGGTGAAAGTGGTGTGGATAATTATCCGCTCGGATCCGGTCCGAATCCGATTTTTGAGGATTTGGAGTGAGATTTTAGATATCCTAGAGAATCCGTTCCGCCCCGATCCGATAGCATGCGGATGCGGATTAGGATATGGGGTACGTAAAATCCGACGGATGTGGATTATCCGAGATATTAAAGCGGATAATCCGAACCTCAAAATAGGATTATCCGACAATACTTGCCGGCCCAACAATCCACAGTCCACATCTATCTATAACCTGGCCCATCCGTGTAATCCTATGGCCCACAAGGTTTTCTATATATTAATGAATTTATTATTTTCCACATTAATAAAGAGAAATTGATGGAATTTGCTTGAGAACGTTGTTTTACGTGCTTCCTTTTCTATTTTATAAACTGAGAACTTATCGTTGATAAGGCGTGATTTCTTTGGATATTATACATCCTTTGATGAATTATTTATGATCATGTAATTCTCCATCGATAGACATATTATATCCGACCTTTGAAGCTCCACTTCCGATCCGCTTCCGGTCCGAATCCGCCCCATTTTCGACATCCGAAAATATCCGTATCCATAACCGCATCCGCAAATTATCCGCTTCGCTCCGAATCCGATGAAAAATAATGGATTAGGATATGGAGAAGGTATTATCCGCTCCGCTCCGATCCGTTTTCATCCCTAATGATATCTCCCTGTCAGGGTATCCTGTGGTTGATTTAAAATTCGGTAGATATTCTTTCATTGATTAAAAGGCAAATATTCAACCTTTGGATATCAATAAAGAATTCAACTAAATATTTTCCAAAAGGAAGATATTGTATTCTTG
Source organism: Eragrostis curvula (assembly GCA_007726485.1). Lineage (NCBI taxonomy): Eukaryota > Viridiplantae > Streptophyta > Magnoliopsida > Poales > Poaceae > Eragrostis > Eragrostis curvula. Next base: position 11,077,901 of record CM017439.1, on the reverse strand, counting down.
TATGTCCTTCAAATAAGAAATATATCTTCAAGTTTTAATGCTGGCTAAACAAAAAGATATGATTTTGGCCAATATTTAGAGAGCAATTAATGAAGTGTACACTGACATCATTGCCTACAGATACCCACGCTCCTGAGAGTTGAAGCACTATACACCCTCTTTCGAATGTTCCAGTGAGTTTGCAAATCAAAGACAAAACAGTGCTAGATCAACAGCAAACAGCCATGAAACTTGTCCTCCTTGTCCTTGCAGTCCTCGCCATCTCTTTCCTGAGCGCTGTTGCTCAGGGTTCCCCCCATCTGGCCGTCTACGATACGGATGGCAACCCAGTGAATCCTAATTCCCAATACCATGTCCTCCCCGCAGACAACGGCACAGCCGGCGGAGGCCTCCGCGCCTTGCGTAGCGAGGTTTATAGATGCTCATTCTTCCTGGCCCAGGGACATGGCGAGAACACTACCGATCTCGTGGAGATCAAGCCAGGTGACAACTCGGTCGGCACGGAGTACATCCATCTGTCAAGCGACGTCACAATCAGCTTCAGCAAACCTCGCCACCTCGTTCTGCATGCAACCGACGAGCTGGTTTGTCGCCAACCGCGCGCCGGTAATGTCGTCACCATCGGCGTCGGCGCCGCGCCAGTATGTGGCCGTCGGGGACCCCTTGTATCACGTCGACCCGCATTCGTCGAACGTGTTCCGCATCGAAAAGTACGGAAGAGGTGATGCTAATACGTACAAGCTGGTGTCGGCCACCGACGATGGCCGGAACGAAGATCTGGGCTTGTATGCCTCTTCCAAGGACTGGTCCTGGATGGCTGTAAGCGAGTCGCCTTTGATGGTCGTGTTCAAGAAGGGGAACGCAAAGGTACATGCGTAGACGGCTCCACTCCTCCTTGTTGTGCATGTGGCATTTATCTGTTCTCCACAGACTTTATAATAATGTAAGAACCGCGATGCTTCCGTAGGTCAAAGTTGGGATTGTTTTTTTGTTTTTTGGGAAGTAAAGTTGGTAATATAATCAAATCCAAAAATACTTACATTTCTGGATGAAAGGAGATAATAAATTCTGAGCCTATCAAGTTGGTTCTCTTGATTTCGTTTTATGAAACGTGTTGAATTCGTTTCTCCTGGGCTTGTATGCGCCTTTCAAACTCCAAAGGACCCCCAGCTGTGGTCATTCTTCAAGAAGCGATAGGCGTCGACGGCGCCATTCCTACGCTGATGCATGTCTGCATTCTCCTTTTTTTTAGGGGAAAGACACTTTATTACTCATGTCCATTGTATGTCATACATACGCCATCAAGCGGTTCAATCAGCCAAACATGTCTACCGTGTCGCTCCTCGAGGGCGACTCGGGCGGCGATCTACACCAACCACCGCCGGGCCGCCTCCCTCCCGTTCCTCACCCGGCCGCCGCCGGAGCCGACTCCAGTCGGAACAACCCGACCGGCGGCCTTGATGGCGGCGGCGGGGCTGCGCCACCTTTTTTCTCTGCATTCCCTCCTTTCCTTGTTGAAGACGGCGGCCGTTGGTGACTTGGATTTTCGCGGCTGCTTCATCGACCCCATGGGTGGCTGCGGCAGCAATCCGGCGAGGCCCGAGCTGGGCGTCGATTTCTCTACAGCCGCCGCCGCCACCGCTGCCGCTTGGATCGTCGGACTGCCCTCGAGCCTTTCCCCTCCGCTGCGGCAGTCGGCGCGTTGACGCCACATCATGCCGGTTGGAGTAGGAAAAGAGGATCCCGTAACCTCGTTAATTGGGGGCCTTGGAGACGGATGAGGTTGTGGTGTTGGCGACCTTCTAGCTGCTGCTCGATGGTCATGCAGTGACCACGGCCCACGGGGCAGGCAACGGCAAGGTGGCCGGATCCCAAGCCTGGTCGTTTAATCACGGTGGTCATGCGGCCCTAATGGCCGGAGTGATGGTAACTGTTGGTGTTGGTCTCGTGCAATTACCACGGTTATCAGAAAAGCGCTTTGCCATACAACGGTGAATTGGATTGCCTCATATGACTACAAAGGTGAAGGTGAATCCAGCCTGATGTTGCCTTCAAGTGCATGCCGCATTTGACAAAGAGCCATCATCAAGCAGTGCTTCTGTTTGCATTTGGATGGGCTCTATTATCAACAGATGGCAGTTAAGTATGAAGGACATGCATCGTGCTGGTTGGGGCTGGCTTGGACGCATGCATCTGCTGGCGACTTGATCGTCCGGTGTCACATGGTGTCTACAAGGTAGATCGATCGGAATGGTGTTGATCTTGGTGGAGGGCCGTTTTGTTCCTTGGATTTGTCGACCTGGTGGTTGTCGTTCTACATCCAGGCAATGGAGGCATGTACTCGGTGGTGTTGTGATGACCATATGCAATCAATGGTGGCTACATTGGCATGGTATTGTGTATATTGACCTGATCTGCACGCAGATTTCTATGGCTACAGAACAAGACTCGTTGATGTTTGGGCTCTCCAATGCAGATGGTGTCAGCAAGATGACCGGTTTGGACATGGCCTCAAATTAACGGCAACTAGAGACATGGATGGACTAGAGATGACACTTAAAATCGAGGGATACGCATCAGCGTTTTGTGCCCTCTAGTGCTCTTTTTCATCCAATGAAGGATTGTGCGCCCGTGGCAGGTTGAGCAGGATGAGGAGATAAGACCCCATCATATGTGGTGCAACATCGTTGACAGCTTGGGTGAGACAATGTTGGGGATACGGTAAGATCGTTTAAAGTCCCTTTGTGATTCACCCTTGAGGAAGATGATGAGATGGTGTCGATGTGGAAGCTTGTTCTCGGGAAAGATAGTTGTAATTTATGGTGTTCGATCTTCGATGGATGAGACTAAGGTGGGAAGTTGTGCTAGTCATGAGAGAAATCCCATCTATGTCATCTTTTTCTACCTTGACCTCTTTATTGAGATGCCGGCGAGAGGAAAGGACTTCAACAATGCTTAGTTGTATTTTAGGTTTTTTTTCACTCTTTGTTGTTTGTTTGTTTTTCATTAGCCCTTTGTGCCACAAAGGATAGAGCAGTTACCTTGATCCCTAGTTGTAATTCTGAATAGCTACATGCATCTACTGATGCAGAGGCTGGAATAAAGTTTTATTCCTTATTCTAAAAAAAACATGTCTACCGATCGAATACATTAGAAATCGCACTTCTCGCAAGCCAATGTGCGTCACCGTTAGCTGCTCTACCTTCATGAACGAAGTCAACCAAACTCAAAGCTCGATGCTCTTGCCTTGACCAAACTCAAAGCTCGATGCTCTTGCCTTGATCTCATGGACAATGTGACCATACAGGCCACGAGGCCCACGACCATCTCCTTGGATGCTTCTAATTATATTGACGTCGTCGCTAATGTCTGCATCTCCTTTTTTTTTAAAAAAAAGGGAAATGTCTGACTTGAGGCCCATTTTGGGATGGCCCAGTCCTCCAGGGATCCCCGTGGATGGGCAGAGCTTTATCGGCAATCACTTCTATCTTCGGCCCTTTCTTCTCCCAAAAACTTCACAGACAGAAACACTTCCGAAATTGGCTCAAAAAAAAAAAAAACTTCCGAATTTGGTACTCGTCCGCTCGTTGCGGCGGTTATCCTCGGCTCGCGGCCATCATCGTTCTATAGGCAGGATGCGGCTATATCCGGCTAGCCGGCGGCGGTCGCGCGGCACGAGAAGCTAGCAGCGGGTTAGGACGGAAGGTTCGGAGGATCTGACTGCTTTCGGCGCTGCCTCGACCGTCTCTAGCATTCCTTCTGATCCAACAAACGGAAGTCTCGCATTCCCGCGCATAAATAAATGCACAGCAGCCCGCGAGCAAGTTGAAGCATGCCCAGCAAGACACACAAATTAGCTAGGCGGATCTTCCCCGCAAATTGCACTCCATCCTGACGCCGCCAGGCAGCTGACCCCGGGCTGGGCAGCGGACCGAGTAGATTAACCCCCCATCAAACAATCTCTCCGTCGTTTTCGGCTGATCGCGTTCGCGACGAGCGAAAGCAACACAACTACAGAGAATAGAGGCGGGGCTCTGCTGTCACGTCCGGACAAGCGGTCGTGACGTGCAGTCGCGGTAGATTCGGACAATATTCCGTGATGTCCTCTCGTACTCGTCCGTCCAAAACCGTACGCGGTCGTGAGAAGGTACAGCGTAATTTGACTGGAGTACATAGGGTGTGTTCGTTTCACCGTTTAGACCCCTCTAAAATTTAACTCTAAAGAGAATCTTATTATTTAGGAGTATTAAATAAAGTCTAATGACAAAACCTTTTTACAGATGGGTACATCTTTACGAGACGAATCTAATGAGCCTAATTAATCTATGTTTTGCTACAGTGATGCTACAGTAAATATCGTCTAATCACGGCTTAACTACCCTCGTTAAATTCGTCTCGCGATTTAGAGGGGGGGTTCTGCAGTTAGTTTTGTAATTAAACTTTATTTAAGACAAGATTCTTTATGTTTAAACCCCTCTAAATTTTAGACTCTAAAACGCCGAACACGCCCATAATATTAAACGCTGTAGTATTGTATTGGCACTTTAGGCTCACCCATCAGACCGAATCAACCTGAAATGACCTGAAAGGAGGAACATTCCAATCTTAACAGTGGATACGGCGGTTATCAAATTTGCCCCTTGATGTTGCTCTAGCTCGCGTCTCCGTCATGGAACTTCAGAATAAGTCACGTCCATGGAATCCAATGCGACGGGTGAATGAGCTAAGCCAGAATCCAGCAGCGCATGAGTCGGCAACCACCTCCAATATCTCCCTTTCAGGAATGGGGGCTATTCCTTCGTTCATGTGAGATCGCGATCAAGAACAGCGTAGCGGATGCAGGCACAGCACTAGCACCGGCCGGGGGAGGATCAGGCGATCAGCGCGGCCCGCCGCTCACTGATCGCTTTCACATGCGAGGCTAGGCTGTCGCGGAGTTAATGATTCACGGAAAACGAATTTAAAAGGTCGTTCCAGTACAGCCCCGCTAGGTGCGCGACGGTCCTGGCAAGTTCATCTGATGCTCATGGCGTTTACAGGAAGCAGTACCGTATACATACGTCGACTTAAATATGCTGGCGGTACGTACTTACGGATCATATACAGCCCGAAAAGAAGCAAGTACAAATAATCCCGACGTCAAGCTCGTCGTCGATCCTATTCTGAATTACGCTTAATTTACTTTTATTCATGTGCAAAGAAGGTACGGCTGAAAAATGCAGAGAGATGATGCAGTGCACAGCCGCCAACTGAAGTAAACCGCGCTTTGCCGGCCAGAGAAAACCGGGGAAACCCTTGCAGCAGAACTGGGCAAGTGGAAGCATTTCTGCGATAGCGCCTTCCAAAAACGGTGGTCCATATAAAGCTCGTGTCCTGGGTGCGGCCGTTCCACGTTGAAATGGGCGAAGATATTGCCACGAGACGATATAATTCCGTTCGGCGTCTCAAAAAAATCGCCGTGCCTTGCCTTCGCCAGTGCGTTCTTTCTCGACGCGACAGCGACAAGCTAAAGGAATGATTGGGAGGAAAATTTGAGATGCGCCATATGTATGCAGATGATTGAGAGGGGGGGATAAGCATTTGCATAAATGAAAGTGCTAAAATGGTACTATCGCCTTGTGAACGTAGTTATCCGTTACCTAGAGCCCAGAATTTTCTTGCTTTCTTTGTAGCCAAGCGAGAACGCCGTCACGCAGAGAAACATTTTATCTGCGGTGCAGGATAGAATGAGCACTAGTAATTCGTGTCAGTTGTCATTAAAGAGTGGGCCGAGGTCAAATCACGTCCATACCGCATAGTCTACGTAGCCCGCCGCAGAGGAACAATCCTTCACCGTCCGAATCTCATCCCACGGTCAGAGATCCCTTGCTAGAGGCGAGGCGGTCCCACGGCGCAGCCCCGGCTGCTTCCAATAAATTGCGAACAGGAGCAGCACAGCGCACCGGCCAGCTTTTTTTAATTGTTTTCTTCTCCAGTTCCAGCTCTCCTCTCCCACCACTCCAAAGGACAGGCACCAACCCACGCACTGACGCACGCACGAGCGCCACGCCCAACCAGCAATGGCGCCGCAGCCGTGGGGAGGCGGCGGCGATGAGGAGGAGGAGGGGGTGTCGGAGGGCTCCCCCGCGGTTGCGGGCCTGCGGCACCGCCACGCGGGGAAGGGCGGGGCTGACGAGGCTGCGGACGGCGGCGGCGAGCCGGCGGCGTCGGTGGAGCGGGTGTTCGCGGACAAGGAGGTGCCGTCGTGGCGGGAGCAGCTGACGCTGCGGGCGCTGGTGGTGAGCTTCTTACTGGCCGTCATGTTCAGCGTCATCGTCATGAAGCTCAACCTCACCACGGGGATCATCCCCTCGCTCAACGTCTCCGCGGGGCTGCTCGGCTTCTTCTTCGTCCGCATGTGGACCGCCGCCGTCGAGCGGATGGGATTCCTCCGCCAGCCCTTCACGCGCCAGGAGAACACCATCATCCAGACCTGCGTCGTCTCCGCCTACGGCATCGCCTTCAGCGGTAACAACCAGCCTCTCGATCAATCAATTAAACCTTCTGCTGCCAGCACTGCTGTTATCTGTTTCATTGAAATTTGCTTGAAGAGTGCGAGGATCTCGCTGCGATCGTGCTGTTGGTAGCATTTGTTTCCTCAATTCCGTGCTCACATTAGCGTAAATCGTCCACAGGTTGTTTGAATTTTGTTTGGAAAACGAGCGCGGTAGAGGAATCCATTTGGTTCGTCTGCGACATCCACTTTCGGCTCGTTGCGAATCATTTAGGTTGTGGAACCTGACGCGGATGGTGCGAGTCACGGGGGTTGCATAGAATTTTGCTGTAGTTGGTAGCCTAGAACATCATGGAATCGATTGTTCTTTTGCCCAGACGAAAATAATACCAACCAATCGCTATCAATATCTGTCTTGAACGAAAACTAATTATCAGTAAGAAGAACGATTGGTAAAAGGCGCGCCTGACAACTCGAAATCGTCTTCTTGGATTTGAACTTGCTGTTCAGCTTGCCACTGTTAGGTGGACTGCATGGACGCACGGTCATTATATGTGATCCCACAGAGTACATGTATGATATGGTAGTTGTTTCTTCCACGCACCTGGTTGAAATTGTGAAGGCCCGGGTCGATACTGTGAAGAGTTTGTGGTTGGTTCATTTGGTGAATAAACAATGTGTGGAATAGTCAACAATAGCTTTAAAATTTTTGGCGCTGATTATTAGGTGACCAACTTTGGCTAAGAAATTGCCGTTAGTATTCAGGACAAGCTAAAATGGATGAGCTTGCTTAGGTTGACCCCTCGCCTTAAAATAGATGCATGGTGTACGCCTTGCTTTCTTATTCTCCGGCAGACATGACACATGCATGTGAAAGTATTGGTCCAGCATAAACAACTATTATGGTCTGGATGTTTGCTTGAGGACCATGTTAATTGGTACGTTGATGCTCGCTCAACCATGTGAGAGTCACCGAACTCACAGGCTTGAAAGTGATGACACTTTGGTTTACTATTTGAATTGACAAGGAAGTGCTACTCATGCTGTCATGCATAAGTTAGTCTACCTGGAAATAAGAAGATACTCTTAGTAATGAGGTTAATTTTGTATCTTTTTGCTCTTGCAAAACTTTTCTGCAAGAAAGCCTCCAGGATGCCCATTGATTAACTGATTAGTAGTCATACTATGAACAAACCATTGAAGACATGAGATAAATTACGTGTTTTGCTACCTTTGTCCAAAGAAATAATTAAAGAAACAAAATTTATTTATTTATTCATGAATGTGTGTCCTTTTTTTTGAGGTCAATGTGTCTTTTTTTTTTTGAGGAAAATGTGTGTCTTATTTGATGAATTATCGAGTATGCTGTAATGAAACAAAAAGTTTTTTTGCACACGGACTTATACATTTTTTTTATAATTGATCAGGTGGATTCGGCAGTTACCTGTTTGGTATGAGTGAAAAAATAGCGATGCAAGCAACAGAGGCTAAAGATGCTAATAACATCAAGGATCCTCACCTTGGATGGATGATAGGGTTCCTATTCCTTGTCAGTTTCATTGGATTATTTGCACTTGTGCCCCTAAGAAAAGTATGTTTTGACTTCTTTTTATAAGCTATGCTCTGACTGAGTAACTGAGTTCCTGTATGTAAGAAAACTTTGTTCTCATAAGCCAAATTGTTGTACCAGATTATGATTGTTGACTACAAGTTGACCTATCCAAGCGGCACAGCCACCGCATATCTCATCAATGGTTTTCATACACCTGAGGGAGCCAAGCTTGCAAAGTATATCTATACTGTTCCACTTTCTTGCCAAGATTGCATCTCTTTATGTCAATCAAGTTAACTGACAGGGATACTGTTATATTTCAGGAAGCAAGTAAAGACGTTGGGAAAGTACTTCGTGTTTAGCTTTTTCTGGGGCTTTTTTCAGTGGTTCTACACAGCAGGGGATGACTGTGGATTCAAAAACTTCCCAACATTAGGCCTTGAAGCTTATAACAACAGGTCAGATTATGGCGCCATCTTGGATAACAACCAACGGATACTATGATATGTCCAGTATTTGAGACACTGACATCTTGCAATCGCACTTGTGTTTTATCTTATTATGGTGCAAAAGAAAAAAGATGGTTATTTATGTCTAGCATATGAACATTTGCATTTGGCTAAGAATTAGTCGAGGTGACGTCCCATACTGAACTTGGTTCATTGTCTTCCAGGTTCTTCTTTGATTTCTCTCCTACATATGTTGGAGTTGGTATGATCTGCCCATACATTGTGAATGTGTCTGTTCTGCTGGGTGGTATCCTCTCTTGGGGTGTAATGTGGCCTCTCATTGCCAAGAAGAGCGGGAGTTGGTACGATGCTACTCTCTCAGACACAAATCTTCATGGGCTCCAGGCTTACAGGGTATAAACCTTAGTTATTTCTTGTTCACTTTTTTCAAAGCTATATCCTTCATCGTTCTTTTTACTTAATAGAAATATGAAGTTTGTGAGCAAAAATTTGATTGCGGGTCCCTTACTATTGCAGGTTTTTATATCCATTGCTTTGATTCTTGGTGACGGTTTATACAACTTCATCAAGGTGCTTATCCGCACGATTGCTGGCTTCATATCGATGGCTCAGCAAAATTCGAAAAGTGCTCTTCCTGTTTCAGACAATGGCAGCACCATGCCTACCTCCGAAGCGGTATCCTTCGATGACGAACGTCGCACTGAAGTCTTCCTGAAAGATCAAATTCCAAAGTCAGTTGCATATGGAGGCTATGTCATAGTTGCCGCTATATCAATTGGCACCCTTCCTCAGATCTTCCCGCAGCTCAAGTGGTACTACATTTTGGTCGCCTATGTGGTAGCACCCGTACTGGCCTTCTGCAATGCCTATGGAAGTGGCCTCACTGATTGGTCTCTTGCCTCCACCTACGGCAAGCTCGCCATCTTCGTCTTTGGTGCATGGGCAGGCCTCGCTCACGGCGGTGTGCTCGTCGGCCTTGCTGCGTGCGGGGTCATGATGAGCATCGTGTCCACTGCTTCTGACCTGATGCAAGACTTCAAGACGGGGTACCTGACTCTAGCATCACCGAGGTCTATGTTCATCAGCCAGGTGATTGGCACCGGGATGGGCTGCGTCATTGCTCCCTGCGTCTTCTGGCTGTTCTACAAGGCCTTCGGCGACATCGGCGAGAGCGGCACCGAGTACCCGGCGCCCTACGCCATTGTCTACCGCAACATGGCCATCCTCGGTGTCGACGGCTTCCAATCGCTGCCGAAGAACTGCTTGACCCTCTGCTATATCTTCTTCGCCGCGGCGATCGTCATCAACCTGATAAGGGACGTGACGCCGCACAAGGTCTCGAGGTTCATCCCGCTCCCCATGGCCATGGCTATACCTTTCTACATCGGAACCTACTTCGCGATAGACATGTTCCTGGGCAGTGCAATCCTCTTCGTGTGGGAGAGGATCAACAAGGCTAAGGCAGACGCATTTGGACCTGCGGTTGCTTCAGGGCTGATATGCGGAGACGGGATCTGGACCCTACCGCAGTCTATTCTGGCTCTTGCCAAGGTGCAGCCCCCGATTTGCATGAAGTTTTTGTCAAGAACGACCAATGCCAAGGTGGACAGCTTCCTAAAAGGCTAAGCATATGGTTACTGGCGGTCCTACATAGAACTGCGGCAAGTAGTACGGCTCATCCTGTAATTATCGGGAAAAAAAAAATGTATTCCCGGACCACTTGTTTTGTCGTAGGAGGAAACCCGCCGAATGTGTTTACTGTAGGAAAGAAGTTTCACCAAAAAGATCATACTTCCCTCGTTTTTTTTAACACAGTAAATAAGCAGACATGCATAAACACACACCAGTGCACGCAAACCTTTGCTCATATGAGCGTATCCGAAAGGCTTGCGTCTAAGAAAGCATGAAACAAGTGCTCCCAAAGTCCCAATCCAGCCTAGGATGTTAGATATAACGCATCGTCTCTTCTCCAGCCTAGATGAAACGAGAGTACTTTATTATATCGCTTAGGATGAAATGAGTACTCTATAACGCTCCTCTTCTCCAGCCTAGGACAAAATGCATCTAACATCCGCAGCGTGCTCTCAATCCTTGAAACGAGTCAAACATCGAGGTGCCAGCCGCCAATCTATCTTATGCACCCAATTAAATGTGGGACCAGCAGCAAACTGTTCCTTGCATCTTTTGCGTTTGGCTGTCCTAATCTTTAAGTACGATGTACCACTAATCGACGACAGGTGAAAGATAACTCCACGGGCACAAAACACTGGCGTTCACATAGGATTGGTGCAAGGTAACGAGTATCAAACACAACAGATGTCCTGCTTGAGGCAGATCTAGTCTAAAACTACATAAGGGAACAGTGCTTGGCTACACTGTTAACCAAGCTGTTATGTTGATTCCCTAATGATCTGCAGGAAACGAGGGGATCCTTCAGAAACCGTACTTTTTGCTCAAACAGCACCATGGTCAACCATTCACGACAGACTTGAAATGGTTGTCATCGATAGTTTGGTAAATATCACCCTCGTCAACATGTTTTTGGAGGAACTTCCTGTAAATGAAGCAAGGAATTTTTGTTTGTAGCGCGTATCAATCCATGGTACTATTTTTCAGAGCGTGGAAGAAGGACAGAAAATACCTGACGACTGCCTCCGGTAGATTAACACGCTTTAGGACATAATCCAACGTCACTCCTTGCTGCAAGTGTCTGTAGATGTGAACATCAGTCTATTTCCGAACCAACTAGTTTCTGATCATTTGTTACATACAGAAAAGAAAAACATGCATTTGCATAAGCGGCATACAGATATCTTTCAGTGCTAGAGCATATTTGCAAAAAAATAACTGGATAAAAGAAACATACAAATGTCACAATGAAACTATAATATAGCAGACATCTTAGTAACCAATAGAGCACACAAATTTCTGGTATTTCTAGGGTCTGCGCCCTGCGCTAACCTCACCAGGACAGCAACAATATTGGCGGGCAGAAATAGCTAGAATTTACTTACGTAATTGTTGGGTCATTAAGAACATTCATAATCAAGCTGGAAGGATCATTTCCAGGTGTCTGAACAAACAAAGATGAAAACATTAGTAGATGAAAGATATCGATGAAAGATTAATTTGGGATACAGTTCCTAAAGGCACCTGGTTATTAGAGCGGAGTTGGTTAGCCTGGTTAGGGTTTCCTAAATTCGCATTTACTTGGGACTGCAACAAAGACATCCATTAAAGATTAAATTAATGAAAACATAAAATCAACCCAAAGAACAGGAGATGGTAAAACATTAGACCCCCCCAGAGAAAAAGGGATTAGGGATTTTTGGTACCTTTGGCCTGGTGAGTTGTAAATGAACATGAATGCAGTGCAGAAAGTGATGTGTTACATCATTGAAGTCTGTCACACGCCTGACAAGAAATTATAAACAATAAATCGCAAGAAAAATGTGTGGCTAACGCATCTCAAGTAAGTTCTTGATTCAGGTCTGCCTCTCCCAAAAACAAGATGATCAAAAACCCTGAGCTATCCTTCGAAAAAAAAAATTTAGCTAATGATTTCACAGACATCACATGACAAAAAACTCACAATCTGAGTATCTGACATAGCAACACTCCTGTATGGACAACGACACAGCACTAAATGTTTATTAACAAGGACACATCAAAACAACAGTAGGCTTTTCACAGCATTAGATTTGTGTCTTGGCACAGCATCGGCCTTTTTTTTGTTAATATACAAACTTACCACAGTAAAGCCCCAAATACACGACATGATTCCATGAAGCAGATCAAGTAATAATCTCAACTAGGATGGCAATAGGCATATAACAATGCATGTACGATCAGACCTGATTTGACAAGAAAGATTAAGAGTGCTCACCGCACAGAGTAAGCAACCACATGACGTCTTCCCTGAAAGCCTTTCAGGCCACCATTGACAATGACATAGTTCCCATCGCTTGTAACACCAGAAGAAAGCAAAACCATTAACTTAGCCACATAGCAAACTGCACTATTGACATATCACAATTAAATTGTAATTCTTACTTGACATCAGCCATTTCCTTGGTGTCAGAAGACTCGTTTTCCCTTTGAAAAAAATGTCAATAAATTAGTGGGAAATCCCTGAAATATACTAAATATCAAAAGAAAAACAACATCGTACCAGCGATTCACATCTATCCTGCCTGTACCATCATCAAGAGTGAATTGTACATGTGTGACCCGCTCAACCTTATTCAACATGCGTCCAACGAGCCTAACCTGCAATTCAGGTTCATTCATGTAAAGTGCTCAACGTATAACTGTCTGAAACCATGTGGACAAGATTTCACAAATGAAAAAAAAACATAACCAGAAACAGAAAAAAAGGCATTCCAAAGATTGGAAAATAAATTGCCCAAAGACAGCATTTTGCTTGATCTGATCGTACATATTACCAAAAGGGGATGCTTTCCAACACATCAATCTGCTTTAGAACTACTAAAAATCTACAATCAAGCAATGAGCAAGAGGACCCCAAATCAACAATCTCGCAAAGCTAGTAAACAAGTAAAATTAGTTGCTAATTCATCTTCTAAAACTACAATCCCTGCTCAAAGAAACAATTTTTATACATCATCTAAGCACCATCCGAAGAAGCGAGATCCGTACCGTGGACACCTCGACGCCATTGACGGCGAAATTGGACTTGTCGTCGCTGGCCTGCTCCGCGTCCATGATCTGCTTCACGGTGAGCGGGAGCAGCGTCTGCGCGTTCCGGCCCTGCGACACCAAAATCGATCGACAGCCGCGTCAGGAGGCCGGAGGCCAAAACCGGGAGCAAAATCAGATAAACTGAAGGGGATTCGTGAAAAGGACCTTGGAGAGGCCGCCGCCGCTGCTTTCCGGGACCGCCGTGGACTGCGAGGGCATGAAGCCCCCGCCGCTAAAGAGGGCGTTGGCGTTCGCGGCGCCACCGGCGCCGCCGTCGTAGTGCCCGCCGCCGCCGCCGCCGCTGTACATCGCGCAGGGTGCGTGAAGCCCTAAACCCTAGCCTTGTCGAAGGGGGGAAGGGGAGCGGGGAGGGCGGGAGAATGGTTGGGCTGGTTGGTTTGGGCGCGGCGGTTGGTTTGGAGGTGCGCGGGTGGCTTCGGGGAGAAGAAGAGAGGACGTCTGCGTCGCGCGACTGCGGCTATGCTCGCGTTTGATTTGACACGACGCGTCAGTTGCCAGGGTCACGCGTGCACAGTGCGCGTCTCTCTCTTTCCAAGGGCGCGAAGTCCCACCCAGCCAGCCCGCGGGCGCAGGCCACGGCGTGCACGCGTCGCTCGGGTTGGGACGGTGCGCAGCCAGATGGCAGGGCTTGTGCGACGCGCGGCCGTTGCTCTGCGCGCTCCGAGCGTTTGATTTTCGATTTTGGGATAGGGACGTCCACGCCGGCGATGGTTCCGGCTGGCAGGGCTGGTGCAGACGTGTAGTAGTGCTTGGTCTGAACAATTGTGTTTTTACTCACTTTGAAATTTAATTATATTTTATACTCAATTTTTAACTTTGTGATTTTATTCTTAATTTTTTAACTTTAACAAGAGTTTAGCCTCTGTATGAGTAAAATCGCAATAAAACAGTAGAACAACTTGCTCGAGTCAAACAAATAGATCTAAGGGCTCCATAAAGCGCCCGATAGAGTTAGCTAAGAGCTGGAGTAGCAGTCATCTCTTATAGAAGATTGATTAGAAATGAGTCTCGTGTTTCATTCTCTCATTTTTCTTAAAGACTATCTCTAAGAAAGAGCTAGCTGTTTTGTCTCTCTTCTTTTTCTTCAATAAACAATTCTAAGAGTTAGCTTAAAGTTAGCAGTTAGAGACGCTCTTAGAGCGTCTCCAACAGTTCCCCTAAACAGTGGCCTATCTTATATTTAAAGGTCCGAAGTAAAAAAAAATGAACTTCAACAGGGCCCCTATATGGACCTTATATTTGAGCAGGCCTTCAAATCACCCTTCTCGCCCTTTTTTGTGTTTATGCTCACCCTTCATGCCCCTCAAAAGCCAGATTTCACGAGGCCCATGTGAATTCTTCCCTCCCGCATCCTCTCCCCTTCCTGCGAGCTCGTTCCCGCGCCGCCTCCCCCGCTAATCATCGTCAAGTTTTGATGCCGCTGCCGGTCCGAGACGTAGCGTCACCTCCCACACCGCCTCCTCGTCGCCGGTGAGTTCCTGCCCTTCCTCTTCCCTTCTTTTTTTGGCTCAGATCCGAGCTCCGCTGCCATGGGCGTCGCCTGGCCGAGCTCCGCCGCCATACGCGACGCCCTATCGAGCTCCAACGCCATAGACGCGCACGCGCGCCCTCCCCGGCCGTGTGCCAGTCCCAAACGCAATGGTGAGAGGTCCTGCAAGATGGTGGAGCAAAGACACTCTTTGATACATAATGCAAGCGTGTGTAGCCTTGCACAACATGATCATTGAGGAAGAGCATGGATAAGATGTGGATTACGACTATGAGCAACATGAGAGTATTCCGGCGTCGGTCTTTGAGGACTTCGAGCGTCGTGATCAACTCCTGTTGGAGGAGTTCCTATCGATCCACCGCCAAATTCGAAATAAAAAAAGGACATGAGCAACTTCGTGATGACCTTGTGGAGCAGTGGCGGAGCTAGAGCTCATGAGAAGGTGGTGCCGAACATCGCTTGGAGCTGCTTAGATTTGTGTTTTTTCTATTATGAGTGCATAATTAGGTAGTCGGGGTGCGTATATGGTGAAAATGAGGCTAACTCCATCAAAACTTTGTTTTGCTGTGGGTGCGGCGTAGATCCGCCCCTGTCGTGGAGCACATGCAACTATATTTCAACTTTGGATGTGTATGTGTGGATTATGAGAAATTTGGATTTATGGTTTTCTTAATTTGACTTTGAAATGTTGACTTTGAATTTGCGGATTTGAATGTATTTGAATTCTACATATGACAACTATTTTAGTTTGAATTGTTATGATGCTCAAACATGAGAAGTACATGTGAAATGCAAGAAAAAAGAGAAGAAAAAAGAATAAGAGTCCTATTTTAAAGGCCTCTACTGGAGCGGGTAGCAGTTTGAGAGGCCCTATAATTACATATCAGCCCCTATATAGCATTTTAAGAACTTTGTTTTACATGCTCTGCCGGAGATGTTCTTAGTAGTTAGGAACTCGAAAAGGCCATAATCCAGAAAAGGACTGGTGAAGACATCTGGAGAAAGCGTGGTGAACCATCGCAAAGACGAAAACTTCTCTGCAAGAAAAGAAAAAACCACTAATCTAATGGGTCTCTAATGGGTCTATGTACGGAGTACTTCCAGACTGTATCGAAGTCTGTTCAAGAAAGTATCAAAGTACTAAGGACTGAAATAAGCAGTCGAGGTCTTCGAACCAATTCGTCCACATCCATCGATAGCAATATTGTTTTCTACCTGATTCAAAAAATATACATATATATTGTTTTCTACCATCTTTTTTTATTTCCCTTTTTCTTTTGTTCAAACTACTGTACAGTTCATGCTCCTTGTTTGTTCACCCCTTTGCCCCCCTTCATGATAACCACGAGTTACAGATTTTCTACGTCTAAGTACTAGACCGAAGTCCCCTCCTTGTTTGTTCCACGTTATGTTAACTTGCGAACAACGCTCATGCACAGAGCTCAAAGCAAGCAAGCAAGGCCCGGTGATGAACAGTCTGTGTTGCACCGCTGGGCCAAGGAAGCAGGTCGTTTCACCTCCATAATGCCTTTGCAAATCAGCATCGCGCTATCACATTTATCCTTCAGTCAACTTCAAGCGTGGAACAACATTCATTGCTTGCAATTCCTGGAAATGCAAAACCAAAGAACCAAATAAGTAAATGATCTACGAACAAAAGTATGTGTCATGACTAGAACCAAAGTAATTCTCTATATATCAAAGGATTAGTTACAATGCCCTGTTTAGGCGTGAGTTTACTTTCCTTGGACTTGAAATAAGAGTCATGGAGACAGGACAGCATAACTGACAGGATAAGTGAACGAGGGTCCGTTTGGGTTACACGGACCTACAGGATTTCGTGCAATAAGTTTATAATTATGCTTTTCAGAAGTAATGACCAGATAAACAATCCAGGACAACAGATTAATTCAAATCTAAGAAAAAGATGACAGGCCACAAGAATTTTGCAAACACTTGACCATCAGGCCTTAAAAGGTCCGCAACAAATATTATGGAACCACTTATTAGGTGCCATTGTAACTGATTAAAAAAGACCTTGCACAGGTCGAAATTTAAGAGAGGAAGGGTGGGGGACGGGCTCAGAAAACAATTAGCAGCATGGTTAAAGCAACCGTGTGCTTTGGGTTCAGCAGTACCTGGAACAATAGCTTGCAAGCATATGGCAGCCTCATCTTGGCCATATTTTCCCCGTTTTTGCACATTGAACAGTATGAAGTCTTTAGTTTATGGTTGTAGTAGCCTAACAAGCCACATTTCCTGCAAACCTGGAGAACATTCACATCTATAAGCCACCATGAATCACCAAGAAATAAAGAGTGGGAAAGGCCTTTGCAACAGTCATGTCTTCTTTTGACTGCACAACTGCAAGCTATAAACGTGTAATTGTGGCCTCTGAGAACAACCGGCCCCAACAATTAACTCACTAACTACATCAAGGATCACCTGGACTTGATATGGATCACTGGATAGCAGCAGACGTTCAAAGATTAGCATGCTAGCACCGTATGCAATTAAACAATCACGCTCCATCTCACCAAGACGCAGGCCTGAGAAAAAGTATCACAGAAGGGGAAAAGATAATCAGCAAGGACAGAATTAATCAAAGTGAGACCGTGGTATATATAGAACTTTCAAACCTCCATCACGACTTCGCCCTTCCGTTGGTTGCCTTGTCAGCAATACTCGTGGTCCACTCGCTCGAGCATGCATCTTATCAAGAACCTGGACAATCCCATATCTCAGTTCTAAAAACTCCAACTGAAATACCAAGCAAGCTGAAAAGACTGATTGCTCCTTCTAAGCGCTAATGCTACAAAATGTAAACTGACCGAGATGCGAGGGAACACTTTTGTTTAACATTTCTGGAAAGACCAACTATTTGTTCATTTACAAGGTTAGGGCGCCAATTCCTAACCAGTTCAGAAGAGGATCGCCTGACAACGTAGTTAGCACACACATAGCTTAGAATTTCCTAGCAATCGAGTCGTGACATTCTGTCAGTGGTGAGTAGCATGTCAATTTGTTAAGGCCTTTGTGGTTTTCAGTTAAAAGCCTTTTCTTTTATCTCAGGAAGGCTTTCGCGGGGGCATGCCATTTGTCTCAGGTGTTCATCTACTTGTGGTTGTCCCGACTGCATCCTATTTGGTAGATATCAACAGAACCAATTATCATATATATTATTATGACTTGTTTTATCACTAAAGAAATTTGAAACATAACTTATAATTTTGCATATTTGAGCTAATATTTTGAATAAGACAAACGGTCAAACATAGCTCAAAAAGTCAACGGCGACATCAATTTAAGAACGGAGGGGGTACATCTTATCCCTACAAAGCAGTAACTACCTATTCGCTACGGAGTACATCATAATGTTACCTTCTTTTTTAGAATTTAGACTAACAAACTTAGAACGTTTATTCACATGACAATGTGGTACAACAAATCCCACCCGGAAGTTTGCGCTCTCCTACCTTTTGATTAGGAAAGAGGCACGTACCAGGGATAGCGACTGTTTATTAAAACCACAGGACTAAAAAAAAAAGACAGGAACACAGGATATTTTTAAGGCTTTACTAATTACTCCTCAGGTTCACCAAAACATTGTTTTGGACATCAACAATTATCGTGGTTTGAGGGACATTGACCGTCAGTTTCTATTACAATGTATACCTAGCGATATAAACATTACAATATTGCATAAGCACTTTCGTTACAAATTAAAATATCCTTTTCATATGTTCAAACATAACCTCTGCTTTCCTAAATGGAATTAAATGCCATTTAAACGGTGTCTAAACACTAGATAATCACACTCATCTATGCCTAAACGGCCGTTTAGCCCGATTAAACAGCCACTTAAACAGAATAAATGCTGATTAATTGCTAAAAAATGGTCGACCGACTGTCTACCATTTACCGTCTATATTTTCACTGAACATAACACAGTTCGCAGCATAAGAAGACATGAACGAATTAGAAAACAAAGCCACAATTAAGGCCAAGCTAATGGGAATGAAAAAAAAAATGTAATTATCCTTACCATGTGCTTCAGTTTCTGGTAGTAGATTGGCCCCATGAAGATATATGCCTCAAGAGGCTGACCAAGAATGCCTGAGGCAGAGCAAGACACGCAGTGAGACCCATGGCAGGAGCATGGGTAGAGGACAGTTGTCGTCAATAAAGAAAATTAAGAAACGAATAGAAGAATATCAAATTTATGATCTGGAAGATATGTTGCACACAGGATTACAGAATCCGGTGAAGCTGGTAGAACCACAAGATATCTAGATTCCCTAAGTTTATAAATGAAATAATTAAGTCATAATATTTTTTTCCAATATCTGAGTGTAAATGGGTGTCCATCTGTGACTTGTATCACACACATGTTAGCATCAGCACAAAGAGTGTTAGAATCAAATAGAGTAACAAACTAGATCTAAGTTTATGCCATCTTTCAAGAAATAACACCTGAGTACAAGAAATCTTTTCCATTATAGCTGAAGCCGTGCTTGACTAGAGTAGCGCTGGAATGCAAGAAAAAACAAGGTTAAAATAGTCACTGTAAATAAACTGTGTTACCACGAACAACTTATACCTTATGTCTTCAACCTTATCAGCGTTACCACTTGGCTCACCAAATGCACTGCCATAATGAAATCGACCGCAAGAGACACCAGCCTTTCCACCAAGAAGTTCAATCATTTTACCTACTGTCATGCGACTGGCAAGCAAAAGAAGAGTCAAACACCCTGGAAAGTAACATTGTCACACAATTTACAACAGTATGATCAGAAACAATTTAGGTGTGTTTCAAGCCATGCAAGATAAGTCCATTAAGGTTATTTTGCAAGCCAATGATCAGTATATGACCCTCTGGGGCAGGATACTGGTCAAAGAGCAACGGGAAGGCTGGAGTGATCTTGTTGGACAGATATAGACCTGGAATCGTAAGTCACATGTCAAATCATAAGGTGCTATAGTTATACAATCCACACTCCTACAGTGACAGCTTGATATCCTCTAGACTCTACACGGAGTGTCTGAAGATTCTAATATTTCATGAGGAATGGCATCTCAAGAGACTAAAATCTCATGTCAAGAAAAAAAAAAGGGTCAACCTCACAAATTCTGGTCTGAAATTTTCCTTTTCCAAATTTTGATTTTTATTTGGTGAAAAGATTCATTTCCCAATATGAGCAAAGGTGGGACTGGACTAGATACATAATGTATAAGATACATAACTATATGTGCTATCTCCTTGTAAATCAATTTAATTGTGCATGAAAGTGCCCGTTACCAACGGGATACAGAGATTTATTGAATGCTCATGTATACAGGCCCAAACAAATGATGCTGTAATTGTTTTCTAGCTAAAGCCATTGTACAAATCATTGTTTGCAAAAAATGCCAGTAGTCCACTAAATCATGTAAATATTCAAATGTAATCAGAATAGTCTGAGTGAAAGATATGCCACTAAGAGCCATAATAAATCTGATGTCAAAAACAGATTTTCTAAAGCAAGGATCTACCGAAAAGCCAACTTTTATCAATTGAAGCAAAGCTGCATAAGGTAATTTTAGGTCACAGCTCGAGGACGAGCTGCTCAAAAGGAGGGGTGAAATGTAATGTACGGCGGCAGCAGGCCAATAGGGCCCATATCCAACCGTACCTTTATAGGATTAGATTAGTTAGATTAGAGTCCTTATCTCTAAGAATTAATTACTTAAGCGTCAAGTCAACCCAGCTATATATAGATGGGGATGTATCCTGGTTTATTAAGCAATAAAGAAGTTAATTAGGAGTCACCTCTCCTGTTACCCCGGGCGTTTGGAGTTGGGCAGCGGCGGCGGTGCCGGCGGTGCCCGACCTCAAGCGACCGGTTCCGCGACGGCGTAAGGCCGTATATGACAATAAGACAGAAACAGATATCTCCATCGCATTATGATTAAAAAAAATACTGTATTCAGGGAACGTTAATGGTCATGAGCGAAGCATCTTCCTGATATATTAATTTCAAGACTTAGGTATTGTAAATTAAAAATAAAAAGACAACAGGTTCAAAGTAAAACCTTGGAAATCCATGTGGATTCATGATTAAATCAGGGCATATTCCTCTCTCAGAAAAGGGGAAATCTTCCTGCTGAACAATGGTACCGCAAACACCTTTCTGCCCATGCCTGCTACTAAATTTATCACCAACCTGAGTTGCAAATATGAAAAGCAAACTTTGCATCAATCTTTTGCAGATGAAATCAAGTGAATGGAGCAAATAAACAATACCTCTGGCCTTCGAGTATGACGAATGATACACTTAATGGACAACTTGTCATTTGTATCCGAGCAAAGCATAACACGATCTACAACAGTAGTCTCCCCATCAACACCTTTGTAGAAGGCGGGTGAGTCCTTGTAGTCCCTACATGGTATTTGAAGGCCAATAAAGGATATAGCATTAACCAAAATCAAATTAGAAGCCCAAAGGGAGGAGAATGCTGACCTGTCTGTCAACGGTGCACCGGTTCTTTTTCCAGCGTTCCTGGGAGTTTGCTTGTACACATAAATATCATGATTGCGGATTATTTGACCTGGTGCAGCGATTCCATCTTCATCCAGTGCCTTTCAAAATGTTATACTGTTGTTAATAGATAATATACAATGGACACTGGGTGACAATATAAGGCTTGTGGAAAATAGATGAAGAATAATGATAATGATCACTCCTTTTTCTTTACCCTCATATTCTGCTTCAATAAAGCTCCATCTTTATCTCTTTGGGGTTTCGCAATCCTATCAGATACACCATCTCCATAGTTATCCTTCAGAACGGTGTACCTGTATGTGGAGAACAACAAATGAATAACAAAAAAATCAATAACAAGCAGGCCAACAGCACTAGGGACTGCTGGAGCGTTGCTATTGGAAGGATAAAATTACTTTTTCATTGCTATGCAACGACCGAAACCGCGATCAAGTGATGACTTGTTCATCACAATTGCATCTTCAATATCGTACCCACTATAACCCATGACAGCAACAGTGGCATTCTGCCCTGCACCGAGCTTATCGTACCCCGCCTGAAAATGGTACTATGGTAAAAATCCAGCATATTAAATATAGGATTGGATGCTGGTCAGAGACAAACCAACTCAATTGTTTTTGTCGTTAACAGTGGCCGCTGCGCATACACCAGTAAGTAGAGAAGTGAATCTGCTCTGAACAGCTGCAGCACAATTAAAACATTATTTTCACCTTGAAATGAAAAGAAGCTGAGAATAAGAATAGCACAGAATCACAAAGTCAAACCAAGCATAAAAAAGTTTTTGTCTTTGATTTAAATGATCTGAATGCTTGGCAGTTACAAACATAAACCACCTTTGAAGCATTCGTTTAAAAGAGCAACCTTTTTTAACCAATGCAACATTAGATATAAGAAAATCATGTGGTTTCTTGCCTGATTGTAGGCAATATTTCCCATCGCTTGCTTACCCATGGCACACTGAAAAAAAGATGCGTCAACAGAAAATAATCCAAAATTCAATTAGATATATAATAACAATGTGCATCCTTGCCTGATAGGTATTACGAGGAGATTGGTTATGGTGTGGATATGGAATAAGTCCAGATACAACTCCTAATATAGACAAAGGCTCTATTTCAATGTGTGTGATGCTGCTTCTTTCAACATTATCTTGATCCACATGCTCATACAATGCAATCTGTTTGAATCATATCAGAACACATTATCACAATATAAATAAAGTATACAGTAAAAGGCATGCGGTTATGATATACCAATGCATTATTCTCTTCATTGACGTCAAGATATTCGATCAACCCATCACGCAGAAAATCATCAAAAGAACGAATACCATCCTGAAGGTGAAATTATATATGAGACACAGAATAAATAAAGGACAATCGATCAAGAAACTATAGAACTCAAATTGCTAACCCTCAGTTCTTTCATATGATGCTCTTTGACCCTTGATACCCCCTTATCTGCAATTATAAGTGGGCGACAAACACGCCCACCGTCAGAGGCAACGTGAATGCAATGCTACAAAAGATAGGTCCATGGTTAGCATCTCACAACATGTTTTGGAATTACAAACAGATACAAATTATCTCCAACACAATTTTGCAAAGCATAAATAGACCTCAAACTTTACTGGACATGGAAAATACCATATTAAGGGTGTCCTTTTTATTATTGTAAGCATTCATGGAGCAACCATAATGCTGACTTATGCAAAACTTACAGCCACAATAAGGTACCACCAACAAAAGATTTAGGTTGCATGCAGTCAACCAATAGGAACTTGTATTGTAAGTTACTTCTGACATATTGTCTATTGAATTTGGATATTTGAAAATGAAACGAGCAGCCTTGTCTCAAAAACACTTTCATAGTATACTTTTCCTCTGAGCTTACAACAACAGAGTAGTTAAGCTTGTGTTTTGCGGGCCATGCGTCCAAATCATCATGAGAATAGTAACATGATGGGTAGGATTCATACCAAGCTAGTTACTAAGAAATAATACCTGTTTCTCATTAACAAAAATGCTTACAAACTCTCCAATTTTGCCCGATCGACGCAAATTCCTCATAGCATTAGCAAACCTCTGAAAGAAAGATGGACGATATGATGAAAAGAAGATAGAAAAGCCAAATAAGGAAAAATATGTATGTAAATGTCATGATGAATAGTACCTGAGGTTGTCTGTGTTTGCCCAATATTAATCCATTGAACATGACCAAAAAAGAACCCGGTGCATGAATTTCTTCTCCAGACAGAAGTGATAAATCTTCCACGCCTAGACTATAACACTACAGTAAAGAATCAACACAGAAAAAAATTAGAAGATACAATACTGCACATAAAATATGTCATAGCTTGTACAATAGTGCAGGAGTAAAAAGTTTTAAAAAGGTAAGAAAATATGTCATAGCTTGTAGAATAGTGCACATAAACTGGTGTACCAAACGAATCAAAGTAATTAAGAGTCAGTTTCTTGTT
The DNA here is from genome assembly GCA_007726485.1 of Eragrostis curvula. NCBI lineage: Eukaryota > Viridiplantae > Streptophyta > Magnoliopsida > Poales > Poaceae > Eragrostis > Eragrostis curvula. Next base: position 11,054,151 of record CM017439.1, on the reverse strand, counting down.
GCTTCGCTTTTCCTGAAATTAAGTTACAATAGTGCACACTAGTTACTAAGTTACAGAACGCTTTTCCTGAAATTAATACAATATTGCATTTTGTGTGTAAAAAACAGATGCATTTGAGTAATTATATTTTCAGAAGAGTGATTATATTGTTTGTATGCATGATATGCTCTTGAAATAAACATCCATTGCACATCCTAAAAGGTTGTGATGCTTTTGCTGCTAAAAATATTTAGAAAAGCACCGCTTGATAGAAATTTAAAGCAACCAGATCCAATATGGTAAACTACAAGGTGCTCTGGATAATCCGTTACTAATGGTGAGGAGTTGTTACAAACTATAAAAGAGCTTAATTAACAAACTTAATCATAGTATTTTATTTTACTATCTGCTCAGTCTAATCCATGCGTACATAGGCATTCTCCCACGAGCACACAAAGCCCCTAACAATAAATTAAATGATCTAGTGAGTAACTAACCAGATTCATCAGTGGGCCCTCCTCTTGATCTGTAGTAACGTGAGAAAGCAAAGCTAAATTTTTTGTCAGTCCACAAGCTTCTCCTTCCGGAGTATCACATGGGCAGAGCATGCCCCACTGTTACAAACAAAATCAATATTACAGTCAACAAAACATAATCTATTCTACATTCTTTGTTTGCACACATGTTAATGTTTCTATTTGATATTTGATGTAGACATAATGCTATGATTAGTTCCTCACCTGACTAGGCTGCAAAGCGCGAGGCCCACTTGTTTTACGGGTTTTCTCAAACTGTGGTGTTATCCGTGTCATGTAGCCTAAAGATGCCATGAAAGATAGCCTCGAAAGAACCTGCACACAAGAAAAATCGAAGGAAAAAAAAAACAGTCATCAATTGAATAGTAAGAGGTCTGAAGTTCAAAGGTATGGGAGAGTTGATACCTGTGATACACCTTTCCTATGCATCCTAAAACGTTTAATGTCCCAATTTCCTGTGGAAACAGCCCTTTCCAAACCAGTGGTTATGGTATCTTGCAATATATACTGCCAAAATGAGAATAAAGAAAATTCTATTTTTAAATACTACGGCAACATCTATTTAAAATGATAATGCATTTGGAAACATAATTCAAAAGCTACTTGTTTCCCTTTGCCATTCCTCCACTGTGGAGTTGAAGAGAATAACCAAGGTAACATAAGCAAGCAACAGCAATGAAGTTTAGTTTAGATTACACACTCAAAACTATTCGAAAAGAAAAAATGCAACAACGTTTGAACACACTGTCAAGGTTGAAAATTACAGGTACATGCCAACATCAGTCATTCGTGACCTTCAGGTGAATCTTTTATGTAATTATACAACAGTGCAGTAACAATCAAAAAGGAAATCAAATGAATATACATAAATATGCACCACAATATCATTACCTGGCTAAAATCCAAAGGACTGGAATGAGTCTTATCACTAATTTTGTTCATGCGTTCCACAGCTTGAGTATTCATCGTTTTGAATAAATCCTTCAGAAAGAAATACCATAAGAGACGTAAAACATAATATCTAATTGAAAAGACATGGAACAAAAATAAACACCTCAAAAAGAAGGGATATCAGTTGACCAGACAGCTCCAACCTCTTATTTCCTACGTAATCCTGGAAAATGTTCAATACCATATGTCAATGGGGCAATAAACATGTGGTCTAAATAAATCTTCACAGAGCAAAGGAACATTGGCGGTCTTGTGACACGTTGTATTCCAGGATGCACTTCTTCTTACTGAAGTCATGTTTGAGAAGGAACGTTCTCATATTAATCATGATCCTGTTCCTTGCATTCACTTTATATTCTATTTCAGTAAGCCAATTTACATTCTCTGAATAGGGCATTTTGGTTTCTATGCCCAACCTGCAATGTTAGTGAGCAAGGCAAACCTTGCTAGTAGAGCATAGACCCAAGTTGAAATTTGCATGATTTTTTATTTCAAAGTGAGAGTTGGTGAAGGCAAAAGAAATGACCTTTTAATACATTTTAAATATTCGGAGAGCAAACGTGCCAGCTTTGAAAGTACCTTATCATCAAATGTGTCAGCATTTACGATTGCGTCCATCATGCGCCTTAACATTACGGCAGTGTATATACACTTTGATCGAAAGTTCCCGTTGTTAACCTATAAGAGATATTGACATGCATTTCAGGACAGTATTATCAGGTTTGACTGCAGAACTTAGGTAAAAACATTTATCTCATTCCTAAAAAAAAACATTTATCTCACCGGTACATGGGCAATAAACACATCACGGAGAATTGAATTTGACCGACCTTCCTGAAAAGTGACAAACGTAGACACATCGGATTTGGATTGAGACATAGCTGCAATAACTTTAATGTTTAACGAGTTTTTCTTTTTATTTGATAAAATACCTGGAACTTATTTCTATAGCCGACAGTTTTTTTCCGAGGGAAATAGCCAACAGTAGTTGGAGGAATATAAAGCAAAATGAAGGAAGGAAGGAGTTGCGGTCAATGGTTACCTTGTCTTTCTGAGTTCCACTAACAGGATATGTAACCTGTAAATTTTAGATACAGTAAGGTCCAGAAAGGAAGCCATACTCCTCAATACATATATACAAAAAAAATAGCAAATTTAGAGCTGTATTACACCATTTTAACATAAAGTACAATACTCTCTTGGCGAGCATATGTGCCTTCCATAGAGCGATATAAAGTCCTCCAGAAATGTGGAACACTGGCTCAGAGGCTTTCATTCTAAGCTAGTAATGTTCCAAAAAAAAAAATTCTAAGCTAGTAAACGAATCTCCAGACGAGTGACTAAACAGTACTTCAGCTGACAGACTGAGCAACACAGAAATAAGTTACGCTCTGCACTACTTCTGCTCTGTAATTTTGTTTTATCTCGACAGGAATGGCGTAGAGAAACCCTTATTGTGGGAATTTTGTTTATATACAAGGAAGCATTGTCAGGAAGAAACAAAACCTCACTACCAACCAGATCTAGAAACAAAACAAAAGAGAAAACTCTGATAATAAAAAGGAGCTAAGCCAAGAGAAGCTAATGACACTGAGGCGATACTATGCTCTGCAATTTGTTTGGCATACCCAAAACACCGAGAATGATTCAACGGATAATGAAATTATGTAAGGAAATTAGTTTGAAGTTCTACCTTGTCATCCATGTACTGCAGTGCTTGCTGCTGTGTATATATTCTCTCTGAAGCACATTCCTACAAATTCATAAAACATTTAAATAGCATCTATTCAAATATGACTAGAGCAGAAAATGGCAAGTAAAAGGATGGAAAAATAAAGTTTTTCCTTTTCCCTTACCACAAGTTTGAAAGAGCAATCACACAATCAGTTAGAAGATATCCCATTTTATTAAAACTTAAAAGATCAAACTACACAATAATTGAAAATAGATCCATTTTCTAGCTCAAAACAAAGGGAAACAAATCAGCTACCTGAATAGATGGGAATAGAAGGTCTCCGTATCTTGGATCTCTTCCAACCATTTGGACAATTTCCTGGTCACTTTCCATTCCCATAGCTTTCATGACCACTATTATAGGAATCTGCAAACTTCAAATCTCAGAAATAGAGTAAAAAATAACCAACTTAGTCCATGTCATATTACCTTGCGAACATTTTATTAAGGAGGTATCATGTGTGAATCAGAAGAATGAGATACAGATAATCATGTAGATCATATGAAATGAGATGACTAATGCTCAACTTTGGTGTGGATCCTATTTTTTTAAAGCAGCTAAAGTAGTAGGCACCCATATTATGAATTGGAACGAGTAGTTAACAGTCAAATACAGTATATATATTTCATACCATCTTAGAGAATTGATTCAGCGATAGATAAATCTTCTCTTTATCCATAACAATGACCGTCTTGCTTTTTATTTCATGTGTGCTGCTGGTAACAGATGCGTTCACCCTGATTTCAAGTGCATGACAGAAAATTTAAGGACAAATCAATGCCTCATTGCCAAACAAAAACACTCTGGCTCGAGAGTAGTATAAATTTCTAAATAGTAGACATAATCCGGCATACCTTCCTTTATTATCAGTGTCAATAATAATACGATTCTTTGATAGCTGCTCTTGAATTAGGATGACCTGAGAATTCATATTTGCCACAAGATTAATAATACACATAACAAGCAATTTGACAATCATGTGACAAGACTAAGAACCTATGGCTTCCTTTGGTGCAGTGTGGTACACAAACCACATTGAAACAGCAAAGACACATGTATAACATTGCATCACTGTTTTTAGTTACCTTCTCAGTTCCTTTCACAATAAAGTAGCCACCAGGATCCAGAGGACACTCACCTGTATGGCACAACAGTGACCATCAAAACGACCTCTAAGGCAAAATATATATATATTATAAAAAGAGACAAGATTCTCATATACCATGTCTTGCTAGTTCAACTTCATCCTTTCCATAAAGGATACAGGGACGGCTTCTAAGCATAATAGGCGTGTAGCCAATGATAAAGTTTTTCTGAGAAAATATGAAACACATGATTTACTTTTTACATCAAGCAAGTATATGTTCTCCAAACATATGGTAGATTCATGGGTTACCTTTCTTTTCAATTCATGCTGCTTCCCTACGGTATATTCGATATCAACATAAATAGGGGCAGAATATCTGAAGGAACAGAGTAAATTTGAGTCAGCATGATTAGTTATAGGTCATAAAGAACTTGTAACATGTAGGAAGCATGTGCCGGTCAAGCAGCATTTGATGGAACTGCTAATTAAGATAGAAAACTGGTCGAGTTTGGACTGAGGCAACGAAATTTCTGCTTTTCCAACATAAATTCTAATGCATGCCCAGAGACCATCTCATTTAGATGGCTTCCCAATCATATATGTAAGTAGTGGACTAGCTTCTGTCAGCTTCCCACATCATTTAGTAGGTCTCCTAATTAACAAATGGACTTGCTTCTGTCAGCTTCCAACCTCGTCTAGAAAGCTGCCCAATTATATATGTAGCCAAGTCGAAGGGCTTGTGCCATCCCAGAGCTTGAGCGTGGAAATGTCCACTCCAGGAGCACACAATGCTAATGCTGCATGGGTCGACGCTCAGACATTCTAAGCTCCAATCACGAGCCCCAAGAGTCAAGAGCACGACACAAGAGGCACGAAGCATCAATGGCTCTATAAGCGATGAGGTTTAGCCCACCAATGGCCCTTGCAGGTGAGACGATCTCTTCATTTGTTCAATTTCCTTTCCATATTGTCTTTCGAATTCTGAATTTTTCTTCCCAACTTGTGTCAAGACTAGTTCTGATGTTCTAGAAATGTCATTATGTTGTTGGAAAGACAAGATATACTTAGAATCACCTATTGTTATGTTAGCATCAAGCATGATCTGTACGTAGAAAACAGCATGGGGAAGGCAGACTAGTTGAGGGGGGGCAAGTGAAGCTCTGTTATGGTTGCGTGCAAAATCTGCCCTCATTGGTCATCATAATCCAAGCTTAATGTAATGTTTCAATATGGCATTTGTGTACTTGCAGTTAAATAGTCATTGCACCTGATACATCATTTATGTATGCAATTGCCACCTTGATATGGATAGGCTGTAATGTGGCAGGAAGGCAAGAAATATCTATTCCATAATCACCCCAAAAAAATCTCCTTGCTTATCCTATCACGCTCACATGATGCAGTCTATTTTCCTTCACACTCAGTAAGTTATCAGTGAAAATTACAAATGGATTAAACGAAGTAATGCCAAGGCTTACGTGCGATCAGTAAGGCGGCAAAAGTGTGGTGTGATATCTTCAACTTTGTAATCCACTTGTACGGATGGCGTGCCAACATGTACATCAAGGTATCTGAACAAGGCCAACAAAAAAAACACAAATAAATGACCAGTTGAAATAGACTTGAAACACCTGTCGTATAAATTGACGAGCATGCCTTAGATAAATGGATGGGTCATTGCGCGCTTCAATTCGACTGTTTGCCTCAATAATGTTCTTGATTCCTTTGGTGACGAAGTAGTTGAACGAGTCAATGTGCTCCTTCACGAGCCCTCTAACCTGGGAATTCCAACAAACAAATTGAAAAGGAGAGAAACAACTAAATCAAGTAAACAAGATCTTCCAACTGAATTATTTGTTGCGAACCATCAAAATGACCACATGGATGAGTTGCTACGCAAGAATGAGCAACTCCAGCCCCCATGGTGTTGATTGGTTGGAATGAAATGACTACATCAAGCACAGAACAAGGAGCCAATCAATGGCTGCCAGTACGTATATCATAAATCAAACTGGGATACACAGAGGCATTATATATGATTTATCTGGGTCGATTTGGAACGTGTAAGTTTCATAAGAATCAATTTAATGCAGTAAGTATGAATTGTAAACAAAATCCCACTCTGAAAATGGAACCTACAGGGAACTTAAGGTTCTAGTGGCTTGAGAATCACATCAAACAGACAATAAGTTGAGTGTGGCCTTTGTATTTTGAAAATTGAGCAACTACAACCCAGAACAGAACAGATTTACATGGAGACGGTCAGACGATGGCACTGTTTGAATGCAGCAAGCGTTAAATTGAATGTACCAAAATTGTTGGATGAATTTAACAACGCAAACAGAGAGTAGTATTGGCAGAATGAGAACACTATGCTCACCTTGAGGAAAGCGGGGAGGAGTGCGAACTTGTCCACGGGCTTGCTCACCGGCGCGGCCAGCGACGAGTAGCTCGGTGCTGGCACCGCCTCATCCTTGCCGCTGCATGAAGAAAAAATAAAGCAATACGAGGTGAGGGTTTGAACGCTGCAGTGGCTTGGAGATGGTCGGGGGAGGGGAAGCGAGAGTACCATTCGTGGTCGTCTTCGGTGACCACGGTCATGACGCAGGGTTTTGGAGAGGTTTTACACCGAAAACCAGCGGAGAGAGAAGAGGAGCAAGAAGGAGGGGGAATCCGATAGGAGGAGGAGAGCAGTGCCGGCGGCCGGATAGCTCCACCGTCGCAGACTCGCTGCCGTCCCCGCCTCTCGTCTGAGGCGGCCTGTCACCCGTGAGGAGCGTCGAGAGGAGAGGCGGCGCAAGTCCGTTAAATGATAGTGGAGTAGACGAGCCACGGGGTGGGCGCCGCGGCGCTGAAGAGGACGCCGGCGACGGGCGGCGGTGGCGGAGGGCGGAGACGGGTGACGGCCTGGAGGCGCCGCCGCGACGAGGTTTCGATTTATACGGGTAGGGCAACCTCTGCCTTCCAGATTATTATGATCGTTCGATTAAGATCCAAGGGCTAAATAGCGCAAGGCGTGTATATAGCAAGCACTGTTCGCTGTGGCCCCTGCGCGGCGAGCTGACGAGAGCGGAGGCGGTGGTAACCTGGTGGGCCGGACACGCTCGGAACAATCGGATGGGCGTGTCCGGCACACAGCATCGCAGTGCGGCACCGTGTCCGGCGGCTCGTGTACCATTTGGCGCTGGGTTTTGGTGGTGTTCGTTGGGATGACACAGACCGGCCCAATTTCTTTCTTCTTTGAGCAAGATTTTTTTATTTATTTTTCTTTTTGCGAAACTTCCAACTCATTCATAGGCGCCTATCGTGTTTATGGTATGGCCTCCTCTGTTTTCAGGCGAGAAAGACCATGTGGAGGAACAAAACGGAATCCTGGGTCGCGCAATCAGCGGCACACCAAGTAGGACGGTGCAAGACTCCAAATTAAAGGCGGTATTCAATTGCTTATCTGGGGACAGACCTGACTGCGCGCAATGCTAACCTTAATTCCTCACAAAATGCTCTCACCAGTCCACAGCCACCCATCCCATGTGCTCGCCATTTGTTCCGATTCCATCATCCAGCCTATTTCGTCTCTGCCCTGCTTATATTATCACGCATTGGCATTGCCGGTGCAGTCTGCTTTCTGCCTTTCTTCCCCACACATCCTTCGTCTCGAGGCACCTCTTCTGCAGACCCAGAGCGACTGCTCTCGATGGAGCCCCCGTCCTCCCAGGTGATGTCGGCGTCCGACGACTTCCAGGACAAGGCCGTGAACGAGTGGTAAGGGGACTGCTTCCTTGCTCATCCAACCCGAGTTTCTTGGTACCCTGCTCTGCTTTTCTTCGTGATTGATCGGTTCTTGACCATATGTCCGTCCGCCATGCGCTTGCAGCTGTTCTTGCTTCTACGACTGCTGCTCCGGCATCCTGGACTTCCTGTGCTGTTCGTCTTAGATAGATGCAGCGGCTTCTTACCGGATTTCCGCAACTTCTGACGGAATCGAGGTCTTACTTATGACTTATCTATATCTTGGTTCGTGGGGTAGTAGTAGAAGATGTTCCGGGTTTCTTAGATTTTTTTAGGTCCTTCGGTGATGGTTGTATGTTCGTTAGCATCCATCAGTAAGGGAACTTGGATCAAGTGCTAAAATTCGACGGTGATTCATCATTAACTGTATTCCTGCAGTTCTGCATATTGGAAACTTAATTTCACTCCATCTCAAAAAGGGAAAAAAAAATCATTTACATTTGCAAGTTGTGTATATAAGCTACGAAGTTTCATTGGTGATGTCCATTCATAGCCTGACCATGGTGCATTGGCAAGTTGAACTCCAGAGTTAACTCATGAGCACAGATTAATCGAGGGTTCTCTTCCTCTTCTTTTTTCCTTCTGGCCCATTGATGTGGTCTTTGCTCAAAGCACAACTGCATAAGTCAAACTGAATTGGACAGGATGCGTCATGTTGTTTGGCACTTCGCTAGCGCAAGTGGAATGCTGAATTGGACCAGCATGGCGTACCCCTTTTTTCTGCGTGCGCTTTTGGCTTCTACACTTTGCTGCGATATTGAGGTGACCAAGGCATGATGTCGATCATGGAACCGCAGCGAGATGTTTCTCCAGAATACATGTAGGCCACGTTCTCCTAGAACACATGTTTAAATCAATCAGCATCTCAATAGGACTAGTCTACTTATCCGACCACCACCACGTCGCTATCCCTCGCCGCGATCTGCCCCAGCCTAGCCTGAGCGACGTCGTCGCCGAACGCAGGATCGGCGCAAAGATGGAACGGGCGACCCCTCTTCGATATGTGTTGGTGCGGCTTGGAGCGGCATCTCCTGTTCGGCGTTCCACTCGCTGGCGTGCTCTTTTATTGTCGTTGGCCATTCTTCATTCAGACGCCCGCTGCAGCAGAGAAGCATGGAGAGAAGCTGAATGCGAAACAAATCGCTTGAAGCAAAAAAACAGGGGGGGAGCCAGGACTATCAAAAACCAAGAGCACTTGGGGTGAGCAGGCTCTCTGGACCATCCCTCCTGCACAAGTGCACATCAAAGGTGCGGTATGGATGGCCAGATAGCTTGCTCAACTTAAATGCCAAGGAGAAAATCGGCTTTAGGAGAGCCGGAGCTTGGGGAGAGCAGCTACATCGCAGCACGTTTATGCACTAGTGTACCGTCGACAAAGATCATAGAGAATCAACTGAACATTGCATAGTTTTCTTCTATAACAGTATGCTTAACAAGGGTAGTTATAGTTAACTGGATTAATTGCTGTTCTGTCACAAACAGATCATGGTCTGGTTTGAGAAAGTAAAAGAGTTACTCAGCTGCTGTCGATCGAGCACGCCTCTAAATCAAGAATCCTTCGAGACAATGTAAGCAACAACGACGGTGATGTCGTCAACTTTCCCACCTAAGAACCGCTCCCGGCCATCCTTGACATCCCTCGCGCTCTCCACGCTGAACGGCGAGGGCGTCCACCAGCTTCTCGACATCTTGCGTGCCACGGCCGCGATCTTGTCCGCCATGCTCTGCGGGGACAGGCCGAGCTCCGTGCCCTTCCGCACCACCCGCTCGAGCTCGTCGTCGAACACATTGTCGAACAGCCCGTCCGTCCCGACCACCACGACGTCGCCCTCCGCCACGGCCATCTCACCCACGGCCGCGCGGGCGACGCTGTCGCCGCCCGCGCCCGCGGCGCTGAGCTGGTACGGGCAGTTGAAGTAGTGCTGCTGCGGCGCCGAGCGGTGCACCATCTTGCCGCCGCGGAGCACGGCGAAGGCGCTGTCCCCGACGTACGCCCACCGGAGCGTCGCGCCGCGGAGCGACACGATCACCGCGGTGGAGGCCCCGGGCGTGCGCGCGCGCGCGGTCTTCAGGTAGGCACTCTGCAGGAGGTGGTAGGGGTTGACGGGCTTGCTGCGCCGGCCCTGCTTGTTGCCCGCGCGTTTCGCCCCCGCGAGCGCGTGCTTCATGAGTGCGCGCGAAAACGCGCCGGCGTCCACGCCGTGTTTGCGGAACCCGCCGACGAAGCCGGCCTTGGCGTGGCCGAAGTGCGCGTCCTCGTCGTGGTCCGGCAGGTAGCAGGAGGCGAAGTCCATCCTCAGGGCGCGCGCCTGCGTCGCCGCGTGGAGTTTCCCGGCGGTGTTGCGACCACCGTCCTGCGGCGCTGGCACCGGCGTGTCGTCGACTTCTTCTTCCTCTTCTTCCCCGGGGCTACGACCATCGCCCACCAACTCGGCACAGATGGCGCGCTCTTGCGCATTGCCCTTGGAGTTGGCGGCCCGTTCGTCGACCTCGATCATGATCTGCTTCATCCTCAGCTCCAGCTGCTCCATGGTTATCCCCGCGTCGCTCATCTTGATGATCTGCTGGGATTTCTCTTGGGCGTCAAGCGACTCCGTGGGACGATCAGACGATGGTGATATACAGGCGCTAATAAATCTATTCCGGGTGGAATTAGTACAACATAATTTGGGAAGCCACCGGGAGATCTAAGGGTGTGTTTGGTTGGGCTGTGGCTGTCAAAAAAGCTGCTGTGGGCTGTGAGCTGTGAAAAAAGCTGCTGTGGGATTTAAGCTGTGAGAAAGTTAAAAGCCGTTTGGTGAAACAGCTGTGGCTTTTTGGAAACTGACTACATATCATGTATATGTATGTATACACACACATATATAACATATTTATATGTATATAAATGTACATACTCATATATAATATTTATATATACATACATAATGTATATGTATGTTTTATAAATATTATATGTACATATACATATATATGTATATATTATAAATATTTGTCTATATAAATATTATAAATAAATATGTATATTTTTATATAATATTTATACCTACATATGTAAATGTATATGTATGTTTTACAAATACTATATGTACATACACATATATATGTTAATATTATAAATATTTTATGTATATATAAATATTATAAATATTTTATACATATTATAAATATTCATATGTATATGTGTATATATGTATGTATGTATGTATGTATGTATGTATACATGTATATAGGTAATTTCTTCATACTTGTGAAAGCCAAAGCCCAAAAAAGCATCTTCCTACCTGCTTTCAGAAATGAACTAGACAAAAGCTGATTTTGGCTGTGACTTTTTTTTACAGCTAACCCGTTTGGTTGAGCTTTTGGCTTTTTTAGAAAGCCAAAGCCAAAAAAAATCCAACCAAACACACCCTAAGTCATCCCGTCTGGCTACGGTAACGTGAAGCCGCTCTCTGCTATCTTCTCTCGTATGGGGTGAGAGCTTGCTGGTGCGGGGCGGGAGACGAACAGTGAGGACCGAGGTGGCCGCGCAGAATTCCAGTGGCGGCGGCGGAGGCGGCGACGCCAGGGGATGGAGACGAGGACGAACTGTCCAAGCTGGATGTGATGGGCCGCGCTATTTCCTTACTGGGCCCTTCTGGGTGCTTTGCCATCTTGAGAAGGGGGCAATTGCCTACACACCATACTTAAAGGTGACCATCTCCCAAACCCCATTACTAAAGAAGACTTCTCCTCAACACCACTCTTAAGTTCAGTTCTCCCTCCAATATACAAAAATGATCCAAAACAGACATTTCTTTTCCAGTTTTACCCCTAGTCTCATTTGACATGTACAGAGGTTTGTAAATTCGGGAAAAATCAGAAAAATAACGAGCTCCACTCCGGCGGGCGACCTCCTACGTCATCGCCGGAGTCTCCGTCGGCAAATCCGCAGGCGCGCGGGCGACCTCCTACCCTGCCGTCGTCGCGGCCATGGCTCCCTCCGCCAGCGTCTCCCCTGCCGCCGCCGCGGCCATGGCGCGCGCCCGCGCGGTCGGACGCCTGCGCCGTCGGCCCGCGTCGCCCCCTTCGCCGGCGTCTCCACCTCCCTTGCCGTCGGACCGAGCTCCATCCCGGCCGCCGTTTCGGGCACCTGCTTCGCCGATGTGGCTGCCCGAGCCCGCAGCCACGCCACTGCGTGCCCCGGGCGCCACTTCATCGCCTGCCTCGCCAGCCGACGACCTCACCGCGCCCTCTGTGCCGCGGTTCGCCTGCCGGAGACCACTGCTGCCCTGCTGCGGCTCCCCTCCCGAGCCTCCTGTGCCGCGTGCGCCATTGGAAGCCGCGGCTCCCCTGCCGGAGACGAGCGAGCCTCCAGGTTCCACTCCCGCATCGGCGCGCGGACGGCCTGCTGCGCCGTCGTCGTCGCCAGATCCGGGGGCGCCGCCGCCGCATCGGGCGCGTGGGCGAGTCCCTCCCCTGCCCCGGCGTCGGGCGCGCGGCCGCGTCCCTCCCCGGCGTCGTCAGGCACGCTGGCGCCGCCCTCCCCTGCCGCCGCCGCGGGCATGGCGTGGCGCGGGCTCACTCCGGCGTCATCGCTCGCTCTGTTTTGAATTTTTTCCTGGTTCGATTGGTCACGGGAGGACGGAGGGGCATTCTCGGTAAAGAAAAGCGGGCAGAGGCGGGATTTGGTGTTTCGGAGAGGCGGACGCGCTCGCGAGTGGTGTCCGGGAGAAGCACCCTTTACTAATGGGGTTTCGGAGATGGTCCTCTTACGAGTGGGGTGAGAGCAATTATCCCCTTGAGAAGCAGAAGTTCAATTTTGTGTTCCCTCAAAGAAAAAGAAAAAAGCTCGATTTGTCAGGTACATTTGAAGGCACTGTTGTCACCGAGTCTTCTGAAAGTGTTAGCAAAATCAAGCTGCGACATACGTATAAGCATGTGTTTCCATCAGAGTTTATACTTCGTAAATATATGACAATATACCACTCATTGCTAAGCTGTGACTCTTTGGCAAAAGAAAAAAAAAATGCTAAGCTATGACAAAAGTGAGTACGTTATTTTCTCACTCTCGAATCATCCACTGACGTGTCATCTAGTTACAGTCAGACGGGACAACATACGCGACAACAACGGTGATGTCGTCAACTTTACCGCCGTAGAAGCGTTTCTTGCCTTCCATGCCCTGCCTCCAGCTCTCGATACTGAACGGCGAGTGCGCCAGCCGTCTCCGCGCCATCTCGCAGGCGGTGGCCGCGACGTTGTCCGCCATGTCCTGCGGCGACAACCCCAGCTTTGTTCCATTCCGCACGACCCGCTCGAGCTCCTCGTCGAACACGTTGTCGAACAGCCCGTCCGTCCCGACCACCACGACGTCGCCCTCCGCCACGGCCATCTCGCCCACGGCCGCGTCGGCGACGCGGTCGCCGCCCTTGGAGGCGCGGAGCTGGAACGGGCAGTTGAACTGGTGCTGCTGCGGCGCCGAGCGGTGCGCGATCTTGCCGCCGCGGAGCACGGCGAAGCCGCTGTCGCCGACGTACGCCCACTTGAGAGTTGTGTCGTGGAGGGACACGATCACCGCCGTGGAGGCCCCCGGCGTGCGCGACCGCACCGCCTTGCTGTACGCCTTCCGTAGCAGAGTGTAGGGGCAGATCGGCGTGCCCGGGTGCCTGGTGGCCGCGCGGCTCGCCGACGCGAAGGCGTTGTCCATCAGCGCGCGCGCGAACGCGCCGGCGTCCACGCCCTTCTTGCGGAACGCGCTGACGCCGTCGGCGACACCGACGACCCCGGCCTCGGCGTGGACGAAGTGGGAGTCCTCGTCGTGGTCCTGGATGTAGCAGGATCCCAAGTCCATCCTCAGGGCACGCGCGTGCGGTGCCTCGTCCGGTTCACCTGGGATGTCGCCGTCCTTCAGCGCGGGCACCGGCCCGTCGACGAGTTCTTCCCCGGGACAATGACCACCGTCAAGCTCACCGAGGACGGCGTTGAAGACTCGCTCGTCGATCTCTCGCAGTTTTTGTTGGACCTCCTCCTCCGTCTTCGCCTTCTCAGACAACCATCGCTGCACCTGCATGTTCTTGAGCTTCTTTGTGACCGTCTCGGTGATCCCGCTCACTCTTTTGTAGACCTTGATCAGTGTCTGTTGCATCCGCCGCACCAGCTTCCCCATGGTTGTCATCTCTGTCATCTTGGTGGTGCTTTGGGTCGGGTTAATTCTTGCTGGCTTCAAGCTCCTCCTTTCAGTATGCTGGAAATATATACCAGGCGCTATGCTATATAACTCCTGCATATGACACCAGTGTTTGGACCACCAATCACCAGTGAGCCTTGTCTCATACGGAGACATCGCACCGTCACTACTCACTAATGCCTAGTGCATATTGCATAAAAATGGAAAGCACGAGCTGGCAACGAAACTTCATCAAGGCAACCGGTTCCGCGTAGCTCCTCAGAGCTGAGGAGAACGTTAAACAGGTCCAACAGCTTAAACAGGGAGAGCCTACTACACCACCAGGCTCCGCTCTAAAGTCAAGTGTGAGCGCAGGAATTCCCGTAAAAGACTAGGCAGCACTTAATTCTACGTTGCTGTCGCGCCACCGGCCAACTCGAGGATACTCTAAAGTGGTAATTTGGCGCCGGGTTACTCTACCATGAAAGCTTGAGGGCGACTACTCATGCATGCTGCAGCCGGAGGAAACTTGGAGGCTACTCCTCATCCTTAGAGCAAGCCCAACAATTGGCTTGTAGCCGGACAGGTCAGCTTGTGGAGGAGAGAGAAGACCTAAATATTCTGTCTTTGGCGCAACTGCCGGCGCCGGGCGTGTAGCCGTTCACGCGCCCGTGAAAAACCAAGCCTGGCGCATGGACAGACGTTTTGTGGGGTCGGGGATGGGCAGGACTGTGCCTCAAGCGATGGTTCCTCAGCAAGGTGGGTCCGCTGCCTATTAAAAAAATATTTTTAGGAGCCAGTTTAGGGCCAGATTGTTGGGAAATTGCGGCGCTACCCTTTGTTCCATGGGGAGGTGGCCTGGCTCCACGCCGATTTTATTGGCCTTGCTCTTATGTGCGGTTCAGCGTAGCTCATAACAAAAACCGTACAACTCTTTGCTTCACGGCCCCAGATTGTGGCACTTTTATAGCATTTCTGCTGTGATGTGAGACGGTTGTTCACTTACTTGCCGTGCATTCCCTTTCTTTTCTGTTAGACGATACAGTATTAGATACTGTATGCAAGCAAAGTTATAAATGGTGTCATTCTATAAGATTGGTGTTTATGATTTGAGTTCATTACTCAAATCGTAAACCTCTATCTTATTTGTCCAGCATTTCCTCAGTAGTAAAAAAAAAGTGTGAGCTAGCAAAGCACTAATTATTAATAGATATTAATATTCACTCTGACAAAAAAAATATAAGCAGCCACCAAGCCGTGATGCAAAGTTTTGAAGTTGGCCATAATATTAAAATGTTACTTAGATTTACAACGTGAGAACATTAATGTTACTAGATTCAAAATAAAATATTTCCATAACAAATAGTTCTCTTTTATTTTAAATGTCATATGTTCAAAGAAATTTCTGGTCAGGGTCATCTTGAAGACCGTGTTGCTATCCTGAACGACATATTTATACAAAAAACTTATCGCGAGTAGAAGTGAACACTTCACAGGCCCTAATTGTATAAGAATTTGTACATTAGACCCAAATGGGTGCATACCGTCCATTTTCTTCATCCATTAATCCATATCATCATGATGATACATGTTTAATCCACCTGTATCATGGTATCATGGGTATCATATAAGTAATATTGAAAAAGTTACCTTAAACTTAAGACATATTATGATATTACCTATTTAAATAGATGGTCAGATTTCGTTCATGATTACCCAACGGTATCGTGGTTTACCGTAAAAGTGCTGAAGCTCAATTTTATGGGCTAGTTTGATCGGGCCCAGCTTTAGCCAAGGTCCAATTTTTATCTCCAAATAAAACATTCAAACTAGTAGGAAAAAAGATAATGCTTTCACCGACAAATCGAATTTTTTTTAACTTCATGAAATGGAATTTTTAACTTCCATTTTCTAGTTTCTAATTGAGGAACGAAGCTGTGTGCGTGTGCAAATCCACATAATTTTGACCATTCGATCTCTTTCAAGTGACAATGAAATTGAAATGTACTTAACTTTTTAGTTGTGTGTAGGTATAGCTTCTGACAAAAAGTTTATAGAAAATCGAGATGTGATCTAACCTTCAAATTAAATTTGGGGTAGCAGTCCTTCCCGGGTCCTTCCTTCCACATCACTACATGCCTCCTTCGCGACCGCATGGTCTCCATGGTGCTCAAAGCTGTCGAGCGTGTAGAATCTCGCCGCTCCAAATCTAGACAGGATGTATGTCACAGGAAAGGAAAGGAAAGGAAGGAAAACATGGATTGAAGTACTGTCTCACACACTCCTTTCCTTTCCATGATCATAAGTTTCTCCTCAAGGCTGTCATCTCCACATGGAAACGTAGGATCGAGCCGGTAGCAAAACAAAACGCATGTAGTGAACATGATCTTGGAGATGTTTAAGAACTCCCTCTATCTTTCATGCACCTAGAAATTTGGTTCGAAGAAAATTATAGGTTACCAGATTAGTGCATCTCATCTGAACCCCTTTCGTTAAAGTTATCTTTTATGCAGCATATGGTAACACTGTTCCACAAGTTTGCACGCTGGTAGTAATTCCTGCCGCTTATGAAAACGCTCATCTATCGACGAGCAAAAACAAATTTACTAGGCTGGTTTCCTTAACTTCCTTTTCCTTAAACTTTACGATCAATTGTTGCATGCCAGCTACTGAAATATAAGGCCCAATCTGTTTACCTGTCAGATAAGTTCATATTATTGCGTGCCAATTACTGCAGAAATTTTACCAGTTTCTTGGGGACTATTAGAATATCCAGATCCTTTTAGCAACATTTGAATATCCAAATAATGTTTATCACAACGCATTTTTTCTACAAGGGATCACAACGCAATATTAATACTACAAAAAGATAGGTTTGCACTCTGGCCTGCATGGGGGAATACCTATTCATAGAGCGATCTACAGGATTTAACTTGTATATCGGCCCAATTGCCCATTAAATCTGGTCTACTTAAACTAACTTAGGGCCTCTTTGGTAGGGTTGTGGCTGTGCCGGCTTCGGCTGTGGCTATGGCTTCTTTAGAAAAACGGCTGTGCTGGCTGTGTCTGCGGTTGTGCCTAAAACGTTTGGCAAAACGGTTTTTTCTGCGGCTTCTTCATATTTTTAGGGACAAACATGGAAAGATGGGGGTGCCATAGAGAAAAGAAGCTGGTGAAGCTACCATTTTATGGCTTCATACTTCACTTTATTTTTTGATACGGCTTCCTCCTTTTTTTAAGGAGAAGCACTTGAAGAAGCACCCGTTTTGGTTAGAAAACATGTGAAGCCGTTGAAGAAGCTATTGGAGGAGCCCTAACAAAGAAGGCCTTAGTCTGCCAACTGACCATCACATTCCCTAAAAAAAAACTGACCATCAACATTTTCAAACAACTGTTCAAATATTTTTGTAAACTCATGTCAACATTTTCAACCAACAAGTCAATATTTTTGTCGAAATGTTGACATAAGCACATCTAAAATGTTGACACAGTGCAAACAAAATGTTGACACAATACATTCAAAATGTTGACGAAAATTTTGAGATTTAAAAACTTCAAAAAATATTCATGTTGGATCTTATTTTATATAATTAAGTGTAACAAATACGTAGGTTCAAACAGACTTACGGTTTAGGAGAAAAATACGTTTAAAGTTAAAAATGTTTCTTTTTCTCCCTCCTCTCACCCGCCCCAATCAGAAAGCGGCACGTGTCCAGATCTTGTCCTCCCCCTTCCCACCTTCGCGAATCTCAACCATTGCACAAATCTCAAACACTGATCTACCATATGTTAATTGTAGGCCGTCCTACATATAGGATTGGGGCCTCCTTGGATGCATTGGCTTGGGTGGCCTTAAAGAGTTCGGCCTTATCCACGACCCAACTGGCCTGATCAATTTTTGTACCTTTCATTGGCAAACTCTACCATTCAAATGAGTGAGAAAAACTTGTAAAAAATAAGAATATCAGTGAGAAGTTTGAATAGACTTTGTAGGAAATATTTTCAAAACATCTTCCAATAGTTTCAAAACTATTTTTAGGCAGATTCAAAGAAAATAGTTGGATATATTTATATTTTTCCTCAAAAAGCATTTAGGCATACCTTTGCATGTGGATTAACATATTTTTCTTGCTAGAAAGAATGCCCTAAGAAAGGAGAAAATAGAAAGAGAACAGAACAAGAGGGGACAAAGGTAATAGAGATAGTTGGTGGTATAAATGGGCATGCGGGCCAGGCTATCCATGCCACCCACGGCCCGCTGAAAAAAGCGCCCAGGCATGACACGGCCCAAGGCCTCATGTCGTTCTGTAGCCCGTTGGGTGGCACGTTCACGACCCGTTATTTTTAAAAAAAATAGAACTAAGTTGCATTAGCTATAAACAACGTGAATACGGCCTAGTAGGTGCCGAGAACACTTCTAATGCTGCCGCGGTTTGGGGTGCTGTCGTGCTCCTAACACCGGTAGCATCATAACGGATGCACGAAAAATTGCAACAAAAATATGAATGTGTAGTGCATGTCATTATCTAGAGCAGAGAGAAACAAAAAAAGAGAAATCAGCATGTGATTCTTAAACATGCTGATTTCTCTTTTTTGTTTCTTCTTACACATATATTCGCCGCATCTCAAAATTTGCAAGATGATAGATTATGAGATACACTGTCTATTCAAATTTTTGTTGCAATTTTTTTGTGCATACATTGAGGTGCTACTGAGGTTGAAAGCATGGTAAGACACCTCAAGGAGTGGTAGCACAGGAAGTTTTCTCCGTAGTTAGCTTGTCTAGTTTTCAAGGAGCTAGCGTGTTACGGCCTGCCCATCTATTTGGTGGTTGTTCCCCTCAAAAATAAAAAAATCTATTTGGTGGTTGTGGTCTCGTGGATAAGAAGAACGCTTTTCTTCGCGAAAAAATTAAGAACAAAGTTTTGTTAGGCAACAAATATATGACATAAGTGGCGAGTGATTAATTAGATAGATAGGTTTGCACGCTGGCCCACTTTGGAGCACAGGAATGTCCATGAACCGTACAATAATTTCACACGGTTCGTTCAATGCCACATGAAAAATGTAGGATTTAAAGAAAAAAAAATCTCCAATCCAAAAGAAGCCCAAAAAGAGGTTTGGTAATAACTACCGGTTGGTCCCGCTCCATGATCTTGGTCCCGCTCCATGATCTAGCACCTCCACAAGTACCTTTCAAGATCTAGAAGATTAACCTTTAAGCTGTTGGAATTAAGGCAGGGCTAATAACCTTGAGTAAACTGCATGGTGGTTAATAAGTGTTGCGGTGTTTCATGAGTGAGAACCAAACTCATCTTTCTATTTCATGAACAACCAATGCAATCTAGCATAACGATCACACTTCAACTACTGCAGTTTGCAACTGAAAGTAGATCTTTGTGAAACACAGTATACATGCAGACAATTGTATACATTTACAAGCACTCACCCATATGAACACATCCACGCACACCCTACATCTTTATGAATGCCTACGAAATACTGGGCCGACTGCTCTTGTGATTCACGAAATCATCACAAATGCTTTGTTGTCAACGGAGACATAGCCTCTCACAGAGAGAGTATTTGTCGTAAATCCAACACCTACGTTATATCTGAGATTTGAACCCGGATAGATTGGTTCTACCACAGGAAAAAACTAACCATATAAACAACATTCAATCTCTGTAGATCGGTTAGTTTGTGTCCTTACGATGGGTTGAGTACATCTAAATTTGAGTCTCTTTGATTCAGCGTGAAAGCTCAAGTGAAATCAATTTCAAGATTAGAAAAACAACTGTGCATGGGCTAAGGGGGAGGATAAACCTCCACCTGAACAAACGTGACAAACCAGGATTCGAACTTTGGTCGGCTAGCTCTTCCCCAAGGAGACTAATCAGATGCATTAGTGCAGCTTCTCAATTTCAAGATTAATCACTACCTTTTTTTACATGTATTCATAGAAGAGAGCATGTGTTTGTGAGTGTGTGCATACATGCAAGTGTTTTGACAAAAGAAATGGTGCATCTTCTTCTCATTTTGCACCACCACCGTGATTGGGAGCGTTCGGTGCTTTTAGCACTAAATTTTAGAGGGCTCTAAACAAAAAAAACTTAGTACTAAATAAAGTTTAATGACAAAATCTTTTTACAGATGGGTACATCTTTACGAGACGAATCTAATGAGCGTAATTAATCTATGTTTTGCTACAGTCATGCTACAGTCATGCTACAGTAACCATCATCTAATCATGGCTTAATTACCCTCATTAGATTCGTCTCGCGAATTAGACCAGGGTTCTGTAGTTAGTTTTGTAATTAAACTTTATTTAATATAACTTATCTAGAGTTTAGACCCCTCTAAAATTTAAACCCCGTGCGCCGAACACGCGCTGAGTTCTACTAGTATATTAGACCACTCAGCACTTATACGAATCAATCAATTGCGCGATCTTATTCATTTGTACATACTCACTGAGTCACTGTTACTACATAGACGACTAGACGGATGATGATGAATATGGATCAGATAGTGCGCCATTTTCGATAGGTGTCGTCGCTTCCAAGGCCGTGACAGTAGCCCAGTACACTCCTGTTCTTTAATTTGGTTGTAATAAAGAAATATACTACCTCTGTTTCAAAATATAAACACTTGTTGATTTTTCAGCATCACGTTTGGACATTCGTCTTATTCAAATTTTTGTAAAAAATATAAAATAAATAAATCATACTTAAAATATATCTAATGATAAAACAAATTGTAACAAAATAAATAATATTTTTATAACTTTTTTAAATAAGACGAATGGTCAAACATGATGCTGAAAAGTCAATAAATACTTATATTTTGGAATGGAAGGAATAGTACAATAACAGGGACGTGTGCCAGGCTGAATTCTGGCACGTTTCCTGCGTTCGGATATAGTGGGATCTATGAACGGACAAGGAGCATCCCGACGAACACTTTGTGAAGCATCCCTCTCGATCGGTTGGTGCGACGATGAGTCGATGATATCTTTGCATGATCCTATGCGAGCGACGTGGCCGAGCACTCGAGCAGTAAGATTTTCACGATTCAGCAGCTGCTCCCAAGTCCCAAGTCGCCGCGTAAACGTGTTGCAGGTTTCGGCTCCGCATGCAAGGTCGACACACCATCTTTGAGGGGGCGTACCAGGAGTGCAGAGGGGAACAACCTTCAATTTTGCATTGACTCACAACGGGCAGAAGAACGAGTTGCAGGTGCCCTACATGGCAAAGGAGAAAATTAACAACCATCATATCTCCAAGGGGCTTGAAGGGATTTGGGAGAAGCAACAACATGAGGTGGCAGTCGCGAACCAAAATTCGTCAAGCTAGCTGCTGCGTGTGTTTCTAGGCAGTCTTTTTTTCCTGTTCTATTGCCCTATTTGGCCAAGAACTCGGCCTCTAGTTTTTTCCTTTCGCTCTTTTATTTTTTTCATCTCTTTTATTCCGTCTTAATGAAAAGAGAGAACAACTACCATCTTTCCTTCAAAAAAACAACTGGGAAACGGAATAACGGCTCCCGTTTCCCCTTCGCAATTTTCTTTGGAGCCCAAACTCCAAAGTTCTTCTAGCGAAACCAGCTACGATTTACAAGCTTCAAGTTGTCGTGGCCTAGCATTTCGTATCAAGAGACTTGGGTGGATGTGCTTTTGCTAATCACTTACTATCTCTGTTGAACTAAAACAGGTGATCTTCTTTGCAACTACTAATCGTAAGTTATGTACTAATGAGACTTTATTGGGCGCACAAATAGACATACGATGCCACATCAAAAAACAAAAAAAAAGAAAGAAAGGAGAGATACCATACGATGATCTTTTATATATAAGGTGTGTTTGGCATGGTTTATTTGGGTTTATGCGTCACCGGTTTATGTACTTTTTGGTACTGCGCACGAAGGAATAAGCCAGAATAAACTCGAATAAACCACTTTTCTGTGGCTTTTTCTGGCTTATGTCTCTGAAACAGTGTAGCAACAGTGCATAAGCCAAAAGACATAAGCCATGCCAAACACACCCGTAATATAACAGCGCAGAAAGTTGTCGTTTTCCAATGAATGAAAGGAAGCACACTCAGCAAGCCTCTCTATGGTTCTGTCAAAAAAAAAAAAAAGCAAGCCTCACTATGGGCAAATATGACTTTTTATTCCTCTCCAACCTCTATATAATGGATGAGGGTGTAGTCTGTGCAATCCACGCAACATAGGCACTGAAATATATACAATCATCTCTAGTTCTCGCCTGGCCTTCTGCTGGTACGGTATTACTATTCTACTTGTATCTTAGTTTTTTAAAAAAAATCTACTTGTATCTTCACTAGTCTCCCCTTTAGTCTGTCCATCTATTAACGAAATATTTGCTATTGGTGTTCTATTTGAAGTTTGCATGCATGGGGCATAATGAGCACTCCGATATTCATTATATTCATTGAAAACATATTTACGTCCTGATTGCAAAACAATCGGGGAATATTTCACATTTTGAATCAGAGACCTTGGGTGCACTACTGATTAGTTTGTGATGAGATATGTCCAATACATAAATTTGTCGGAACTTTACAACGCATTCATCGTTTTAGGAGCTTAACTTTCAGTTACGAACATAGTTCATGTGACCAGCGTGTGGACCAACCATGACGTTTGAAATTATAAATTGTTTGTGCAATAGTAGGGAGATTGTCAGTAGAGAATATTACTCTGGAGTGATTATGTTCTCAATATGCAATTTTGATTTTAGTTTTCTATATCTTATTGGAATAGGAAAAAATAAACTAATTTTTTAGTTTTCTATATATATATATTAATATAATTTTACATTTTCAACAGTTTCATGGTAACACTACAGCAATTAAACCAAGAATAACCTTGTTTTTATAAATATACTCATAAAAAAGTGTCACGTAAAAATAAATAATACTTGTGGGAAAACTTTCAGTAATATTTCCGTTCGGTGTCGTTCCCGACAACAAAATTGTGTTGGATTTAGTTCACAAACGAGCAGGTTGGAACGATATCACTAACCAACCTAAGAGAGTAAGCTGGATTATGTAATTTAAGTAGGATAGAAACATACCCTAGATGTTTTAATTTGTGTTTGACATACTTTTGCTTGCTTCCTTCGCATGCTTTGCATTGAAGTTTGTTTGCGAAGAGCAAAACACAAGCTTGTGTATTGTGAGTGACATAACAAAAAGGAAAAAAAAAATAAAATGGGTACTCCGAAGACCAGGAAAAATATAATGAAATAAAAGGAATATTATTGAGATTACACAAAATTTAACCTAGCCAGGCTTCCATTTTGCTGTATTACAAGTTTTCACCAAGCCATCTTATTGCTTTTGGAACCACCCAGCAGTTCTCTTCAACATGGCCAAGAACTACGGTGAACTGTACAACGTCCTTGGCTGGGGTGACCCCTACTTCGCGGTGAACGCTGAAGGCCACCTCTGCGCCAAGCCCAACGGCCGCGAGACGGAGCCGGGAAAGGAGATCGACGTCCACTCAGTCATCGTGAAAGCTTTGGCGGCCACGACCAATGACAAGAAGAAAGTTCAGTTCCCCATGATCCTCCGTTTCCCAGACGTGCTCAAGCACCGTATCGAGTCGCTCCACTCCGCGTTCGACAGCGCCATCCGCAACTCTGGGTACAAGTCCAAGTACCAGGGCGTGTTCCCGATCAAGGTGAACCAGAACAAGGCCGTCGTGCAGGACATGGTTGAGTTCGGGTACGAAAAGAGGTACGGGCTCGAGGCTGGCTCCAAGCCAGAACTGCTCATCGCCATGAGCTGCCTGACCAAAGCCCAGCCTGGGGCCTACTTGATCTGCAACGGCTACAAGGACGCGGACTACATCGCGCTCGCGCTCTCGGCGCGCGCCATGGGCCTGAACGCCATCATCGTGCTGGAGATGGAGGAGGAGCTCGACATCGTCATCGAGCAGAGCAACAGGCTCGGCGTGGAGCCCGTCATCGGCGTCCGCGCCAAGCTCCTCACCAAGATACCTGGCCACTTCGGGTCGACGGCGGGCAAGCACGGCAAGTTCGGCATGCTCGCGGAGAAGATCTACGGGCCGGGGTGGCCGAGAAGCTCAAGGGGATGGGCAAGCTGCACTGGCTCCAGCTGCTGCACTTCCACGTGGGGTCCATGATCCCGACGACGGAGATCGTGTACAACGCGGCGAGCGAGGCCGCGGGAATCTACTGCGACCTGGTGAACACGTACGGCGCGAAGGAGATGGCCACTCTGGACTGCGGCGGCGGGCTCGGCGTCGACTACGACGGGACCCGGTCGGGCGGGTCCGACATGTCGGTGGCGTACGGGCTGGAGCAGTACGCGTCCAGCGTCGTGCAGGCCGTGCGGCTCAAGTGCGAGTACAGCGGCGTCCTGCACCCCGTGCTGTGCACCGAGAGCGGCCGCGCCATGGCGTCGCACCACTCCATGATCGTCCTCGAGGCGCTCTCGGCGATCCCGGAGCCGCGGGACGAGGAGGACACCTCCGATCGAGCAGCTGCTGAGCAAGATCCAGGACCTCTCTTCGAAGCAGCAGCCGACAAGAGCTGCGGTAGCCAGTGGCGGCTTGTACTCGCACGCCGCAGACCTCAAGAAGCACGGCATCGAGATGTACAAGCTGGCCAAGAAGCTGTCCAAGAGGGTCGCCGGCGACGCCGCCAGCATCTACAACTACCACATGAACCTCTCCGTGTTCTCGCTGGTGCCCGACTTCTGGGGCATCGGGCAGCTGTTCCCCATGATGCCGGTGAGCCGGCTGGACGAGAAGCCGACGCTCATGGGCACGCTCGTCGACATCACCTGCGACAGCGACGGGAAGATCGAGAAGTTCATCGGCGGCGGCGAGACGCTGCCGCTGCACCCGCTGGACCCGGAGCTCGGCGGCTACTACGTGGCCGCGCTCCTGTCCGAGGCGTACCAGGAAGCACTGGGCGGCAAGCACAACCTGTTCAGTGGCCCCAGCATCGTGCGCGTCAAGAGCCCTCATGGCAATAATGGTGGCTTCGAGATCGTCTCGGTCCAACTGGGCCCGACGGGGGAGGAGGTCATCGGCACCATGAGGTACGACGTTGAGGAAGACATTCGCGGCGTCATCGAGGAGCACGCCAAGAAGACTTATGTGTGGCGGACTGTGGAGCCGCTCATGACCAAAGGACTTACCACTATGCCATACCTCAACGAATACAAGGCCCCCAAAACCATCTAAACTTCTGTCCGCAGGTATCAAACTACGGGGGCTTGATTACTACGTATCACTACTAATAAGTATATATTTCAGATTGGCTGCGGTCATAAACTATAAAATAAGAAATGCCTGCTCCATGACCATGAGGAACGGGCAAGTGTGAAGCTGAAGCATCTATGTATTGTACGTGCACCGCATCCCGCTACACCGGGTTGATTGCTTGCTCGTGTTGCGTATTCCAATAAATGAACAAGTTCACTGGTGTTGTTCATAAATTCATACAGTATGTCTTTCTGCTTTGTTCCCATCCTTACTTCAAATCTGTATGAGTGATTTTAGTACTTGTGGCTTTGGCCAACCATTGCTCCCTTCAGCATCTGCAACTGCCAATCCGCATTCATAATAGATGTACTAGCTAGGGCGTGCAAGCATTGCTAATCTGACACTGTTCTACAAGATTGCATTGATCACTGATGTAACATTGGCGG
Source organism: Eragrostis curvula (assembly GCA_007726485.1). NCBI lineage: Eukaryota > Viridiplantae > Streptophyta > Magnoliopsida > Poales > Poaceae > Eragrostis > Eragrostis curvula. The sequence goes on along the minus strand of CM017439.1, from coordinate 11,028,224 downwards.
TGCTACTTCCTGTAATTAAGTAACACCGAACAAATAGTTGTAGTATAGTACATCCTTATGGGCTCTTTCAATACTACACCTACAAAATCATATTTGATGACACATCACCAATCTGACTTGACAATGAACAAGACGACGACAGTGATATCGTCCATTTTCTTTGCAGTCATACGCGCAACGCCTGCGATGACGTTCGCCGTAACCTGGGCCGACCAGCCCATCTCCGTGCCCTGCCGCGCTAGCGATTCGAGCACCTCACCGGACACGTTGTCGAACAGACCGTCCGTCCCGACCACCACGACGTCGCCGTCCCTCACCGGCATGTCACCCACCTCCGCCTTGGACACGCTGTCGCCGCTTTTCCTGGCGCGGAGCTGGTACGGGCAGTTGCGGTGGTGCAGCTGCGGCGTCGAGCGGCGAATGATCTCGCTGCCGCGGAGCACGGCGAAGCCGCTGTCGCCGACGTACGCCCACTTGAGAGTCGCGCCGTCGAGGGAGAGGATGATGGCCGTGGACGCGCCGGGCGTGCGCGACCGCGACGTCGCGTCGTAGGCTCGCCGCAGCAGGGTTTGGGGGCAGATGGGCGTGTCCGGCTTGGTCCGGCTCGCCGCCGCGGACGCGTTGGCCATCAGCGCGCGCGCGAACGCGCCGGCGTCCACGCCCTTTTTGCGGTACCCGCCGACGCCGTCGGCCACGCCCACGACCCCGGCGTCGGGGACGGTGAAGTGCGCGTCCTCGTCGTGGTCCGGCACATAGCAGGACGCGACGTCCATCCTCGGGGCCCGCGGCGTCGCCTCGTGTTCCGGGCAAGGGGTTTCAGCACTGTCGTCCTTCGCCGGCACATCATCAACTTCTTTTCCGGGGCAGTCACAACCGCCCTTCGGCGCCGGCACGTCATAGGCTTCTTTCCTGGGGCTATCAGCACAGCCTTTCGGCGGGGGCGGCGCGTGTTCTGCTTCTTTCACGGGATCGTGGCCACCGCCTTCCTGGGCCGCGGGCACGTCCTCGTCTTCGGCGGGGTCGTCATCGCTGTCCTTCGACACCGGCTGCAGCACGGATGGGTGAAAGCACGCGACGGCCTTGCTCAGCGATTGCTTTATCTTCTTCAAACTCTGCGCGACCGCCGTCCCGGCGGTCTTTTGGGTCGTTCGTTCGTCGACCGTGCTCGCTGTTTGCGGCTTGTTGTTCAACTTCACCGTGACTGCCATCTCTGTTGCCGTGGCGTTCTCGTCGTCCTTGACTAGGGTAGGGTTCGCTGAATCCTCTGCTGCAAATTCGGCATCGGTCCTCCTTATGGTGTAACTTCCGTGTAATCTGTTCTCGAGGCCAACTGCTATACAGTTGTATTAGGTAAATAGCCTGGTTCCGATTCTGATGCGAAGTGAACAATTTTGCTACGGCGATGACGAAACGATGTCTCTCAAAGTAAAGTAACGAACGAAGATCCTGTCATCAGTGGAGATGGTGCGATGATTCTCAAAGGAGTTCAGTTTTGAGATCGAGCACACCACGCTAGATCTCGAGGTTTCCAACAAACAGATCTTATTCTGCTTCCTAATAACTTGATTTGATTTCTTACTGAATATCAAAACAGAAGAAGGGATCAGATAACGCACAAATCTGGCAACAAATATTAATTGTGCATTTATCCATAAGAGAAGGTGTGATGACTATGACTGTTTCCTAATTCCTGTGAACGGACGGTGACAGTAATGTCGTCTGGCTTCCCGCCGGCGAACCTAGTCCCCGTGTTTACGTCCGAGGATGCTACTACTGTACAATGAACGCTACGATGACCGTAATGTCGTCCGGCTTCCCGCCGGTGAAAGTTGTCCCTCTCTCTCTCCGGCTCTGTATGCTGAACGGCGTGTCTCTGTATGAGCACCTCGCCGCCTCGTAAGCAAAGCCGGCGATGACATCCGCCATGTTCCGCGGAGAGAACCCCATCGCGGCGCCCATCCGCACGATCCGCTCCATCTCGTCGTCCGACACGTTGTCGAAGAGCCCGTCCGTGCCCACCACCACGACGTCGCCTTCCTTGGCCGCGACCTCGCCCACTTCCGCGTCGGCGGCCGTGGCGCTGCCGCCCTCGGCCTTGAGCTGCACGGGGCAGTTGAAGTAGCGCTGCTGCGCCTGCGAGCGGCGCAGGAGCCGGCCGTCGCGGAACACCGCGAAGCCGCTGTCGCCGACGTACGCCCACCTGAGCGTCCTGCCGGCCAGCGAGAGGATCACCGCCGTGGAAGCCGCCGGCGTCAGCGACGCCGCCGTCGCCTGGTACGCCCGCTCGAGCAGCGTGTGCGGGCATACAGGGGTGCCGGGAGGCGCGGACACCACCTCCAGGAAGGCGTGGTCCATCACCGCGCGCGCGAACGCGCCGGCGTCCACGCCCCTCTTCCGGTACCCGCCGACGCCGTCCGCCACGCCGAGGACGCCGGTGCCGGCGTGCCCGAAGTGCGCGTCCTCGTCGTGGTCCTTCAGGTAGCACGACTCGAACTGCATCCTCAAGGCCCTCTGCGGCGCATCGTCGTCGTTGCGCTCCAAGGAAACGCCGACGCCGTCCTCGCGCGGCGCGAGCAGGGCGGCGGCGAAGCTAGCGACTTCGTCGTGCTCGCCGGGTGCCGGTGCGGGCAGGGATCGGTGCCGGATGCCGAACGCGACGCGGAGGGCATCGGGGATACGCTCGTCGATCTCGCGAAGGGTTTTTGGCCCGATCATCTTCTCCATCTTTGGATCTTTGGGTTTGGAATTGGAAGAGACGCGGGACAGCTCATTGGAAGTTTAACCCCTGTGCACTACTGCATGTTCGACCAGGACTCTTTACGGAGCACGGACCAATCCCAATTTGGAGTCCTACATGCTTACGTCGATCAATTCCGATCAAAGGCTCCGGTTCCTATCGTAAGAGAAGGATTTTTTTTTAACAAAATCAAGAGATATCTTTCTGGGAACAACTGCAAAATCTTATTTGCGATTAATCCTATTCGCAACATGGTCCATTTAATACTACTCTTTAACATTTATAGGAGAACAAATGGCTAAGATTATTTGGATGGTCACACATTCTTTTTTTTAAAAAAAAAAACGTGTGGGTGCTGTTAGTACACTTGACAATTGTTAAAGCAAATAAGCACAATATCATATTGCAATTGAAAGAAAAAACCATGACATCATGTTATAAGCGACGGAAATGAGATGGACGAAAGCAAAGTTTTTTTTTACCTCAATTCAGGGACACTTATCTGTTTGTAACAGATTGTACACAACCTGGGCTGTAGAGTATGAAGGGGGTGTTGTTACAGGGCTTCGGCTTCAAGAAATGGTTGGAAACGGATGAGTCGTGGAGGAACAAAAACATGCGCAGAAATGGCTAAAAAATACGTGTGCAGAAATGAAGATTTTATTCTCTGAAGAGATTTTGAAGGTAGATTTTGGGTTCTAACAACACTGGTTCGATTGCTCTAATGTGGTTGATTCAATTTATTTTCTCCACAGTTTCATTTTACAAGTTTTACAAGTCACGTGGTCTTGAAAGCTCACTTGGACAATTGTATTTCAAAAAAGGCCCAAACCAAATCTTTTTGCACTAACATTGTCAAAATGCATGTAGTAGATCATCAGTCTCTCAAAAAAAAAATCTACTAGATCATCAATCGGCACCGCCATCAATCGCCGAAGCTCCGGTTGCATATTTGGCGCTACATGGTTGTGAGTTTCAACCAGTAATGGTTTCAACACCGGTCTTCATCCAAATAAAAACGGGACACCCCAATCCCAATAACACGAGCGAGCAAGCCAGCGAGCATCTTCGGCCTGTGGATTCCTCGTTCATAAGCAACAGCAATGCTTATGGATCATCGGGTCAATATAGGTGGGATCTTCTGTCAGTAGTCCTTAGTTATTGACAACTACACAATGTGATGAACCATACCACTAGGGCCATATAAGAATTAAAAAAGGACTTCAGCTCCAAAATCTATCTCTCCCAATTCCTTCCCACCTGTGAGGACAAGAGAAATAATTATTTTTTATTCTTACAGCCAGGCCATAAGCTTACAGCTAGCTTTTCTTATGGACTGCTTATGGACTACTTTTGCAATGTTTACAGGTAGCTGTGGCAGTTTTTTTATTCACTATTGACTGCTTTTGGGACACATTGTGGTTGAAACGGTCTGATGTTTTGTTGAGTCCTGCTGTACTATACAATGAACGCTACGATGACCGTAATGTCGTCTTGCTTTCCGCCGGTGGAAAATGTCCCTCTCTCTTTCCGTTCCAGGAGGCTGTACGGCGTGTCTCTGTATGAGCACCTCGCGGCCTCGTAAGCGACACCGGCGATGACATCCGCCATGTTCTTGGGCGAGAACCCCATCGCGGCGCCCATCGCCACGATCCGCTCCAGCTCGTCGTCGGACACGTTGTCGAAGAGCCCGTCCGTGCCGACCACCACGACGTCGCCTTCCTTGCCCGGGACCTCGCCTACCGCCGCCTGGGAGACCCTGCTGTTATCGCTCACGGCCTTGAGCTGGAACGGGCAGTTGAAGGGCCTGTTTGTTTGGCCTGGAGCTTTTGAGCTTTTAGAAAAGTTGGCTGTTTGAGTAGCTGAAAAACTGTCTGTTAAATTTATAATGTTGGTTTTTGTAATATATATTAAGCTTTTCAACATGCCAAAAGTCAGAAAAGCACCTCTCAGCAAACTTTTCAGCTTTTAGTTCATTTCATCAGAAGTCAGCTTTTCAGCACTCCAAAAGCCAGATCAGAAGTTTGCTGTTTGTTTCAGCTTTTCAGCTGGCCAGGCTTTTCAACATGCCAAAAGTCAGAAAAGCACCTCTCAGCAAACTTTTCAGCTTTTAGTTCATTTCATCAGAAGTCAGCTTTTCAGCACTCCAAAAGCCAGATCAGAAGTTTGCTGTTTGTTTCAGCTTTTCAGCTGGCCAGCTTTTCAGCTGGAAAAGCCAGCTGAAAAGCTGAAACAAACAGGGCCGAAGTAGTGCTGCTGCGCCTGCGAGCGGCGGAGCAGCATGCCGTCGCGGAACACCGCGAAGCCGCTGTCGCCAACGTACGCCCACCTGAGCGTCCTTCCCGACAGGGAGAGGATCACCGCCGTCGACGCCGCGGGCGTGCGCGACGCGACCGTCTTCCGGTACGCCCGGTCCAGCAGCGTGCGGGGGCACACGTGCGCGCCCGGCGCCACGGCCACCACCTCCGAAAAGGCGTTGCACATGAGCCCGCGCGCGAACGCCGAGGCGTCCACGCCCTTTTTGCGGTACCCGCCGACGCCGTCCGCCACGCCGATGACGTTGGTGCCCGCGTGCACGAAGTGCGCGTCCTCGGCGTGGTCCCGGAGGTAGCAGGACTGGATCACCATCCTCAGCCCCCGCGCGGCGCCGCGACGATGATGTCGTCGTCGTCGCAGTCCATTGGGTCGCCGGCGACGCGCGGCGGGAGAAGGGCCGCAGCGAAGGCTGCGACCACACGTCGTGCTGACCGGGCAAGGGTGTCGGTGTGACGCGGCGGCGGATACCGAACGCCAGCCGGAGGGCGTCGGGGATCAGCCTGTCGATCTCGCGCAAGGTTCCCGGGATCACCTTCTCCATATCTTGGTTTGGGTTTCCGTGCTCTCTAACTAGCTAGGTTTTGTTGAAACGTGGAAGAGCACGATCGGCGCGTCGCGTGCAGCTTATGCGGACTTATACGAGTACGAAGCGGCATTGGAACTGGGCTCATCGTGTGAGCGCGAACATATATATAGTCGAGTACGGAACTGTTCCGAGTCGGGTGTCCATGTACGGTACGGTAAACGCGCTTATAAGCTGCTCCTCTTCTGTTTCGTTGAAAGAACAGCGGCGTGCCCGCTCGAGCAGCGTGTATGGGGGCAAAGACACGGGTGCCGGGCGCGGCAGACACTACATCCAGAAAGGCGTTGTCCATCACCGCGCGCGTGTATTGTTCGGCCAGAGCCCAGGACTCATTAGGCAGCCGGAGTCCGGAGTACGGACCAATCCCAATTTGGAGTCCTACTTCCTTACCTTACGCCGCCAAAGGTTCCGGTTCCGTATCTAGAGAGAGACTTATTAATTTTTTTCATTACACAGAACAATGTAGATATTCATAACGCACGCACAATCAGCTCTATAAACATACGTATGCAAACTTTGCCTTATGAGCATCTTTGAAGACTAAGCCAGCAAATCATCGAGATTGACGAAGTCACCACTGGCGTCTCTTTGTCGACGGGAGTGTCAACTATCACACTGAAAGCACAATACCGTTAAATCCTAAAAAATTCGCTCCTACGAGAAGTTGAACCCAGTATGAGGTGATATTGAGCCTCTTGTAACCACTAGCTAAGCTACAGGCCCTTTCACAAGAGACTTATTAACATATTAGAGTGTTGTCTACGCTATGGTCCATTTATACTACTCTTTGACAATTAGGAGGTCAAAATGGCTAAGATTATTTGGATGATGACACATTCCAATCAAGGGTTACGACGCGTGGGTACTGCTTCACAGTTACAAATGCAAATAACAACAAGATCATATTGCAATTTTTCTTTTGAAAACGACGCCATAATGTTACACCGGCGACGGAAATGAGATGGACGAAAGCAAACTTTATTTAGCTCGGTTCAGAGACACTTTATCTAAACCCTTGTTTGTTTGCTCTCAATTTTGTACACGGCCTGGATTAACTGGATTGCTGATTGTGAAATTCATAAGCTAGATTGCGCGAAAGCTCATTCTATTTGTTTGCCTTAGATTCTGATTGATTGGTTTAGGACTTCCACATAGCAGGAGCATCTCTTTGGTGGATTGTTAATTTCTCTTCTTTCATGATCTATTAGGTATATATTCCATAATCCAAGTTATAAGGTTAGTCCATGTGTTTCCACATTTTGGATTGTGAATCATAATCTACAATGCACAATCCAAAGCAAAGGGGTCCTAAAAATGTTGCTCTCACACATACCCTATTTTATTAGGCGTAGAGATAACTACATAGACCTTGAGTTTATAAAAAATGGACAATTATGTTTTTATCCTCATTTTAAACTTTAATTCTGATTTTCCTTCAATTTTTTAACTTTGTGATTTTACCCCCTACTTTTTCAAAATAAAGCCATCTTATCCTTAGGAGGGGTAAAACCACAATATTTCTATTACGATTTTACTCTCAGGAGGGTCAAAGCTAGCTTCAGGTCGAAAAAAGGGGATAAAACCGCAAAGTCAAAAAAAAAAAGATTAAAATCGTAATTGAAGTTCAGAGTTAAGATGAAAACATAATTGTCCTTAAAAAAACAATAAATCTTATTTCTCACTTTTGTCAGTGATATAGCAATCATGATGAAAAGTATTTGAAAAAGTATGTGGAACCATATGACAAGACAAGATCATGATAAATCCCTTTAGGATATGTTTAGGCAGGAAGGGCTTGGCTTTTTTCACCGTGGCTACAGTAAAACCATCTTCCTCTGATTGTGATTTTTTGTGTCAGATGATGCTACAGTAGAGAATACTGACTGAACAGTGCCATAGCCAATGGAAAAGCCCCCCCAAACGTGGCTGGTAGATGAGCTGGCAGATGAGCTCTTCTTGGACAAGAGATTCCCTGTCAGATGTGCTCTTCTTGACGGGCAGATGAGCTCTTCTTGGACAAGAGATTCCCTGTCACGAAGGGCCTCCGCATCTCTCACGTCCTATCAAAAGACCAGAGCAGGGCCTCAGCAGCCAGCAGGGGATCTGGCTCAACAAGATACTTCCTCCGTTTTTTTTTACTTGTCACTAGAATTTACTGTAGCAATTTTGACCTTCTATTTTTTCCTGTAACATTTGTGCACACACCTTGATCTTTTATATCGTTAGGTTTATTATAAAACATATTTTATTAGTATTATATGTTTTTACACATCCCTGTAACTTTTTTAGAAAAAAAACGGACAGTCAAAATTACTACAGTAAATTCTAGTGACAAGTAAAAAAAAACGGAGGAAGTATTATATGAACAAAAGTATTTCTTCAAAAAAAAAAGGCCCAAACCAAATCTTTTTGCAACCATTATCAAAATGCGTGTAGACCACCAATCTGCACCACCATCAATCGCGAAGCTCAGCTTTGCATATTTCGCGCTACATGATTGTGAACTCGAATAGCGGTCTTCTTCATCCAAACAGAAACGGGGCACATCAACCCAATAACACGAGCGAGCAACTCCGGCCTGTAGATTCCTCGCTCACAAAACGGCCTGTACTATACTATACAACGAACGCTACGATGACTGTAATGTCGTCTGGCTTTCCGCCAGTGAAAGTTGACCCTGTCTCTTTCCGGCTCAGGACGCTGTACGGCGTGTCTCTGTAGGAACACCTCGCTGTCTCGTAAGCAAAGCCGGCAATGACGTCCGCCATGTTCTTGGGTGAGAATCCCATCGCGGTGCCCATCCCCACGATCCGCTCCATCTCGCCGTCGGACACGTTGTCGAAGAGCCCGTCCGTCCCGACCACCACGACGTCGCCTTCCTTCACGGGAACCTCGCCCACCGCCGCCTCGGACACGCTGGTGCTGTTGCTCGCGGAGTTGAGCTGGAAGGGGCAGTTGAAGTAGAACTGCTGCGCCTGCGAGCGGCGGAGGAGCCGGCCGTCGCGGAACACGGCGAAGCCGCTGTCGCCGACGTATGCCCACTTGAGCGTCCTGCCCGCCAGCGAGACGATCACCGCCGTGGACGCCGTCGGCGTGCGCGACGCGACCGTCTTCCCGTACGCCCGCTCCAGCAGCGTGCGCGGGCAGACGTGCGTGCCCGGGGCCGCGGCCGCCAGCTCCTCGAAGGCGTTGTACATGAGCGCGCACGAGAACGCGGACGCGTCCACGCCCGTGCCGCGGTACCCGCCCACGCCGTCCGCCACGCCCATGACGTTCGTGTCGGCGTGCAGGAAGTGCGAGTCCTCGTCGTGGTCCGGGAGGTAGCAGGACTCGAACGTCATCCTCAGGTCCCCGCCGCCGCGCGGCTCCTCGGCGACGACAACGATGTCGTCGCACTCCATTGGGTCGTCGGCGCGCGGCGGGAGAAGGGCGGCGGCGAACGCCGCGACCTCGTCGTGCTGGCCGGGATCGGGCGGCAGCGAGGCGCGGTGGCGGATGCCGAACGCGACCCGGAGGGCGTCGGGGATCAGCCTGTCGATCTCGCGCAAGGTTCCTGGAATCACCTTCTCCATGTCTTGATCTGGGTTTCCGTGCTCTCTCTCTCTTCTCTAGCTAGGTTTTTGTTGGAAAGTGGAAGGGCGTCGATCGGCGCCGCTCGGTGCGTGCAGCTACGCGGAGTCGCAACGCGGCATTAGAACTGGGCTCATCATGTGAGCGCGAACGTATATTGAGCACGGGCGTGTTCCGACTCGGGTTTCCATGTACGGTACGGTAAACGCGCTTACCGAATCCGTTTCTGTTCGTTGAAAGAACAGCGAGCCGCTCCGAATTTTGGATAGATTGAGGGGGTGTTCGGGGGTTTAAAATTTAGAAGGAATAATTTTGTCATTTAAGAGTATCAAATAAAGTTTAATTACAAACCTAACTGTAGAATCTCTGGTCTAATTCGCGAGACGAATCTAATAAGGGTAAGTAAGCCGTGATTAGACGATGGTTACTGTATCATTACTGTAGCATCATTGAAGCAAAACATAGATTAATTAAGCTCGTTAGATTTGTCTCGTAAAGATGTACCTATCTGTAAAAAAATTTTGTCATTAAATTTTATTTAATACTCTTAAATAATAAAATTCTTTTTTATATGACAGGTATAAAATTTAGAGGGAATGCAAGCGAACGCCCTTGATTCTATTCTGAATGTGAAAGTAAATTTTTTTTGTTTGGGTAATTGGGCCGAGCTGGATCGTGATCTCATTCTATTCTGAATGTCAACGTCTTTCTCTGGGCTTCATTGGTTGGGCCGCTTCGCTTCCTCTCCTCCCCCTCCAGTCCTCCACCGGCGGAGAAAATGTCTTCGGCGGCGGCGGCGGCGGCGAGAAAGCTCGCCGGAACGCTCGCCGCCGGCCGAAGAATCTCTCAGTCGTGCGGCCCATCAATCTCAGTCTTGAATGATGGTCTTCTCTACCGGTAGGCAGTTCTTCCCTTCCCTTCCCTTCCAAGTTCCATGCCCGAGCTGACCCGATCTCACTTCTCTTCTTTGCCTATGCCATGCCAACCTCACCTGCAGCTCCTTCGGAAGCGCCGCCAGTGTCCGCAAGAGATCTCTGGCTCGGAGGATCGTGTCGATTGGGGCCATCAGCCTCACTGGCGGCCTCACGCTCAGCGCCGTCAACGATCTCGCTATCTTCCATGGATGCACAACGTTAGCAGCTTCCTTCCTTTCTTGCTTCCTCTCATTCAAATTCGATTCGCCTACAATCATTACCACTCGTATGATTCTAGATTTTTTTCAGTTGATGCCACTGGCTCACTGCTCTTCTCTTAAACTCTTAGTTAGCAGAGGAATGTAACCAACAAAAGCAGCAAACTTGTGAGATCCCGGTTGCATAGCATTGGTCTTTTGTCGAGAGGAAAAGATGTGATTTCCTGTCCACAAACACTGTCATGTCTGAGCTAGGACATCTTGCCTTTCCGTGCATTCATCAAATCTATGTAGGATCTACCGATACACAGTGGGTGATTGGGATATCTGTATTGATTTTATTTAGTACTAATAGTTATGCAGATGAAACCTGTGTTCACTTGCACCACATATGACGTGTTTATATACTGTCCATGGTGCCGTGACACTCATGTGAGTTTTGACTTTATTTGGGATAATTGATATGGTGGTCATAATATGTTGTTACATGTTAAATTGTTGGTCTAGTGAATGGTGCTTCATTTTGTGAACGGTGACGTGTGACATGCGTAGTTTATTGGCCCTTGATTTGGTAGTACTTATGGGACATGTAATCATTAATATTTATGATATAAACACTTGAATTCCATCAACACTTGAAGTTTGAAGTTTCTTTCTTTTTTTGTTCACCAGCCCACCACAGTTTCTGTTACCCTAATATATGATTTTGCATTTGAACAACATTTACGATTGGACTGATGCAATTTTCAAACTTTGCATTTTGTATGCTGTCCTCTAAAGACTATATGCTGTCTTTGAAGACTAGTATACAATACTTACTTTGTGAATGCTTTCAGTAAGGCAATTGAGAAGGCTAGTGATAACCCAAAGTTTGTAGAAGCAATTGGGATGCCTATAGCTAGAGGACCTTGGTACGATGCTTCTCTTGAGGTGGGCCATCGACGAAGATCTGTTTCATGCACATTCTCTGTATCTGGGCCACATGGGTCAGGACTTTTGCTGGTTAAGGCAAGCCGAAATGGAGGTTAGTTCTTATCCTCAGACTATTTATCGTCAGTGTCTTTGATTTAGTGTTTTTATGGCATCCGTTTGCCTATCTAAAATAAGAACAAAGATAGAATCTGTTTCGTTCTGCAGAGGATGGTATGCTTTCCTTTTTGCGGCATCACGACTGGGAGATACTTGACCTGGAGGCACATTTCCATGTACCTTCAGATGGTGATGAGCAGAACACTTTAGTTAAAGTGAACCTTGCAAGCAGCTGTGGTCGGGCAAGCAATAGTGAGGAATATGAACAACCTAAATGTGACAGTCAAGCTGATTAAGCTGCCATATAGTCGGATCACCGACATCTGTATGCTACCGTTGTGGCCTTAGTTGGCAAAGAAACATTTGACGATACCTCAGCTGGTCTCAGTTTTCAGTTGTTGTGATATGGATTGAATGCAACGTGATACTGTGTTTACAGGGTGCATAATGTATCAAACAAGATTTGTCTCTGAAACCTGACCACCTGAGTGATATTCTATCTGAATGGATTCCGAGCCATTACTAACTGAATGAAATAACTCAACTCCCTCTTTGTGCCAACTTGAATTGAAGAGTGAGGGGGGAGAAACAGTCTTCTTGTTGTCCCAAAATTATCAGTAGCAACAGCGGCAATTGACTGGACTCATGTCTTTGAATTCATTCTGAACGTGAAAGAAAAAATAAATTTCGGTAAAAAATATCAGGATGCGTCTGATTTTCTTTTCTTTACAAGCCCAACAAAAGCATGTTTTTGCACTGATTTTCTTATTAAAAAAAATACTAAGCATGTCCAAGAGTCCGAGCCATTTGCACGATTCGCTAACTTTCAACTTCACTGGCGATGATGCTGAGTATGACATTCTGAGACTTGTGCATTCTAGCAAGCAAACATTCAGGAAATTTAAATTTCCAAATTCGTCAACCGTATATATGACCAAAATAGAGAACAAACAACAAATCTAGAAATTGCGATATTCAGGCCAGCAAATTTTGCGGATTCCTTATCTGTCATATTTCTGTGTCATCCTTTTTAATCTCATCCACAAATAAGTCAAGGTTCCTATTGGCAATGTACCTCGCTTCACCAGCCATGACAATTTCCCTTAGCTCATTCACCTTCTTTTGCAAATGCCTTCCCTCTTCGCCTTCCATGACTCTCTCGATGCAGTCCTTCACACCACTTCGGTCTGTGGCTTCCATAGGGATCCCGACCTCCCACGTCCGAACGATGTATGCAGAGGTGATGAATTGGTCGCCGGATATAGGATAGCATATCATGCGAACCCTGCAGCGGATAGCTTCCAGCGTCGAGTTCCACCGGCAGTGCGTGATGAAGCACCCGACAGACTCATGCTTAAGGACATCCTCCTGAGGCGCCCACGGCACAATTTTTCCGCGGCTGACGACAGTATCCACAAAGCCAGCTGGGAGGCCGGCTCGCCACGACGGATGGTCCTTGAGAACCGATAGGAATGGCCGGCCAGCGGCCTCCAAACCGAGCGCGAACTCGGCAATCTTGCCCGGTCCGATCGGCTGGACCCAGCTTCCGAACGAGACGTAGATGACTGAACCAGGACTCTGCTGATCCAACCAGTCCGTGCAGCTGGAGTCTGCCTGCCACATGGACATGGTGGTGGCTGTAGTCGTCGTCTTCATCTTGCATGGCAGGCATGGTGATGGCGAGCCCATGTCCTTCGGCCGATCCAACAAGTCATTGTTGAACAGCGGCCCAACATGGAGGATTTGCTGACCCGGAGGTGGATCATACCGGTCGGAGTCGCCGGCGCCTTCGCCGGGGAAGGAGTTGACGAGGATGGAGCGGAGGTTCCTCGCACGGTCCATGGTCCGAAGCCAGAAGGCGAATCTGGATTGCTGGGATGCCGGGCCGCCAACGAGCCACGGCAGATCCTTGTTGGTGAGTTCTAAAATGGCCGGCAGAATGTGCAGATCTCTAATCATGTTGCTTTCGTTGACTTCATCTTCGTTGCTTTGTTTTGTCGATAGTGGGGTACCTTCATGCCACGGTAAGGACGGACAATAATTAATCTGTTTGACAATATAACAGTACAACGATGCTTGCAGATGGACGAATCTCAATAATTTTCCAAAAATAAAATAAAATTATATATAAGAAGCACGTGGAGAAACCTAGTAATACGACACATGGCCATGCAGTAAGTATGTCGGCATACCGGATTTGGAGATGAAACCCTTGCTGAGAAGCTCCGGGATGGCCGCCACGACGCGGTAGCTCGCGAACATCACCGGCCAGAATCCCACGGCGGGGACGCCGCAGCGCGCGGCCACGGGGAGAGCCCATGACGCCAGGACGTCCACGACGAGGCACGCCACGCCGCCTTGCTGCGTCGTCGTCAACATGTCCTCCAGGTGGACCGGCATGTGGTGCTCCATGGCATGCACGATGCTGGCGAAGCCCGGCGGCTCGTCGCCGCCGTCGTCGGCCACGCCGCTAGGGATGGCCGCGAGGGCAACTGTAGCGTCCCGCCTCGCCGAGGCCGGGCCCGCACGCCTGGCAGCTCTCTAGGAATTAAGACTATCCTCACAGATCAACACATGTCTTTTCTGCGCACTTTGTCCTCACTCGTGCGCATCCGGGAAGGACTTCCCGGAAGGTTACCCATCCCGAAATTGCTCCAGACCAAGCACGCTTAACCTCGGAGTTCTTTCGAGATGAGCTTCCGGAAAAGAAGTTGCAACTTGTTGACATGAGTATTCTATCAATCCTATTAAGCCTTGGGCCGGGATGTCACATACTCACCCTCTTAGAAGACCGACGTCCTCGTCGGTCAACCCCAATCCAGGAACGTCCCCTCTTGGCCACGTCCGTGCGTCCAGTTACCCATCCCGAAATTGCTCCAGGCCAAGCACGCTTAACCTCGGAGTTCTTTCGAGATGAGCTTCCGGAAAAGAAGTTGCAACTTGTTGACATGAGTATTCTATCAATCCTATTAAGCCTTGGGCCGGGATGTCACATACTCACCCTCTTAGAAGACCGACGTCCTCGTCGGTCAACCCCAATCCAGGAACGTCCCCTCTTGGCCACGTCCGTACGTCCAGTGCCAGCGCATGTGCCATACTGTGTGACCACTCTGGGCCCACACCAGCCATGCGCACCATGCCTGCGCAACTGCGCCCACACGCGCCCGTGAAACCGCGAGAGTCGGCTCTGATACCACTTATAGCGTCCCGCCTCCCCGAGGCCGGGCCCGCACGCCTGGCAGCTCTCTAGGAATCAAGACTATCCTCACAGACCAACACATGTCTTTTTTGCGCACTTTGTCCTCACTCGTGCGCATCCGGGAAGGACTTCCCGATCGGTCACCCATCCCGAAATTGCTCCAGGCCAAGCACGCTTAACCTCGGAGTTCTTTCAAGATGAGCTTCCGGAAAAGAAGTTGCAACTTGTTGACATGAGTATTCTATCAATCCTATTAAGCCTTAGGCCGGGATGTCACAGCAACCCCGTCGATTAGTCCCATGCGACGGTGGACGAAGTCCGGCACGGCGACTGTGGCCGTCACGTCGCTGCGGCCCACGAGGGCCCGCGCCAGGTGGAGCATCGGAGTGATGTGTCCCTGCGCCGGGAACGGCACGAAAATGATGGCGAGCTGCCCCCTCGCGGGTCCGGCCCCCATGCTGCCGTCGCACTACGGGAAAGCCCTTAATTGCCGAGTGCTTGAAGCACTCGGCAAAGCCAGTATTACACTCGGCAAAAAGTTTGCCGAGTGTAACACTCGGTAAAACTCGGACGGCAAACAGCTCTCGACAAAGGCGGGTTGGCCGAGTGCTTTTTGTTGGACACTCGGCAAAGTGTTTGCCGAGAGCCAAAACCGACACTCGACAAACATTATTGAAATAATAAAAAAAAAACACCTGCCGCCGCCGCCGGCCGCCACCATGCCGCCGCCACCCACCACCACCACCACGCCGCCGCGCGCCACCACGCCGCCCACCACCACCAACACGCCACGCGCTACCGCCGCCCACCACCACCTCATTAGCGCTCGTCCTCTTCAACTCCGTAGTCGTGGCACCCCGCGCCGCCGCCGCCGAAGCATCACGGCCCGAGGACGCCGCCGTCGTCTTGTCGACGCACTTGCTCCTGCTGCGCGCCGGCGCCGCGTACCTCGCCCTCTACCTGGCCGCCGCGGCCGTGACGAAGGTGGCCGCCGCCTCCGCCGCCGTCGCGTCCTACTCCGGCGAGCGCCACACGCCCGGGTCCTTCCTGCGCAGGGTGGGGCGCGACCTCGCGCGCGGCGGCGCCGCCACCGTCGCTCTCGGGTGGGTGCTCCGGGCCGCGTGCGCCGTCGCCGTTGCCGCGTCCGTCGCGGCCCTGCCGCTGCTCGTCATCTATGATAACTAAAACACGTCGACCTTTTGATACACAATGTGCTCGTCCATGGTAGCCAAATTCACAATTATTCGGTTAAAGCATGTCTAATTTCGGTATTCCTATTATCCATAACTAAAACATGTCTAAGTTTGATACCACTGTGTCACTTATGTAGCCATCCTCATCACAAGATACAAATAGAGACCTATTTTAGGAGTTATATTAGAGGTCTTCATTCATCCCTAAGTAATACAAAAGAATGAGAGTCTTTCGTACATTTTTCAGCTCTCATAATACATTAGAGATTAATGAGGTATTCAAATTAAATTCCGCAGAACTGAAGATATGGTTAACTTTATTCGGATTTTAGAAAGCATCAATTTCACCTCTAAAATTCTTGGAAAATTCGTTAGAACCCAGTATCTGCATTATAGCTATTTATGGGACTATTTTATAGCATATATTGTACTATGTTGAAAGTCTGAATTACTTAAGAAGGTACGTTTTGCAATTAAATTTGTCAGTTTGAAATTCAACTGCAAAGCATAAAAAAAATTCTCAAAACTCACAGGATGCTCATGACGCATGATTATGCTTAGCTACACGCAAAGGAAAATAGGCATGTTACATGTAGGATATACTTAAAGACCAAGAAGCATGATTATCGCCTGAAATATTTGGCATGACACAAGATAAGTTACTTGCAACAAAATCATCAATCACAATACTTTGTTTTCAATAAATACTATTTGAGACATCATAAACTTAGTTTACCGAATGCAAGGCCGTCTCTCTTGATCCCATCAACAAAAAGATTCAAGATTCATCTATGCATGTACGTCTTGCTTTGCCATTCATTACTCTCCCTCAACTCGTCCACCTTCTCCTTCAAACACTTGCCGTCTTCTCCTTCCATGATCCTCTTGACACAATCTTCCACAACACTTATGTCGGTGCTACTAAGTCTGATCCCGATCCCCCACATCTTAACGATGTACTTGCAGTCGATGAACTGATCACCGGACACGGGGTAGCACGGAAGACGCACCCCATGCCATGCTGTGTGGACTCCGATGTCGAGTTCCACCCGCAGTGCGACAGGTAGCATCCCACAACACTGTGCTTCAGGACGTCTTGTTGCGGCACCCATGGGACGATCTTACCGCGGCCCGTGACCGCCTCCGCGAACCTGTCTGGGAGGCCACCCCGCCATGACGGCAAGTCCTTCATCGTCCACAGGAACAGCAGGTCGGTCGCCTCCACACCCAGGGCGAGCTCGCAGATCGCGTCTTGCCCTATCGACGCAACCTAGCTTCCGAACGAGACATATCACAGATCATTCTTTCTGCCGGTCCAGCCAATCCATACAGGTCTTTGTTAGACAAAATTGTGTTAGGATAGCATGTCGTGTATGTTCTGGTGTCCTTCCATATCTCCACGGTAGTTATTCTATAAACCGTTGGATCGACACTGCAAGTACACGGCCTCTCGACCTATATCTGTACTCGACCAACACCGATCAATACATCGCGTATTTTGTATATCGCCATCATGGTATCCGTAGGGTTTTGATCCCACGCCCGCTTCCGCTCAAACCAGCCGCGCCGCAGATCGCCTCGCCGTCGTGCATGTCACCATGTCGCCCAATCCGTCTGCTGCCGATCTCGAGGCTGAGCACTAGAAAGCCGAGGTTGTTCGCGACGAGCTCATGCGCCGGGTCGCCGCCCTCACTCCCAAGGAATGCCAGGAGGCTGCTCGCCAAGAAGTTGAGCGCCTCGACAACGAACGCCGCGAGGCTGAGCGCTAGGAGACCGCCCGTCTTGCCGTTATTCGTCGTGAAGAAGAAGCACATGACACTGCCTATGCCGCGCAAGTCGCCGCGCCCACTGCCGCTCTCCACACACAGGCGGTGGCGGTCCTCAATGTCAAAGCCTTGGTGCCGATCGTCCTTGATCTCACCTCGCCGCACTACAATCGTTGGCGCTCTCTCTTCATCAACACGCTCAAGAAGTATGCCCTCCTTGATCTCACCTCGCCGCACTATAATCGTTGACGCGCTCTCTTCGTCAACACGTTCGAGAAGTATGCCCTCACTGAACACATATTCGAGGATGACGATTTCTCTGACGATGTTTGCTGGAAACGCATGGATGCTACGGTCCTCCCCTAGCTCTATGGCACGATTACTTCTGAACTCCTTGAGGTGGTGCTGAATCACGAGGAGGACCTCCCACTGCCCGCCTCATCTGGCTTGGTCTGGAACAACAATTCATCGGGGACAAGGAGACTCGCGCATTGCATCTTGACGCTCAATTTCGCGATTTTGTTCAAGGTGATCTGTCCGTCGCCGAGTATTGCCGTCGCTTCAAATCAATGGCCGATCAACTTGCTCCTCTTGGTGAACCAGTTCCTGACCAAACTTCGGTCCTCAACGTCCTATGCGCCCTCAATGGTCAGTTTTCTCATATGGCATCCCTGATCACCCGACAGCGCCCTTTTCCCAAGTTTCGTGATGTGCGCGCCGACCTCGACCTTGAGGAGATCAACATGCAGGCTAAGAAAACTTCCTCGCCGCAAGCGCTTGCCACTTTGGTGTCCCTGCCATCCCCAACGCCTCCGGGCTCGTCCTCTGCATCTTCCTTCAGCAACCAAGGCAGTAAGAAGACTCACTGTGGCAAACGACAGCGAGGCGGCGGCGGCGTGCCCAGTTCACAGGGCAACCAAGGCTCTTCTCTGGGTGGGCCACGTGTGTGCCCTCCTTTCAGCCCATATGGTGGCCTCCCCCGTACAATCCATTGACCGGTACCTTTTAGGTGTGGGCCTCTCCAATGGATCCGTGCCATACGGCCTTCTATGGATGACCCCCTGCAGCACAACAGCCACATCAAAAGGCCCAAGGCACTCCTCAGTAGGCCTTTGTTGCTGCGCTTGCGCCAGTTCATCATCAGGCTGCGCAGGTTGCATCAATTGGGTTCCAGCCCATCTTCCCGTAGGCTGTTCCGGCCCCTACTGTGCAGCCGGCTTATGCCTCCCATCCTGGCGGCTTTTACGGGACCGCGTCGCCTCCGTCCTGTTCAACGCGGACACGCTCTCCGCCCACCCCCTCCCCATCATCCGCGCGCAACCACCCTCCCAGCCCACCACACGGCCCGTCATCGCAACGAATCGTGCGCCGCAAACGCTCTCCTCTCGTCTTGCTTATTTATTCAGTCAGCCAGCAGCAAATCGCAAGTTCGCAACTTCAATTAAAAAAGGGAGAATTGGTTCTCTAGCATCGAAAGATCGCGTGTTTCGGAAAATACCAGCGAAAGATTCGACCTTCGGAAAATAGCATCGAAAGGTGAACAGTATCTCGGAAAATAGCATTCTAGCCATTTTCTGTTAAAAGAGATGGATGAAATGTCGTATTTACCCTTCTGGCACCATCGGTGTGACCTCTCGGGCCGTCGGCCGGCGTGCGGGCGAGGCGGCGAGACTCGGTCAACCCGCAGGCGCGTGCGCGGCGAGACGCCGTCCTCCAGGGACCACGCGAGCCAATGTGCAAGAGACGAAGCGGTGCCATTCGGCAAGCGCGTTCACGGCGAGACCGCGGCCTCCGGCAAGTGCGTGAGCGGCGAGGCGTCGTTGTACCGCAAGCACTCGCCCGGCAATCCGATGGCCTCCAAGAACCTCGGTCGCTATTGCTCGTCAAATAATGTAAATCAATCTGTCACACAGAAACAAGTCCATCTCCCCCAAATCGAACTCTTCTAGTCTTCCAGTCTTCTACCCGCCGGGCTCAAATTGAGTTCCCGTGTAAACAAAAATGGATGATTTTGGCTGAGGATTTGAAGCAAATCAATCTCCATCTCAACTGAATAGCTTGCAAGTACGTGGAACTCACCCAAATCAATCCCGTCCATGATTGAACCGAGTTCCCCTCTTTACTTCTGTGTGGCCGCCATGGCTAGCAGGTGGCATGGCTGCTGATTCATGTTGGGGAAGGAGGACATGGTTGTGAGACCGTTGCTGCTGCTCGCGCCGCCGGACGGCCCCTGCTGCACCGCCGTCGCCCTAGCCGTCCGCCTTGCTGTTCGCCCCGCCCTCAGCCCAGCCGCCCGCGTCTGCTTCTCGCGTCGTCGTCGTCCCGGCTACCTGCCCCCTACTGCTCCTCGTGTCGTGCATCAACTCGACGGTCGCCAGGAAGAGGGGGGAGGCCATCGAAGAAGAGGGCCGGCTGCCGGCTGCCCGTCCCCTGCTCTGGCTCAGCCATCAACCAAGGCGAAGGGTATTCTTGTCATATTTAAACATCTAAACTCAGAAAAGGTACCTAGTGCTATTTTCCAATACACTGTTCATCTTCGATGCTATTTTCCGAAGATCGAATCTTTCGCTGGTATTTTCCGAAACACACGATCTTTCGGTGCTATAGAACCAATTCTCCCATTAAAAAAAACAGCGCTTGCTAATCAACTTGAGATCATTCAAAGAATAAATAAATACATAAATGTTGCAGGCCTAGAAACCAGTTGTTCCAACTATGGAAACCATTTGTTCCCCCTTTCTGAATCAATTGTTCCATAAAATCAGTTGTTCCAACTACGAAAACCATTTGTTCCCGCCCTCTGAATTGATTGTTCCAGCTACTAAAATCAGATGTTCCAGCCCTAGAAATCACTTGTTCCAACTATGGAAACCATTTGTTCTGCCCTCTGAATCGATTGTTCCAGCTACTAAAACCAAATGTTCCAGCAAAGGAATAAGTTGTTCCAGCTAATAAAATCATTTGTTCCCCAGTCAAAACGCTTGCGAATCGATTGTTCCCGCTTTAGAAATCTATTGTTCTAGCTACGAGCACCATTTGTTCCCCCCAAAAAATCAGATGTTCCAAGATAGCACACAAGGAACCATGGATGCGGGGAAGGAGAGGGAAAAAATTCACAACACGATTTTGGTACAAACCTCACCAGATCTGGAGCTGGATGTGGAGAGAGAGAGAGAGAGAGAGAGAGAGAGAGAGAGAGAGGGAGGGAGGGAGAGGACTGGAGGAGGAAGAAACGGTGGAAAGGTGAGGTCGCGCACGTGAGAGAGATAGGGAGGAGGGAGGGAGAGGAAGTCAGGAGTCTCAGGACCGGAGGAAGAAACACGGTGGAAAAAAGAGCGGGCGTGCGGGCCGACGCAACAAATGTTTGGGCCCACGCGACGGCTTCGGGAAGGGGTGGGCGGAAAGAGGCCGCGCGTTGCGGTGGGCGGAGGCGACGGTTTGCCGACTTTTACTGGACCAGAATGCGTTCGCTTCAGCGTTCAACATGATGACACTCCAACCACCATCAACGACAGAATGGAAAATGGACACTAGTGCTGAAACTCATATGACATCAAACTCCGATACTCTTTGCACTTCCCGTCCACCCTCACATTCCACTCTTCTAACATTGTTGTTGGTGATGTATCACTTTTGCTTGTTACTCGCACCGGTTTTGCTTCTTTTCCTTCCGCTCAGGGTCCCCTTCACCTTAATGATGTTCTTGTTTCTCCTCGGTTAATTAAGAACCTTATTTCCGTTCATTAATTCACTATAGACAATCATTGTTTTGTTGAATTTGACCCATTCGATTTTTCTATGAAGGACCTCAAAACCCAGAGCGTGATCGTCAGGTGCAATAGTTTAGGGCCGTTGTACCCCTTCGTGTTGTCACTATTTCGCCTTCTTGCCCTTACAGCCGGATCCGTCTCCACTTCGCTTTGGCATCGGCGTCTTGGTCACCTTAATCATGAGTCTTTCTCACGTTTAGTGTCTTCTTCATCCATTAAATGTAATAAAAATGAGTCTGCACATTTGTGCCATGTTTGTCAGCTTGGTCATCATGTCCGCCTTTGCTTTAGTCATTCGAGCACTCGTGCTACACATAACACATAGTGATCTTTGGACATCTCCAATTGTTAGTGTTTCTGGTTATAAGTATTATCTTATTATTCTCGATGATTGCTCTCATTTAACACTGATCAATACATCGCGTATTTTCTATCGCTATCAGTCTCGTCCGTCTTCCACATGCTATAGGTTTCTTGAACGGCGACTCATGCAAGAGTTTCTTCGCTGTGTGGTCAAATATAGTTGGGATTCGACAATATAATACTATAGTAATGCATGCAGATGGACGAATCTTAATATTTTCTCAAAAGAAAAGAAAAGCATGTGTGGAAGAAAGCATGCAACCAGTGGCCATGCAATACGTATGTCAGCACACCGGATTTCGAGGCGAAGCCTTTGCTGATAAGCCTTGCTGCGTCGTCGTCAGCATGTCCTTCAGGTTGGCCAGCATGCGGTGCTCCATGGCAGCATGTCCTTCAGGTTGTCCTTCAGACACACCTCTAGGGATGGCCGCAAGGGCAACGTGCCCTGGCGATTAGGCCGGTGCGATGGTGGTCGAAGTCCGGGCATGGCGACCTTGGCCGTCAGGCCCGTCCTATCGCCACGCCCCAGGCGCGTCAGGTGGAGTATAAAGGATGCGTTCGTTACATTAGACTTTAGACTTTATACCTATCATATCAAAGAGAATCTTATTATTTAAGAATATTAAATAAAGTTTAATGATAAATTTTTTACAGGTAGGTATATCTTTACGAGACGAATCTAACGAGCCTAATTAATCTATGTTTTGGTACAGTGATGTTACAGTAATACTACAGTAACCATCATCTAATTATGGTTTAATTACCCTTATTAGATTCGTCTCGCGAATTAAACTAGGGTTCTGTAATTAGTTTTGTAATTAAACTTTATTTAATATAGCTTATCTAGAGTTTAGACCTCTCTAAAATTTAGACCTCATGCAACGAACACCCAAGTGTTGATCAATCTGTCTAGTAATCCTCGATGGTGGGGATAAAGTGTTGTCTACTTGACTTTGATTGGTCTTTCCCGGCACTCACGAGGCAAAACACGTGGTTTTTCTCGGTTAGGGAAACGTCAGCTTTATTTGTGCCATGTAGGGAGAAGCTAGCTTGGTTGCGCATGTTTCATTCTTTAACAAAGCTATTCGTTCCAAAGTCTACAAACTCAAATGCCAATTGATCAGTCACGGGCCTCAACTGTTCTAGATTCCTGCAGACATTGTCAAAATAAAATAAAACGAGATGGATCGCGATCATCTCTTTTTCCAACCCATAACATCACAACTGCACTCACGTGGCATTTGAATGGTTTCTTTAGGCAATTCACGAGTAACTAATCCATCAAAGAGACCTTTACCAGCTTTTAACAATCTCTAGCTAGCTACAGGATATAGCTTTTCACAATCTTTATGGTCGCTACTCGCTAGTGTAGTGTGAGCTCCTGGAAGCATGGCTAGTGAGCATATTAGTCGGGTTTTCACAGTTTTTGTGTGCTCAAGAGGGAGGGGTCCGCCAGTGAGTAGGTGCTCAAGATGCTGTGCACTTTGATCTTACCGCCAACAGTTTAGTGGAGTAAGAGGTTGTACTAGCCTTTAGTGCTAAGCACGTTGATTCTCATTTGCTTCAAACTGGTATATGCATCATACTTAGCAGTTGTGTTACATACTTAGCAAGTTGACTCGCGCTAACACAGTGACTAGCATTGGTCAACATATTTAGTAATGAATATTATAATCACAAAACTACCTTCATTTTTCTAAACCATATCGTTATTGTATTAACCTCTTTATCAAAATTATTGTAGATTTAGATGTGGTCAGAGTCAAATATCTCCATCTTCGACCATCGATTTAAAGTTTATATAGTATAAAAAACATATGTTTTATTATATGTGATGAAAGCATTCTCATGATAAATCAAAGAACATAGAACTTATGTTGTTAAACTATACAAATATTTGATATACCAAGTGCTAAACATAGAACATTGGTTGTCCATCTATGAGAACTAACACACGTCAACCCTTCAACACACAAAGTGTTAAAAATTTCCATGGTAGCCAAATTCTCAATTCTTCAATTAAAGCATGTCTAATTTCAGTATTCCCGGATATATGCATTTCCAATGCTACGCCACTTTTGTAACCATCCTTATCACAAGATGAGAGAGAGAGAGAGAGAGAGAGAGAGAGAGACCTTTTTAGGAGTTCCATTAGGGGTCGAGTTCATCTCTAAGTAATACAAAATCACGAGAGTCTTTAATACATTTTCAGCTCTCATTCCATTAGACATGAACAAGAGATTTAAATTAAAATTCTGCAATTGAATATATGGTTAACTTTGTTTGAATTTTAGAAGCATCAGTTTCACTTGTAAGAATCTTGGAAAATTCATTAGAATTCAAGGTTTTGGGTTATAGTATTCATATAATTGTTTTATAACATAGTGCTATGTATACTGAAAGTTTTAGTTGCTTGTGAACAATATATACATTTTACAATTAAATTCGTAACTTCGAAATGCAAAGCATACAAACACATGCAAAATTTCGACATGATTCTCATGGTGCGTTTTATTATGCTCAGTAACATGCAAAGGAAAATTGGCATGTTACATGTATGATTTACTCTTTTTTTTCTTGCGAATGATGTATGTTATACTTAACAACGCTGAAGCATGATTATTGACCGAAATATTGGCATGACAGAAGATAAGTTACATGAAGCAAAATCAATTACAATACCTTGTTTTTGAATAAATATTATTTGATACATCATAAACTTAGTTTCCCCAACGCATGGCCGTCTCTCTTGATCCCGTCAACAAAAGATTCGAGATTCATCTTTGCTGTACGTCTTGCTTTGCCCTTCATGACTCTCTCCCTCAACTCGTCCACCTTCTGTTTCAAACGCTTGCCGTCTTCTCCTTCCATGATCCTCTTGACACAATCTTCCACAACACTTCTGTCGGTGCTACTAAGTCTGATCCCGATCCCCCACGTCTTAACGATGTACTTGCAGTTGATGAACTGATCACCGGACACGGGGTAGCACAGCAGACGCACACCATGCTGTATGGCCTCTGTTGTCGAGTTCCACCCGCAGTGCGTGAGGTAGCACCCCAGAGCCCTGTGCTTCAGGACATCTTGTTGTGGCGCCCATGGGACGATCTTACCGCGGCCGGCGACTGCCTCCGCGAACCCGTTAGGGAGGCCTCCCCGCCATGACGGCTCGTCCTTCAGCGTCCACAAGAACGGCAAGCCCGTGGCCTCCAGACCCAGGGCGAGCTCGCAGATCGCGTCTTGCCCGATCGACGCAACCCAGCTTCCGAACGAGACGTATATCACAGATCCTGCTTGCTGACGGTCCAGCCAGTCCATGCAGGTCTCGTCCGACTTCCACATGCTAGGTTTCTTGAGCGGCGACTCATGCAAGAGTTTCTTCGCTGTGTGATCAAATATGCCGTTGGTTGGCAGTGGTCCAACTTGGAGAATTCGCCGATCCTGCGGCTGTTGAAGCTCGCCGTCGTCTTCGCCGGGGAAGCTGTTGACTAGGATGGGGTGGAGGATCTTTGCACGCGCCATTATCTGACGCCAGAGAGTGAATCTTGACTTCTGGCACGCTGCATCCCCGACGAGCCATGGCAGATCTGAGGTACTTAGCTCTAGTTCTGCAGGCAATACGCTGATGCTGTCTCCAATCAGGTGGTCTCCGTTTACTTCAGCTTCGCCATTGGCCAATGGTTTTGTCGATGTAGGGATGCCTACATGTGACAATGAACAAAATAAATAACTGGCTACGGAAGTCAATTGCATTTCGCAAGAACACTTCATTCTACAAATGTGATGAGTTATTAGACATTATGCTGAATAGTAATAATTTTTTATGCAATATAAACGTGCAAGCCCATCTGTTTTATGCTCTCTGCTGACCTGGTTGTCTAGCTCGGAGCCCCACGCTGCTTCGACATTTGAACTCGAATCCAAGAGGAAGGAAGCTTCTTTAAATACATATTTTGAGCAACTTGAACATGTTCTAATAGATCACGACGAACGGCAAGCAGACTAATCACGTAACAGCTTTATACTAGTACCTAAGGCTAAAGTCAACTCTTGCATCATGTGTTGCCAGCTCCCTGCAATTATTTTACCCTCATGGGTAACCACCCTTAACTGTTACATTGATAGACATGACTTTCGTGCTAGGATATATGCAAATATCGATCTGATGTTAGTTACATATCACAAGCTTCAAATGTCGGTTTGCGACGCTCTTGGCCATTTGCGATTCAAACTTGAAAAAATGCAGTGCCTCTCGCTTTCTGGATCCATCTTTGCATCAATATGGACTATCTAAATTAGACAAGTACACCTAGAACTAACTTCTACGATCCCTGAGCTGCTGAGCACATAATCAAAGACCTTTATTCATATTGTATACGCTGCAGACAGCTATTGTGCATTGATGTTTGAAGCCTGACCGCAAGGATAATGCATGAATAAGTTAGCTAGCTTATGGATCCTTAGAGTACCAATTACAATTACACAGTTGTTAGTAAGATACCAATGCGTACATAAAACAATGTTCGTAGCAGCTGGTTTTGTCACGCGGAGGCATGTGAGCACACAACGGCACCTGAACGTGCCCGACACAAATTTATCATGTGAAGCTAGCTAGCGAGTAGGTGCAAAGCTAAAAATCCATGGGAATTAAGGATCTAAGAGCGAAATAGATGCATGGACACCAGGACACGCGCCGGACATACCGCAATCTGAGATCAGCCCCTTGGCGATGAGCTCCGGGATGGCGGCCACGACGCGGTAAGTCGCCAGCATCGCCGTCCAGAACCCCACGGCCGGCACGCCGCACCGCTCGGCCACGGGGACGGCCCACGACGCCAGGACGTCCACGACGAGGCACGCCGCGCCGCGGCCCGTCAACGCGCGCCGCGTCAGCATCTCCTCCAGCCGCTCCGGCATGTGGTGCTCCATGGCGTGCGCGAAGCCGGCGAAGCCCGGGGGCTCGCCGCTGCCGTCGTCGGGGACGCCGCTATCGATGGACGCGAGCTCCACGCCGGGGCCGTCGTCCTGGATGGCGCCGACGATGCGGCGGTGGACGAAGTCCGGGACGGCGACGGTGGCGTCGATGCCGCGCGCGGCGAGGGCGCGCGCCAGGAGGAGCATCGGGGAGACGTGGCCTTGCGCCGGGAACGGCACGAGGACGACGGTGGCAGGGAGGACTGGCACTGGCTCGGGCTCGGCGCCCATGACGATGACGTAATGCCGGCGGCGGTCGATCGGCTCCGTCGCGCGCGTCGTCAGTGGACTTCGGCTATGCTGGCTTCGATCACGGGCGATGTGATGGTAGTATTTAAAGATGGCGCTGTGCAACCTGGGCTTGATTTCCTGGTTTTCTTATTGCCTAATTGTCGCTTGAGCGCTGCTATACATCCCACCGGATTGTCCGACTCACGTCCCGTTGTTAAACACAAAGTAAACGCTTCTGCATTTTTTTTTTTGGTGGAAAACAAGGCACTCTTCTGGATATATATCTGACATCATTTGTAATCCAACTTGAGCAATTTGTCGAGCTGAACAATTTGGCTGTTGAGTTGTCAAAATGCTAGGCTCTCCTTCGATTTGTTAATGCCAACTGTTAGCATGCCCTCCGCGAAGGTCAAATGGAACAATGTATTGTAGCAATCAAGAAACATGTAGACTTGTTCAAGAAAATATTGACCCAAAAATCTATCGCAACGAAAGTAAAATGCTGTAGAGCTACAGGAACATGTCTGAAACCATAAATGCATAATCAGCTTGTTCCAGTTATTTCTTCAACATATCCGATATAGTGTTCGTAATTATTTCTTCAGCCGCCGCTACAGTATAACAACTGCGATTCATCTTGCCGAACAGGGTGAACATGCCAACTTGGGAGGCACGGCGTAACATCCATCTTCTTCCCTCCGCTTGTTATCCATGGACCCACATCCTATGCCTTGGTTCAGCCTATCGAGATTGATCATGATGCATAATTTACACCTATATAGTTGCTCGTAAGAAGAGACCACCTTGTAGGGGGCATAGTATGAACGAAATGTGTGAAATGGCTGAGCATCATTTGACGAAAGCATTCTCATTACACTAAGAGCCCTTAACAATATTAGTACATCGAAAGAAAGTCCTATACATTTCGAAGAAAAAAAATCCTATACATGACTATTGCCTTCGTCCGCGAAAGGTCCTGTAGCCTAGTGGTTACAAGAGCCTCAGTAGCACCTGAGGTACTTGGTTCGACTCCCGGTGGGAGCGAATTTTCTAGGATTTAACGACTTTGTGCTTTCAGCGGTAGGCAATGTGGCAGTTGACAGCGAGACATCAGTGGTGACTTTGTCAATCTGAATAATTTACTGGCTCAGTCTTCGAAGATGCTCATAGAGGTAGGGTTTGCATATATACGTTCATAGGGTGGGTACGCGTACGTTGTGAGTGTCTGAGTTATACTGTGTAATCAAAAAAGAAAAGACTATTGTCTTCAGTCCAAGAACACAAGGTATTAAGGCACACCTTATTCACACCCGTCTCTAAAATTAGGATTTGATCACAATTTTCTCCTAATACATACTGCATATTTGAATATATGACACAATGACTTAGTTTTTATGTACAATTTTGTTTATGAGTTATACAAAGGCTCGAGGGAAGTTTAGTCAAGCATGGATATGCGTATAGTAAGTTATACACATCCATGTGCCCATGCAGCAACGGCTTGAACAATTATAGAGAATGGACGGCGCATCATGCATGCTAGTAGTAAATTTCGTTTGGTAGAACGATATGATGGTCAATTGTTCAGCAGGAGGTCAGCTAACGAATGGACATTCTACAACCAGCTGCTAGTCTGCTACAGCTACTGGGTGGTTCTGCAAAGTCAAACTATAATAACATGGGCCTAAAGTATTTCCAGAAAGAATACAACGGAGGCCCATAAACGATGCCACAAAAGGCCACATGTCGGTTGTATCCATGGCTCTTTGATGATGAGGCGGGGCAGGCAGTCGACCACGATGAGGAAGAGGTATGGAAGGGCTCATCCTGCCGTAGGTGGCTGCATTGGATCCAGGGGGCGGGGTACCCCATTGAGCATGATATCAAGAACCAGAATTGCTGTCCCGCTTCTGCCTGAAATCTGGCGAGCCACGTCACTGCAATTTGTGGACCGTCCTTTCTTCGCGATCCGGCCGTTGCGCGACGGACATGTGGCGTGATAATTTTGCGGTCAAACACCTGCGTTTTGAGAAGGATTCCGTTGTGCGAGGGAAACATGCAAATGAACAGTAAAGCAGTTCATTTTTTTTGCGTTGAGACGCTCGTGTTTGTCCGTAATCAAGACGAAAAAGAGAAAATGTAAAATTGCCATTCAACTGCCGCCGTCGTTCACGACTTTGAGCGTGGAAAATATGAGCACTCTGCAGAATTGTCGGGTCCTCTTTCGTTTTCAAACCATCGCCGCTTTCTTTTACCACGACTTCGTCGCCTCGCCGGGAGTACAAGATTATCCTCCCGTCGCCGGTCTCCCAAAGCCCACTCCAGCTCTGCTCTGCCCCGCCCATCGACCTGCTCAGCATACATGCGTGATGCTCTGCTAGGGATTCGAAACACGGACATCCGCCAGCGATTGAGGAGAGGAAGCGGCGGCGGCGGGGAGGCGGTGGGATGGATGGGCACGGCGGGGGCGGGGGCAGCTGACGCGAACGCCGTCGTCGCTGCTGCGCTCCCCCACGGCGTGTAACTTCTCCTCGTTCCAGGCGGTGGTGGTCGAGGACCCGGAGCCGGAAGACAAGAAGGTGCGGCCGCACGCCTCCAAGGCCCCACTCCTCGCCCTCGCCCTCCCTCTCGCCTTCCTGCTCCGCGGCGCCGGCGGCGACCACTGCCTCGCCCTCCTCGCCGCCGCGGCCCGCCCGGGTACGTCGAGGTCTACTCCCCGCGCCGCCCGATCCCTGGCTCCCTGCCGTGTGGCGCCAATCCGAGGAGGACATCCACGCCGCCGCGGATGGCGTCGTCTTCGTCCGCATCTTCGTCTTCAGGTTCGGGACCCCTTCCTCCGCCCGCGCTATTTGTTCCCCATTCCTTTCTTTGCTCATGGAGTGTGCTCCTGGGTTCTGTGTGTGTGCAACATCAGGGTCTTTACGACGGCCGTATGATGGAAACGAAGATTGGATGTTGCCTGGAGTGTTGCAGAAACAGAGTGACGCCCATGCAGCCGTGCTGCCAAGGATTTCGCTGAACGTGCTGCTCAAGATCTCATCAAGAATCTGGCAAAGACAAGCTAGTAGGTGAATCAGGCCTCGTGAGCCACGAGACGACGCCAGAACTCAACAAATTGTTTCTTTTTTTTTTGCCTTACCTGCTTAGTTTATGACAAATTGGACCTTCATGTATAATCTGCTTGTCCATTTGTCTTTCAGGTCTATTTTGGCAATTTTTTGCAAAGTCATGATGAACAGAGCGCCTGGGCAAGGTCTTATACAGGCTGAGAGGATTCCAGCGTCCATTGCAATTTTTTACAGCATCTGTTCAAGGAAAACATATAGAAATTGAATTTCATGTAGAGACCCTTGGGTTAGTATTACCAATTTTCATCCTTGTATTGCTCCCTGAACTATTTGTCCATTATGACTGAAAATTCATGATAAGGCCATTATCTTAATTTGATGGGTGATAGCAATGTGCAATTGTTATGAACCCTCTGCTACAATCTCATGTGAGTATGAACTGTTAATTGGATTGTGCCTACATCTGAAAATAAATTAGATTGCTGCATGTATTTTGGAGTGTTCATGTATATATCGACTTTTCATAAACTAATAAACAAGAAAAATAGGTGCCACCAAGGTTACATATGAACATATGTCAATGTTGATGAGCTTTTGCTTGATGTCTCCCCTTGCAGCTCCATCTTGTCACAACTGCAATTTGAGACAGAGCTTTGGTGTATCGTTGTGTCAGGTTTTGACTATATTCTTAACAAGTTGTAAAGCAAGGTTGAGTGGTCTTGATACCTCCAAGCATCCTTGCATCAGAGAATGATTTCTTGTTTTTTATAACATAGAAAATTTGAGTACGTGTACTTGTTCTGAAGAATAATAGAAGGAAAATAAATATGTTCATCCTATACTGAGTTTTCTAAGTGTGATGTTTCAGCTGCAATGGTTGAATAGTCAATGTTTTCAAATGTAATGTTTGAATAGCTTCCTCATGTTCATATTCTACCTTCCAGTTTACATTGTGCTCCATCAGCTTTTCTGCTGTTGGCTGGCTGTTGATCAATGCATAAAAATTTTGCAGAATGGAGTGGGTTTGTTTGATTTCATGTCCTGTTAATGAACTAAACTTGAATGCTCAGTAATTTGACATGCATGGTGTGTGTTACTATTTATAATGAGAAAAGTCACAACTTTCATGTACCATGAATGTAGAACTATGGAGGGTGTCGTTTTTTCTTCCCTCATGAGCTGACTTTGAATTTGACGATGTGTGCTATGTCGCCTTTGTCTTCCCTCATGCATTGAACATGAATAGTGCCTTTGAACGTGACTTATGTGTCGCTTTTGGTTGACGATGTGCACATGCATGTGTTGTTCTGCCAGATCCCTTTTCTTCCCTATAAGTAGTGTGTTGCACTGATTTTGGTTCCTGCTATATAGCATGTGGCTGACTTCGAGTAAATACACTGAGACAATGGTAAAATTTCAGTTACAAGCTTGGTTTGCAGAAAGGAGAGATTTTTTTTATAGCTAAGTTGTGAATTACTAAATATTTTCATCTCTGAAATAGTTCTCACTTTTCAGAGTACATTAGTCACGCAGATCAGATTTGTAAGTATAAATGCACACGATCTACTCATCTATTGGTTTTCAAGTACTCATATATTGTTTTTACAACTTTGGTAGGTTCAGACTGTTTTAGATAGCATATCTTTTGGTGGATGAATAAATATAATATTGCACAGTGAAATGCATCTTGAGGTTGAATTTCCAATTTACTGTCACTGTTTTGATTCAGTTTTTTTCCTTTTGGGAGCAGATTGCAAATGATTCCATGTTCTGAAGCAAGATGAACAGTTCATCTGCATGAAAAGTGTGCTCCACCTTTTATTCACTATGGTAGATTGCCGAATGGAGATGTGTCTACCTTTTATTGCAAACTTTGTTTGTAAATATACTGGGGATGTGTCTACCTTCTGATTTTTGTGGTAGATTACTGGTACTGGCATTTCATTTTTTTAATAGGTGAAAGCTTTTGTTTCGGTTCCTTAAGAATTTTGTGACTTCCTTTGGAGTTCTGAGCCTAGGGCCGTGGAGCATTCTGTTGAGTTTGTTCGATAGAAGTCGCTTGCATATATAAAAAAAATATTATTATTTCAACAAGGCAGATGTAGGTCAAATGGTTGTGTGTGCCTCTTGATTGCGGGCATGGTTTTGATTTGGTGACTCAATTTTTAACTGATTATATGTTTAGTATCAATTGATGGATACTCCTGTTATGTCACACGATTTAAGTAACTTTTAGCGTGAGACGGGCGCGCCATGGGCGCGCCACGGCTTCTAATATGTCTTATGGGTGACCATGCAATCTCCGAAGTCGAGCGCCTCCTTGATGGTCGAGCGGTTGGCTTCTGAAAGTCCAACTTGAGGACCACAGTGGAAGCACGATGTTTGTGACGGAAGGACAATTATTTTAAAACATAAGGAGCCTTTATTGGAGCATAGAATGTATTGACACTCACTATTTAAAACAATTAGCTTTATCCATTTTATTTCTCATTCTCACACACAATCCATCGAAACAGGCCAAATAAACACCACCGTTGTTTCTACAAACATGAAAACACACACCAAAAGTTTTTCCCTCACATCAACCCGGGACTTAGGTTAATCCTGAACTTCAAAATTAATCTATACATTGTTTCAAGATACTACTTTCATGCATCTGGAAAAAAGAATAAACGACTGGTCACAGAAAAGGAGGATAATATGTTGGCTAAGCTTTTGAAATAGTACTGCACATGATATACCTAATAACACAGAAGCAAACATGATTAGTACTGCAAATATTGGCATGTCGATATAGATGATAAGTTACATTTTGCAAAATCAATTACAATACCTCTTGTTTCGATAATTTTTTTTCAGTTGAAACGTCAAAGTTTTGATTTCATTAATTCGTGGCCTTGCCTCTTAATCCCATCAATAAGAGATTCGAGATTCATCTTTGCTTTACGTCTTGCTCCACCCATCATGACTCTTTCCCTCAACTCGTCCACCTTTTCCTGCACACGGTTGCCTTCTTCTCCTTCCATGATCCTCTTGACACAATCTTCAACAACACTTCTGTTGGTGCTTCCAAGCTTGATCCCTATCTTCCACATCTTAACAATGTACGCACAGTTGATGAACTGGTCACCGGCCACTGGGTAACACAGCAGACGCACTCCGTGTTGTATGGCCTCTAGTGTCGAGTTCCACCCGCAGTGCGTAAGGAAGCACCCCACAGCCTTGTGCTTCAGAACATCTTCTTGAGGTGCCCATGGGACGATCTTACCGCGGCCGGCGACCGCCTCTGCGAATCCGTCGGGGAGGCCTCCCCGCCATGACGGCTCGTCCTTCAGCGACCATAGAAACGGCATGCCGGCGGCCTCCAGACCGAGCGCGAGCTCGCAGATTGCCTCACGCCCAATCGACGCAACCCAGCTTCCGAATGAGACGTATATCACAGATCCTGCATCCTGCTGGTCCAACCAGTCGACGCAGGTTTCATCCGACTTTCGCATGCTAGGTTTCTTGAGCGGTGATTCATACAAGCCGTCTTTCGCGGCACGATCAAATGTACCGTTGGTAAGCAGTGGTCCGATTTGGATAATTCGCCAAGCCTGCGACTGTTGAAGCTCGCCGCCGTCTTCCCCTGGGAAGCTGTTGACGAGGACGGTGCGGAGGGAATTTGCACGCACCATTATCTGACGCCAGGCGGTGAATCTCGACTTCTGGTACGCTGCGTCGCTCGCGATCCATGGCAGTTCTGAGGTACTCAGCTGAAGCTCTGTAGGCAATATGTTGAGGCTGTCTACACTCAGGTGGTCTCCGTTTACTTCAGCTTCGTCATTGTCCAATGGTTTTGTCAGTATAGGGATGCCTATAGGTGACAACAAACAAAATAAATACTTATCTGGCAAATGAAGTTATATATAGCATTTGTTAGAACACTTCATTTCGTTATTGTGAATTTGATACTCTTTTTTTTTTTTATGTTACAGACATCTGAACGATCACAAGGCATCGTATTTGCGATTATACTCATAAAACTGTGATTCACGGCTATTAAACTTGATTCTCTATGACAATACGGACATTAAATCCATAATAACTTTATGTATTTTAGGGGCATGACATACATATGATTGTATTGTGTGGGCATGTGGCATGGATCCCTCACTTGTGGCCGAAGCTAGTAGGTTGACTTCACAAATTTGTATAACATGTTAAACTGTAGTATACCAAACAGGGACATATAAATGATCTAAATTCATTGCACCAGGAAAATCAAACTAGTCATTTTGTGTTGAGCAACTAAATTAAGTTGACACTCAAGAGCCATGTCAGCCGATCAAAGCTATCGGGAAATTATGTAAACTCATTAAAACTTGTAGAGGGAAGACCACAAGAAAAGTTTTTTAGGTGGGTGTATTAAAAAAAATGAGATGCAAGTAATGTTTTGTGATTTGTCCTATAAGATGTAACATTAACACAAAATCCAATTATTTGGGTTTACTCTCACAGACACAAAACACCAACAATAATTATATATGCATTGGAGGAAGTTGTATCCACATATTAATTAACACTTTTTTTTAGACGAGGGAAGCTTTATTTCATAATGAAATAGAGTTCCGGCCTCTGCACCGCGTTGGTACATGTAGCCGAAATACATCAAACACCAACAAAAACCGAGACAAATCTGCTTAATATAAAGAAAAAGAAAGAGCAAAACCTCTATCATGATTGGATTAAGAATGGCCTTAACAGTCGTTAGTTGGAGTATAGTAGGACACCATTGGTCCAATACATTCGTAGTGGTTTGCCGAATTGGCGCAGGCATGTGAGCACACGATTTATCATGTAAAGCTAGCCAATAGAGGTGTGCAAAGCTGAAACCTGAGATAATTATGGAGCTAAGAGCGAAATGGATACAATAAAATGCAAGGAGGCGCGACGGACATACCGCAATCTGAGATCAACCCATTGGCAATCAGCTCCGGGATGGCCGCCATGGCACGGTAAGTCGCCAGCGTCGCCGGCCAGAACCCCACGACCGGCACGCCACACCGCTCGGCCACGGGGACAGCCCACGACGCCAGGATGTCCACGATCAGGCACGCCAAGCCGCGGCCCCTCAACTCGCGCTGCGTCAACATCTCCTCCAGCCTCGCCGGCATGTCGTGCTCCATGGCGTGCGCGAAGCCGGCGAAACCCGGGGGCTCGCCGCTGCCATCGTCGGGGACGCCGCTAGGGATGGACGCGAGCTCCACGTCGGTGCCATCCTTGCTACTAGCTCCGACGATGCGGCGGTGGATGAAGTCGGGCACGGCGACGGTGGTCTCAACGCCGCGCGCGGCGAGGGCGCGCGCCAAGAGCAGCATCGGCGAGACATGGCCTTGCGCCGGGAACGGCACGAGCATGACGGCGGCAGCGCGGACGGGCTCAGGCTCGGGCTCGGGCTCGACGCCCATGATGTACGGCCGGCGGCCGTCAATCGGTTTCCTCTCGCGCGCCGGTGGACTTCGATCGGCTGCTATATTCTGACTTCACGGGCGATATGCGCATATGGTGTATTTAAAGATGATGACGCCGTGCAGGCTGGGCTTTACTATTTCCTGGTTTTTCTTATTGGCCAATTGTCGCTTTCATTCAGATTGACATCCGTTCATTATGATCTCTCTCTATACTATTTTGTAAGTACATATATTACAACAATATCCTCGTTTTCTTTTTCATGAATAAATTTTACATGTGTTATGTGTGTTCATTTTGTCCGCGGCATGAGGGATGTTAACAATTGGCATTAACAAAGTAAAAGGAGAACTAGCATATTGACAATTCAACAACCAACTCATAGACGTGCCAATTTGATTGCTCAAGTGGATTACAAATGATGTCAGTCGTAATAACAAAGGTGGCCTCAAAGCCACGTGGGGCACGGGCTATCAGTGTGTGCACACGAACGCCGACACAAAATATATGCCTTTGCTCCTCGTGAAGAGCAGAGGCGACCTTGTGGATGCACAGGTGTAGGAACGAAACATGTGAAATGATTGAGCATCATTGATGGAGCATTCGTATTACACTAAGAGTTCATAATAATATTAGTATGTCAAAAGAAGCTTTGCACATGAATATTCCCTCGGTCCAAAAACACAAGGTATTAAGGCGTCTCTATTGTGTCTGTCTTTAAATTTAGGCTTTGACAATAATTTTATTCTCATACATACTCGTCGATATTTATATATGTCACACCATTGACTTCTCTTAGTTTTTTGTTACAATTTTGATCATAAGCTATAATTTCTACTAAAAGTATGATATTGTGACTATATAATATGATATTTATTTTCAAAATAAATTATGAAAAAACATGGGTAAAAGGTTTAAAAGTTTGGCCAAGTCTTTATCAAAGCGTCAAATATTTAAATACGGAGGGTGTATCATTTATAGGTACAAAACTAGTATAGAAACACTTTAAAATACAAATTTAGCTGTATAAGTTTCGTTTACTACATATACATCATGCTACAATACATTAGGTAAAGCGATATGATGGTCAACTGTTTAGCCGGAGGCCCATCACTGTAGATGCACTTTTCATCCATATCATCACTACGTGTCAATGACATGTAGGACCAGACCCCGTATGTCATTGCCTAGAGTGATGGTATAGATGAAAACTGCATCTAAAGTGATGGTATGAATGCAAAAAACCCATATACAGATGTTCACATTCTTCTCTTCTTCTTTTTTTGGATTGTAAGAAAAATCCATGAGACTGAATCCGACCTCCATCCATACAAATGTTTGTTTTTTATTTATTTATTTATTTATTGAATCGGAAGCAACTGAGGCCGACCTTTGTCACCAGACGTTACATTGTTTGGAAACAAGTTCGACCAGCACTCAACACAACCTGGATCTAAATTGTTCCCTATATATGCTACTTGTAGCCAACTACCTGGATCTAAATTATGAGCAACTACATTGCAAGACATAGGAGCAAATTTGAGTCTTACATCAATAAACGAGAAAGTTTAATTTCCTTAACCAACACATGGTCTGGTGTCGCAGACATTAGAGCACTTTTGCATGTTTGGGCAAACCATCTCCAGCTACAACCGCATCGTGCCCGCATTAGACGCAAAATAAATCGTCCGCAAGCAGGCTTTTGCTTGCGCCTGAATTGCATCAGCAAGGGACTGAACATTACCGCCACTATCTCCCATTACAGGATTACACGTCCACGATCACGAATGATAAACACACCAGGTCACCAGCCCGTAGATTTAGATGATTCATGAACAGCGCCATCAATAGTAACTTACGTGAAGTCCTCTGATGGTTTGTCCAAATTAACCCGAATGTTTGTATCAGTTGAACAGAGAAATTCTGAGCTTTCACCAAAAGGGGAAGACGATCTGAGACGGCAGCGCCAGCTCGGTCTCTCACAACGGTTCTCGCCTGTTCTGCTACTGAAAAGGACCGAGCAAAATATCATTCCGCCGCTTGGCTAGAATCCAAGAGCTCCCGACCCCCTGACGGCGACAACTACCGGCGCCGGCGCCCCCGCGCTGCAACCCTGCGGATCGCAGAAACGGAGTCCGAGGCTGCACGAATCAGGCCCACACGTGCCCTGGCCCCGTAAGGTTCACCGGCGCTCCGCGTAGCTTGCCACATCGCGGGGTCCGGCACCACGACCTGCTCATCTGCACCGGACAAAACCACCGGACTTGCCTAGTTGGACCCGCCTCGGCCGCCGATCTCTCCTTGTGACTGACTGCTGGTTGTCCGCCGGTGGAGTGGAGATGGTGATCGTACTCGATGCTCCAAGCATGGCCTCCCCGATGGATCTCTCCACGTTGGCTCCCACCTTTTGCTTTCGAACGGAAATGGCATGAGCTCGCTCTTTGTGTGTGTAGTACTTTTATTTTCGAACACTTTGTGCGTGAATTTTGACGAACGAGAACGGCCATCGAAATGTGCCGTGCATTACAGGAGCAGATTTTCGCACGAACAACAAGGTCCAGATATCGATCACACAGTCACACACACACAAGGTCACTCAGTGTAGCAGCAGCAAAGCGAAGATACTGCCAAATCCAAAGAACCGACTATCCCACACGCTTTGGCAACACATGGAAAATATCCAGTCGCACACGACCAAATTCGCCCAACCTGCACAAGGAAACAACAGCCCAAAATCACTCAGCCAGTATTCTCACTCGCTCACTGTTTCTTGTGTGGGCCAAATTCTTTCTTGCGAAGCCGGGCAAATCGCAGGGCCGAGCAAGTGCGGAACAGGAAGACGAATCCCCCCACTCCACTTCCCAAAAGATCCGTCCGGAACAAACGGCTCGGCTCGCACCGTCTCGACGACTCCTCCGTCCACGGCGCGGCGCACAGCTCACCCTATCCGTTTCTCCTCCCTTGTTATAATTCCCCCGTTCCCCGTGCTCATCCCCAACCAACCACGCCCTCCGCCACCGGCCACCGCCTCGCCCGTCCGTCGCCTCAGATCCCCCGCCCCGCTCCACCCCGTACCCGACGCCATGACGCCCTCCTCCGCCCTCTCCCTCGCCCACCTGGCCGCGGCGTCCCCGCTCCCCGTCTCCGCGCACAGGCCCAGGCCCGGGCCCAGCTCCGCGGCCCCCCTGACCGCCCCGGCCCCGCCGCGCCGGCTCGCGCTGGCGGCGCCCCCGCGAGCCTTCTTCTCCACGTCCCCCTACCAGCCGCCCCAGGAGCCGTCCGGGTTCTCGCCGCACCGCGAGTACGGCCTGGTGCCCATGGTCATCGAGACCACCTCCCGCGGCGAGCGCGCCTACGACATCTTCTCGCGCCTCCTCAAGGAGCGCATCGTCTGCATCCACGGGCCCATCGCCGACGACACGGCCTCCCTCGTCGTCGCGCAGCTGCTCTTCCTCGAGTCCGAGAACCCGCTCAAGCCCGTCCACCTCTACATCAACTCCCCGGGGGGCGTCGTCACCGCCGGCCTCGCCATCTACGACACCATGCAGTACATCCGCTGCCCCGTCACCACGCTCTGCATCGGCCAGGCGGCGTCCATGGGCTCGCTCCTCCTCGCCGCGGGCGCCCCCGGGGAGCGCCGCGCGCTGCCCAACGCCAGGGTCATGATCCACCAGCCCTCCGGAGGCGCGCAGGGACAGGCCACCGACATCGCCATCCAGGCCAAGGAGATCCTCAAGATGCGCGACCGCCTCAACAAGATCTACCAGAAGCACTGCAAGCAGCCCATCGACAGGATCGAGCAGTGCATGGAGAGGGACCTCTTCATGGACCCCGAGGAGGCGCGCGACTGGGGGCTCATCGACGAGGTTATTGAGTCTCGCCCCGCCTCCCTCATGCCTGAAGGCATCGGCGGCGGTGGCGACCTGCCCAGCCTCGGCGGCCCCAGCAACGGACGGGGTGGAGGCGATGCCGAGCCCTCTGCGGTGTGACCACCGGCCACAAAGGTGAAATGATTTTCGCGTCCGGTGCCTATGTTGTTTGTTGTTAGATGTAAGTTTACACAAGGTTAACCTTGTTATTCTGGTAGCCGAGGCGTCCGGCTCTCCATTTCCCCTGTTGCTTCAATTGCCTGAATTGAGCTATTGGTGATAATCATTGCGACATTAAGGAAATGTTATAATTACTTTGATACTGATAAATTGACAAAGTATTGTGTATGCATGTACTGTACAAGTGGCATTCCATTCCCAAGGGTTGAAATCTCACCTGCTTTCTTTCTTTCTCACCGTTAATGTTATTGTTTGTATTCCTGCCAGTGTTAATGAACGTAGTAGTTTTAGTAGGATGTTCTTGTGACACAAATTGGCTTGTGGTTTCCTCACATGTTATATTGCTGACCTACGCATCATATATGTGTGAAATACGAGTGAAATGTTCAGATCCTCTATAATTATGCATTCCTTCTTTCTGGACCACCTAAGAGGCTTTTGCGTGACTTTACTTTCTGCAATTGATTACTTAGGTTCACAACACAATAGAGGGTTAATTGAATAGCAAGTCAATGTTTATTAGGTCTACAAATGCCTATGTTGAGCATGAAAGCATATGTTTTGCCTGTGGACATTTAAGTAGTTTAATTGGTGCCTCTTCAGCGCCGACGAAAGAATATCTTAAAGGTATATTATCAGTTCTTACATGGGAATTGGTCATGTCACAGTTTAACTAGAAACTACTACAGATGTTAAATGTATGATGTCTCAAGTAAAAGGGACTACATATTATGAAAGTAATTTTCATAATGAATCATGTTACTGCATCTAGTTGTTTCTCAGTGTCCACTAGCAAAGGTCACGGTTGAGGAGTGTGTAGCAGCAAATTTTGCCTATATATATTGATGATCGATGTTATGAAAACTTGGACGACTGAAATCCTAAACTGACATATATTGGACAGAAAGAGTGTCAGACTTCTCTGCTGTTATAGCTCCAAACTTACAAACCTAATTAATTATATGCCTAAACTTGTTGTGGGTTGTCACCAATATTTATGACTTCATGGACTTGAAAATGTACAGAAGTGTTGTGATTGTTTGGTTAGTCATTTAGCTGTGCAATTTTGAGATGATAAATTCTAATATTTGTTGTCAGATGTTGGAGTACATACATTCATTTTTTTCACATTTTTCACACTCCAGTAACTCGTATAGATGTCGAACCTCATATAATCCAGCACTGTCTGCCAGTGAAAAGTTGGTATATTGAGCAGCATAGAATTTGGAGAAATATTGAACATTTGTTCTCAAAGTGATTGTAGCTCCTCATTTTTTTGAAGTTGATAGGTATGATGCAGACCATGATTGACGACTCCTAAACTCTGATGCTCTGTGTAGCTCCATAGAACCAGTTGAAATTTGCAAACACCCTGTTTTTTCAGTTCCATGTAAGGAGCACAACCAAGGTGCTTGATAAGTTGGTCACATGAATGAAGCAAGTTAATTTGGCAGATTTCTTGATCAGTCCAGGATGGAGTTTCATATGCACAAAACTACATATGTGCCTGTGGATGGAACCTCGTCATTGCGTAGAATTGTGAAATTTAAGTTGTTGATTCTCTATTTAACATATCACCTGCTGGTTCATTTTATTGAGAAATACATGCATTGTATGCTCTGGTTTGTTTTCCGATTGCAAAGCAGAATATGTTCATTTCTCATGTTCAATGTTAAAATTCACAAGTTCATTTATACAGTCGCATATAACTCGAGAGACGATCGTTTCATCTCTGTTGTCTCACAGTTTTTCTCGAGAAATGATGAACGATTATCATGCTAAACCATGAATACAGGCAGCGTCATCTGTTTA
The DNA here is from genome assembly GCA_007726485.1 of Eragrostis curvula. NCBI lineage: Eukaryota > Viridiplantae > Streptophyta > Magnoliopsida > Poales > Poaceae > Eragrostis > Eragrostis curvula. Next base: position 10,986,981 of record CM017439.1, on the reverse strand, counting down.
CCTCATGCGCTGCGGTTTGCTTGGTTTTGGTTTTCTGAGTGGCCAGAAGGACGTTCTGATGAATCCGTTGTTGCTCAATCTGATATTACGGCGGTTGGATGGCATTATACATGTTCAGCTTCAGCAAAAGTTCGCTTAGATTTTTGTTGACGCAAATTTGGCCGCAATTTGTATGAAAAACGAGTTCTAGCCGCGAACTCCTCCGTTCCTCTGCCAAACTCGTCCTCTGAACCCGTCTGCCTGTGGATGCTACGCCGATGTAGGCCTCGCCGATGCCGGGGCTCACATGGTCCTTGTCTCCTTGAAGACGGCTTGCTGATTCCTGCAATCACTCTGTGCGGCGATTCGAGCATTGACCGTTGACGACAGACGTGCACCTTTTTTTTTTTTTTTTTTTTTTTTTTGGGAGATAAACAGACGTGCACAAATTGTAGCAGGTCACAGAGGCCCAGCTGTTTTTCGCCAAAATGGAAAAACAGAGGCCGAGCTGTTCCATGCACTGCCCTTATGGGCCGAAACATATGGCCCGGGACAATGGAAATATTCTATGCGGCCCAACATTCGGGCCTAAACCCTTCTTCTCCCACGATTCCGAGGGATCGCCGCCGCCGGCTCATTCCTCGACTACGAACGGCTCCTTCTCAGTCGTGACCGCTCCGGCCGGCGTCCTCCCCTTCCCGTCAATCCTGCGGGGTCAAGGAGCAGCCGCCGGAGGCTACTCTCTGCCGTGCCAAGATGGCCTTCCTCTTCAACAAGTTCCAAGAGGTACACCTGTCTGCCTCCCTTCACATCTCGCAGCAATCGCTGGATCTCGATCCCGTTATGCGCTACAATGCCTACCAAGAGTTTGACCTAGCTCATAGAAAGGCTCAATTTCGTTTGGGAACTGTGACTAAACAGTATAACTGGCATGGGGGGATAAACCATTTCTGCAATCGAGCACAAGTTACTTAATGTAACGATACCCTGGAATCGCTCTTCCGTACCGTAAATGCGTTTGCAGTTCGTTTTTCTAGATGTGTGATTGATGTCTCAATGTTCTTACAGTACCTGCTCATCTGAGCACAATATTAGTTATGTGGAACATGGCGAAACATTTCTGTGTCTCTGTTAATCTGCACCGTTATTTTAATTGACTTACTGTCACATTTCCAGGCGGTCAGAACACTTGCGAAGAATCCCATGTTTGCCCGTGATCCAAGGCATCTTCAATTTGAAGCTGACGTAAATCGTTTATTTCTCTATACAAGGTTCGTAAACATCTGAACTTCCGAAGAAACAGCTGTGTTCTCGTTTTCATGTATTTTCTGAAGGTGGACCTCATGCCAGTTCAGATCAGCAGTTGGAATTTGGTTTACTCTTTCTTGCTTTCAGTAGACAATGTAATTCTATTGAGGGGTTTTATTGGATTATTGTACTAGCTCATAGCTCACAGTTCATAATGAATCTTCTTCTCAAACCCCTGTGGTTGAACATTCTGTTTTTGAACTCTTCAGCTAGGCTGTTATCAACAACTGCTTGGATTAAACCACTAAACTATTTTATGTTTCTTTGAAAAGCTATATGTGTAGAAAACTGCTTTCCTAAGTTTCTTTTTTATATGTACTTAGTTATTATCGATTGGGGGAGAATGCTGAAGAGAAAGATGCAGAGGAAATTATTGACTTGGCCAGCAAAGCTTCTGTTGGTGATCAGCAGAAACAAGTGCAGGAGAATGTTCATTATCAACTTACGCATATGTGCCAAGCAATGGATAGCATTCTTCGTCCTGATGCAACAAGTGACCCGTCAAAGGATCCTTCAGACAGACATCATCACTCTCGGCGTAGTGGATTGAGTTTCGCTGTTGGCGGAGCTGGATCTGGAAATAAGCAAGGTACTTTGTTCTTACTTAGTGGATCACATTGGTACATAGCTTTATGTGGGTATAGGCTACTTGGCAATTTGATGACTTGTTCCTGTTGCATTATGTATGCTACTGAGAAGTCTATTGAACTATTAAAGACACATAAAAAGTGTGATAACCACAGTTCACTTACCTCTGTATGGGATCAAATTACTATTCCATGTGTTCTTGTTTAGCTCCCAATTTATCTGTGTTCTGTATAGCCATGTTCAGCTATGCCTATAAGTCACATCTCTTATCAATGCCATTTCAGCACACTTTCGTTGAAGTTACAGGCTCAGGATAAATAGGATATGTATTGATCTGTTGTTGAAGGGATCATTGCATTAATATGTAGCACAAGAAGAGTGCTGACCCTGAAGCTGTATGTCTTTGTGGCGTGTGTTCCTTACTCTTTTATCCGCACTTTCATCTGAAAACCATGCTGTATGACGTGTTGCAGGCAGATTACATGATTATTTTTTACACTTAATTATGGATTTTAAGAAGCTAAGCACTGATATATTTGCTCTGCAGCGCAGCTGTCCCTGCTACAAGACCTTTAACTCGAGCGGAGTTGTCAAATAAATTTAAGGATCAGTTCGGGTACACCCTTGACATCAGACAATCAGGAATTCCTCACAAAGATGCAGGACAAGGTCTGTTCTTATCTGGAGAAGCTAACGTTGGTGCTATCCTAGCCATCTATCCCGGTGTTATATATTCACCTGCTTATTATCGATATATACCTGGTTACCCAAGAATTGATGCGTGCAACAACTATCTGATCACAAGATATGATGGAACAATAATCGATGCCAAACCATGGTGTTTTGGTGGTGAAACAAGGGAATTATGGGACGGTTCAGGTTTGGTGAATTACAATGCCATGTCACCTAAAGGCTCGGAGAGCAACTCTGATAGAGTTTGGAGAATGCTTAGCAAGCCTCTAGAGAAAAGTGTCAGGGAAAATTTTGGCGAAGTGCTTGAACGGCGAAATCCACTTGCCTTTGGTCATTTTGCGAATCATCCGCCACAAGGATCAGCTCCCAATGTCATGATTTGCCCATATGATTTTCCTTTGACAGAGAAGAACATGAGAGTATACATCCCTAATATCACATTTGGTGGCGAAGAGCCCATTACAATGAAGAGGTTTGGTTCTTTCTATTTCAAGTCTGGAGGTTCTGGTAATCAGGTTGCGGATTCTCAAGTACTAAATACGCTTGTGTTGGTGAGTACGAGATCCATCTGTGATGAAGAGCTATTCCTTAACTACCGTTACAGTAACTCAAAGCGGCGACCAGAATGGTATACCCCCGTTGATGAAGAAGAGGATAAGAGGAGATGGAGCTAATTTAGCTGTTAATATGTATCTCTGCCAGCAATGTTTTCTTAACACTGCCGGTTCTATTATTTATCTGAAAATCACAACGGAACGTCTGGTAAGCTCCTGAAAGTGGGATAGCAATTTCTTTCTGCTTCTTAATAACTTTCCTACTATTTGCTAGGATCAATTATTTTGACGTGGACTTATTGTTGTAAGGAAAGTAGAGTACTTCTGTAAACTCTACTATCAGGTTCCTTTTTAGCACATAAAGAATAATACCAAGTACATTACTTTACTTCTTTTATGCGTTTTTGCATCTCACTGGTATCAGCAAGAACAGTAATGTATGGTTTGTTCCCAACAATGAATTTTATGTTAACATTTCAATTTGCTTCCACTTACAGCAATGGTTCCACAATATGCTCATTCAGACAAAAGAAAAGCGATAGTGCATCTAATGAAATTTATTTCAGAAGTTCTTGCCCCATGGTTAGAATTGTAATTCAGTGTGTCGGCAATGCCAACCCCTTCCCCCTCTTTGTGATATTTTCTAATCCGTTTCCTACATCTATATAATTTAAGATGGGCAAAAGTTGGTTACCTATTCTATGGATTATCCTTTTAAAAGCAAACTGTCAAATTGAGTCCTGCTAGCAGGGTTGCTTGTTTTTAGTTACCCTGAATTGGATAAGCTAGCGTTACACTGTGTGCCTTAGTGACTCTCTTGCACTTCAACTATTCTTCCGTGCAAACCCCGCTACACTGAAAATAATGGAAGTTGACCGTTGAATATATTCCATCTCTTGAACCATGTGATGTGGCATGGTTGCCCCCCCTTTGGACGTGCATATCTGGCCTGGTGTTATCATGGCGTTTTAGCTAGTAGCACCGAAAGAGCGTGTTCTTTTGTTAGATTGTAAGAAATATCTCAGTCAAATGGTTGCTCCGGGAAGCCTTGAGATCTTGCCGCTTGGACGGTGATTTTGCTTGGACATACAGCTCAAATATCAAGATAATAACTAACTTATGTATATGTTATGGCCTCTTCACTTGATTATTCACTTGCTTCCCCGAATCTCTTCGCCTGCAATTATGTGTTCATGGAGCATTGTCTGCTACGGTTCAGGTTGGTAGAACCCTGCCGAGTGCTCGATCGATAATACAAAGCATCAAATCAAACATGATAACCCGGGTGTAGCTATCCCGTTCTCTAATTTAGATGAGCTGCCAACTCATTTGGTAATGGGACAAAACACCGAAAATATTTTTAAAACGAATGAGCTTGATGTCATCAGCATAAACAATATAGTGAACGAATGGTGTGGCACAACGTGTATCTCAGAGTTTTATATAGAAGGTAGATAACTCATGCTCTATGTATAGATTTTTCTTTTTAGTTTCATGAATTTTGTGTAGAAATTTCTGTCTGCTTAACGTGATGCCTTAAGAATCAACCACGAAAAACCCGCGCAGTGCGCACAAACCGTTATCTATCATAATGGAAAAAGAAAGGAAGATCCTATTCTCTAAAAGAAAAACCATGCACAAAATAATATGTATACATGTAATATAATGGGGTTTGAAGAATCACATAGAGATACAAAGTGCAGTCACCATGATGACTGAAGTAGGCGCATGCAAGTGCTCGATGGTTAATTCATGATCATGGTTTTTTTTTTTGTCACAGCTTGATCTATAGTTTATATGTAACAACTATATATTAAAATTTCCTGTCAGGATGATAAGGGGGTGATTACCTAATGATTGATTGAGTTTCCATGTGAGAAGAGATATCAATTGCTCATATGGTTTTCTTTCTTTTGAAACTGAAGAAAACTTTCGAAAAAAGAAAAAGTTGTGATGTCGGTACTTGCTGCAATTTTGAGCATTCATTCAACTAAACAAACCATTTTATTCAAAAAACTGCCCAATTGAACAGATCACTACTAGTTACACACATTTCTTCATAGATTATTATGAAAAATTTGTAGATCATGAAAATAAGAAAGATGTAAATGCTTTTAAATTCTGTAGATATGAGATGTCAAAACACCAGAACAAAATGCATTCTGGAAACCAAATCGGAATTTGTTTTGTCACAAGCATGTATGTACCTCTTCTATTGGTACAAATTTTCAGATTATTTTTAGCCTTTAAAAGATGTCCCTTTTTCAGTGGACCGTTTCAGCCGTTTGTGTTTGGTCAGAGAGGAGCCAAGAAACAAACAATCATGGGGGATGTCTACTAACTAGCCTACTTGAAGGCTTGGGGCTTGATATTTGTTTTCCATCCTTTTTAATGTTTGGTGATTTTTTTTTCATTTAGCCATTTTGTTGGCCTTCTAGTAGCTTGTTTGGTGAACTTTTTTCATTGCTTGGAGAAACTTCCTTCCATTCCGTAATTAATCTGCTAAGCGTTTTCCATAGCTTCTACTTACAATCAAGCATTTCTTTCGGTCTATTCGGCTCAATAGTAAATAATCTTTATACAACGAGGGCCTCAATGAGACAATGATCAAGTTTTAGTGGTACGTGATTACTTCAACATTTCGTGTCAAGTAGAAAGAAAATTATGTAGCCAAATATCCAGAGAGGAAAAGGAGTTTCGTTTATATGGCTTTTGAGAGCACAGCAGGGAGTTGAATGCTTGTCCGTCGTTGTCAATTCCTTCGTGTCAAGTAGAAAGAAAATTATGTAGCCAAATATCCAGAGAGGAAAAGGAGTTTCGTTTAAATGGCTTTTGAGAGCACAGCAGGGAGTTGAATGCTTGTCCGTCGTTGTCAATCCCACTATGCAAATTGTAAGCTAGCGATGGAGTAGTGGTACATCTCACGCATGCATGTTGATACAAGCCGCCATGTGCTGGCCGATACAATCATACAATAGCTGGAATTTGGAAATACATCATCTGGGGAGTTGAAGCGACGATTATAGTTTCTTTTTATGGTCCGTTCTCAGCGTCGTGAGGGTTGCTACTGCCAGCGTGCAACCGTGTGTGTCTGAACTCTGAATTTCCAAAAGGAACAAACGACGTAGCTGAATACAATGCAGTTGCTGTTCTCTTAGTTCAGATGGAACAGACTAATCAGTAACATGAACGAAGGGCAGTTACCAGACAATTTCTCATCCATCGGTCAGTACCCGGCCAGCCGTCTGGAATTGTTATTTTGATTTGAATAAGAGCATTTCTTAGCACAGACGGTTTTCTTCAACCTTTACTCCTTGGCTACTTTGCTAGTTCCATACACAAAACCTTCTCCCATGTTGAACAGTTTCTTTTGTTCCTGAAGCTATCTATTCAATTGAGCAGAACATGCATGGGATGTCTGAATGTTATCATGTTACTCTAAAACAGCCCCGAACTTATTACTTGAGAAGGAAAAAAAGTGCTCCGGGAAAAAAAACTATTTTGAGACGTCACCCGACTCCAAAATACAGCTACTACTTGTTTGTACACAGTTTGCGCTTATCGATAATCCATCATACCATTAACACAACAACAAATAAAAAATGGCAGGGCATTTTGTGTGAAATATTATTATCCGAACAAACCGAAGCTTGAAGATAACAAGGAAAACAAGGGGAAAAAACCATTGTATAATAATAATAATAAAACTCGGCCGGGGGGATTGACCTCCACCCGCGGTATTATGTTAAGAAGAAGACAACCTTCTCACACCGGCTGAGAAAATCCCCGAACCCCTCTCCCATCCTTACACAAGACCCGCTCCCTAGGTGAGACTGGGCCGGGGCAAAACACCGTAGCCCAGCTGGGCCGGGTTTCCAACCATGCTTTGAGAATTGGGAGAGGCGAGAGAATTTTTTTAACCTCAGCTCAAAATTCGCTCCCACCGGGAATCGAACTCGAGACCTGAGGAAGTGCTGCTGGAGCTCCTAACCAACCGCCCAGAAGTCCTTTGTAAAAAGAAGGAACGATCATCCTTGTATAATTGGCACAGATAGTGCCAGTGCCACCATATCAATCTGCAGCGTCATCCAATCACAATATGCTTCCTCAAGGAAAAAAAAAATCCAATCACAATATGCATTGAGATTCTGAACCACCTCGCGCGGCAGCAGCCGTCCATAGCACCAGCAGTCTCTCATAGTAATGTAACTTCTTGGAATGCATTTGACTTTTTACAGACACAATGACGCAACCACAGCGGTTCCAGCGCCCCAGCCGTCCACCACGGACCACCAGCAGCAGCCGCCATCGGCATTTACCAAGCCCCGGCCTCCCGGCCGTGTGTGTGTATATATAGAGGCCGCGGGGGGACTATGTGAACGACGCACACCAACAGCAGCGGCGGCGGCGGCAATCAGCGGCGCGCCCACGCATTTCTGACGCAACGATGGCCGCCCGCGCCGCCGTGCTCGCTCTCGCGCTCGCGCTCTGCGCAGCCGTCGTCCATGGCGCGACGGTGGACGCCGTGGCCGCGGCGCAGCAGGCGGCCGACCGCGTGGCGGGGCTGCCCGGGCAGCCGCCGGTGGGGTTCGCGCAGTACGCCGGGTACGTAACCGTGAACGAGACGCACGGCCGCGCCCTCTTCTACTGGTTCTTCGAGGCCACGGCCAACGCCGACAAGAAGCCGCTCGTGCTCTGGCTCAACGGCGGTACGTCCTGACTCTCTCTCCTCCACTCCACTGCACGTCCGTCCGCTCGTACATATTACTACTGCTTTTACTGCGCATTCATTTCCGCCCTTTGCTTTGTTGTTGCTGCTTCTACTCCATGTTTTTCTTTGAGCAAAGCTTTTGCCGTTCTGTTTCTTGTGTTAAACGGTTAGCCTTGCCATTGGCCGGGAATTGAGAGATAGAGATAGGACGACCAAGCCTGGTCGCCTCTCTGACAATTAGTTGAAACGTTCCTTCTTTCGTCGAGGTTGACATCGATTAAGAAGTGGTTAGCCTATAGCATGTAGCGCGTGTGGTTGATAGAGTCGAAGGCAGGAAAAGGCATGGTACTCGTGGATAGCGATGAGGTGCAAGTACTAGCAGGCCAGCAACTGGACGCCGACGCATGTTTATGTCGTATAGTCGTACAACACTATCACTTTGCCCAACCGATTGAGCGACATTTAGATCAGTGAAAGAGAAGAGCTATCCAATCAAGTAATTTTGTTCTTCCACCATTAATTTGCTGATCGCTGTTGGAGGTTGACGGTGTAACAGTCGAAGTAGTTACTCTTTTCCGGTACTTTGCCGCCCCGTTTAGTTGAACACACCTTTCACTCGGTGACCAGGGTATGAATCTTGATGCAGTAATAATTAATGAGTCTTTTTATTTGCCTTGAACCTTTTTTCCCTGATGAAAATTAGCCTTCTATTGCGACCGAATTTCTGAATTTTAGAAAGAAAAAGACACCCAAAACTTTTAAATGAGCTTCGCATGAAGCACGTAACCTCTTGCGAAATCCAGACAAAAATCCCCATGGACGTGGAAAACTTTTTATGAGTTTTGATTCACGCAAAGATTCGCGCTGCCATATTGCAGACATGCTCTCAAGTTGGAGCGTAAGTTAACATCCATCATTTAAAAAATGGAAACTGACAGGATAAACAACTTTGCACTCAATTAATTCGCTTTCCCAATCCGAAATTGGCCAATCCTTTGGTCAAGCGCAGGACAACGCTATCAGTCTCGCTCTCCCCCGGCCTCCATGCATTGTAGCATCTCCTTCTGGTCCATCACCAGTGGGACCCATAAGACGTAGATTGCTTGGTTCGAGAAGGATTGCCGCTATGCACTAGCTAGCACACCTACTACAGTGATGCTGAAGCTTAATTTGCTCGCTGTAGCTAACTTCAACAATGAGCTCCTTCTATCAGAAAATAAAAAAACCACGAGCACCTTGCTTGCATGGCATGGTCACTGGTCAGCACTCAGCAGTCAACACACGCTCCGGGAACGAAGGGGGATCCATGCAGCCAATGGGGCCTCGCTCTATTTCTTCCCTGGAGCGATGAGCTGACCGTTTGGCCGAATTCGCGTCCTCGTGGGGATCCGTGAATGCGTTGCCAACATTGCAAGCAAAGTGTCAGAGAGGTCTAACAGGCGCCTGCTGAGCAATTAGGACCTTGCCTACTGGGTACTACGTGTCAGCTATGACTCTAGCTAGAGTGACAGATGAGCTATGTCAATGAGGTATCAGAAATATAATGACTCCGCTAGATTGTTACTACAGACACTGGGTTCTTTTCATTCGGTTCAACTCATGCGCTGTCCATCAGTGTCTCTCAAGATAAAGCAAGCTGTTGTGGAAGTGCACAAATTGAGAAGAAGCTACGATGATTAGCTTGATCATTGTTTCAGTTTGTTTAGAACGGTCCAATATAATCAGGTTAGTTAGGACAGAACAATACTGTCGTCGCAAGTCCACACCAATTAGTTCTGCAGGTAGGTACACGTGGTCAGGACAGCCGACAGTTTCGTTTCCAGTTTTGAAAACTCGCTGTTAGGTTGCCGAATCCAAGAATCCACGCTATAGAAGCCCACCCTCCGACTCATCATCATCATCGGTCACTTGACTAGCTATTTCACTCGATAAGGTTAAGACATTAACTTGACCATTATACGCATGCCTAACGCACTAGTACAAAGAGTATTAGTCAGTCGCTGCTGGACAGATACTGATCCAACATTCGATTGGCCGTCCGGATACATGCATCCGTGAGGAACAGACAATATCGTCCGCTCATATGCTCTCTGTCTCGCTTCACGCATCCCTTTCAGCTAGCGCACGCGCGCGCGCCGTTTCTCCTTGTCCGCACCGCGCCGGTCGGCCTCGCCCACTATATCTTGGTCGATGGCGAACCCGGTCGCCAGATTTCCGCATGCAGGCACGGTAGATGCGTCGAGCTCAAACGGGCAAATATTCGTTCTGGGAAAAGGGAAGCTGGGGCGACCGAGCGTGTACCCGTCTCCGTGATATGCAGAAAGTTGCTCGTCCCTTTGTGTTTGTATGGATCGCAACCACGATCGAGCGAGTGCTACATCCATCATTGGCTTGGAAGAGGCAGGCAGGCATACTGCAGATCGGTCGTGATGAGTACAGGGTCTGATGCGCTAGAAAGCAAGCAACGGCGAAAGGAAGCTAGCGGGGTCGATCCATCGGCATGGCGCTTTCACGCCGCCAACAGCTAGCTAACGAGAGGAGCAGCCAGAAGGCCGGCCGGGGACCATGGCGTACATGCATCGCACTGCGAGGTGACAGGAACAGGATGCGCCAGCGCCAGGCCGCGAGCGGAATGGAAGCGAGGAATCCGGAAAAGGATCTGAACATACGGTGGCGCAGGCGAGCGAGCAGCGGCAAACCGGCAGTACTCGACTGTAGTGCTGAACCCATCAGTTACAGTTACAGTGGATCGGTCACATGCGCGCGGTGGGCGCAGGCAGGCACGAGAGCCTCAGCGAACGCGAAAGCTTTTTACAGCTCCCGTGCCTGGCTTGGGTGTAGGTTCCTCGCTTTCGCTTCGAATAGCGCGAACGATTTCGGCGCGTCGCTGCCGGCCGGCCGCTGCTTCCACTGTCTGCCTCTCCGTTCGTTCGTTAGTATCTCGATCGGTGGACTGGTCCGCGCGCGGACGGCGCCAATGATAGACTCAGCGGCGACTCGTCTCATGTCGCGGCGCGCGTTAATCTTTCGGGTGCACGTCCTTGTCACGGCGGGGCTCCGTTCCCACTCCCCTGTTGCGACGTGTTTTGGGAGACGTGGTTCCGTTATGGACATGCAAGGTTTTCTAGACATTTTTTCAATCCATGATTATCAAGTACGCATGGACATTTTATTTTCAAGTTCCCGTCGAATATTAATTAGATAATAACTTGTACTTCCCTTGATAGAGATATTTTCTCCAAAAAAAGGAAGCTAGCTGGGTAATATCGTCAGGATTCAGGACTGAATATCATATTGTTGCTGTTGCAGGGCCTGGGTGTTCGTCCATTGGGTATGGCGAAGCGGAGGAGCTGGGGCCTTTCTTGGTGCAGAAGGGCAAGCCGGAGCTGAAATGGAACAACTACTCGTGGAACACAGGCATGCACTGATAAACACAGGCAATCCAGTGTGCCTGCAGTATTCTGGTGCTTATGTTTCGGTTTGCTGAAACTTTGAACGAACTGCGTGCAGAGGCTAACCTGATGTTCCTGGAGTCACCGGTGGGCGTCGGGTTCTCCTACACAAACACGAGCTCCGACCTGCTGCAACTTGGTGACAAGATCACCGGTACACATTCATCCCCAGAACGATCTCTGAGACAAACACACTGACAGAAATGAATCGCCTTTCAACAATTTTGAACCGTCTCTGAATTTGTTCACGTGTCCTCTAACAGCTGACGACGCTTACATCTTCCTGCTCAACTGGTTCAAGAGGTTCCCTCAGTACAAGTCCCACGACTTCTACATCGCCGGAGAAAGCTACGCCGGTGAGTGGCATCCGGAAACGCACTAGCTAGACATAACACATTCAGCATCTACTAGCTTGATTTGCAATTCAGTCAGAGCACGCTTCTGAAAAAAATGTTGAGAGACAGTGACACGAGTTGCTTTATCCTGCCAGGGCACTACGTGCCGCAGCTGTCTGAGAAGATCTTCGACGGGAACAAGGCGGGCCCCAAGGAGAACTACATCAACTTCAAGGGCTTCATGGTCGGGAACGCGCTCATGGACGACGAGACGGACCAGACGGGCATGATCGACTACGCCTGGGACCACGCCGTCATCTCCGACCGGGTGTACTCAAACGTGAAGGCGAACTGCAACTTCAGCATGGTGAACGTGTCGGACGCGTGCGACAACGCGCTCAACGACTACTTCGCCGTGTACCGCCTCATCGACATGTACAGCCTCTACACCCCCGTCTGCACCGACGCCGGCTACAGCTCCGGGCACCGGCAGGTCGCCGTCCACGGCGCCGCCCCCAAAATCTTCTCCAAATACGTACGTCGAGTCGCGTCATCATCTTCTCTAGAGAGTTAATCCATTTCTTCTGGGTGCACATTTTGAGAATTTTCTGCGTCCATCGATGATGATGTTGCAGCAAGGGTGGCTCAAGAGGCCGGCCGGGTACGACCCCTGCACGGCGGAGTACGCCGAGACCTACTTCAACCGGCCCGACGTCCAGACCGCGCTGCACGCCAACGTCACGAGGATCGGCTACAACTGGACGCACTGCAGGTGCCGTACTACTCGCTGTATCACTTGCAGCTCCGGGCTGATCAGGCTTCATTCCGAGCACTGACGGATCAATATCCATTTATTTGTGGTGCAGCAACGCGATCAGCAAATGGAATGATGCCGCCTTCTCCACGCTCCCCATCATCCGCAAGCTCGTCGCCGGCGGACTCAGGGTCTGGGTTTTCAGCGGCGACACCGACGGGAGGATCCCCGTGACGGCGACGAGGCTCACCCTCAACAAGCTTGGGCTCAAAACCGTCCAGGACTGGACGCCGTGGTACGACAACCTGCAGGTAAACTGTCCGGACTGACGAACCGAGATCAGCTGTTATGTGCACAAGCTCGTTGCGAGCATCAAATAAACTGACGTATGTTGTGGCGCCTGAAATATGATCTTAGGTTGGCGGATGGACGATCGTGTACGAGGGCCTGACGTTCGTGACGATCCGCGGAGCCGGGCACGAGGTGCCGATGCACGCGCCGCGGCAGGCGTTGACCCTCTTCAAAAACTTCCTGGCAGGCACCAAGATGCCACCAACGGCGTACCCCTAGTAGTGCCTGCGCGCCGGCTGATATGTTTTTCTTTTCCTTCTTACAATCCCAAAGTTGCAAGTGTAATTCGATTGGGAAAAAAAATGGGGAATAAAAGTCTTTATAGCTGATTCAGTGTTCACAGCACATTGGCCAGCATCTCGAATGTTCTTTTTGTGTGCCCCTGATATCGAATGCTCCCCGAATGTCTCAGCAGATTGAAAAACATATGAAACGAGAGACCCCGAGGGAGCACAAAATAATTGAAATAAGTGAACATCCCAACCGGTTAGTGGTGCCAACAACTGAATCTGAAAAGACTTGCTACATCATATGGTACCCCAGATGGCCAGAATACATTGCATATAAGCAACAAGAAAACAAGCACCAAAAGTTCATTAACAGATAGCACAAGCTACACCGGACAATTTGTTGCAATACACTAATCTGCCCGCGCTCCTGGACCAGCACATGTTCCTTTTGCACCTTAGCGAACTAGCCTTTTCTGGGTGTGGCGGCCAGCCTTGTGTACATACGAGCCATAGATTGATAGCCTCTAATATCGCCCGATCTCAGGAGATTGCCTATGATCAAAGAGGGGAAAGTGTTAAAAGGCAATGCTATATTTGAGTAACAACGAACCTCGAGGAAGTCAAATATAAAAGATTTCTCTATGCAGTATATGACTAATCAGAAATTGATCTTGCTAGGTATAATACGATAATTTTTTTCCATTAAACAATAATCATTCTAGTAGCCATTCTAGTAGTGCATCGTTAGTTATTACATGTTCATTCTTTTAATTGGTCCACACTTGGATTCACAATGAAGAACCAAGGTAAAACAGTGGACAAGTTCCGCAGATTGGCAGGATCCTATCTCATACTAGTGCAGACCAAATACAGACTTACATAACTGTTTTTGAGGTAAAAACCTACATGTATCAATGACTATAAGATCATCATCGCTTTTAAGGGCTACAAAATTTTACAATATTCATTTAAAATATATATATATATATATATATTTTTTTTTTCAGATATGGATGTTATAGTTGTGCAAAATAATTAACAGCTAGACCGTTTCACCGTTAGGCAAGTCCAGTCTATAGAATGCCAAGACCTATATATCGCAACCACCCAAAATATCAGTACAGTTCCTGGACTCCATTAGAGTAAATTCCATTATATCTTTCCTATGCACATCATACATGTTTCATCTGTTATAGATTACAAAATTTTAGGTTAACATTGCATAAGTTCAATCTATCTCAGAAAAATCTACGATAAATTGGTGTTAACTTTCATTTAGCGTCGCCTGATGCAGACCGATAATAAACATTAGCGGCCAAATCTGTAAGTAAGAAATAGAAGCACCTGAATCACAGTTAAGTGGGCTGTCTGGTTCGGGGTGAGCCATCAATGCAATTATTGCTCTACAAACAGATTGCAGGGTCCATGCAGGGCTCCGCATTCTTCAGAATCCAGACATATTTCACCTGTCTACAAACAGAAGTAAAGGGGAAAGATTGTAACCAAACCGCAATCAGCACAGGACTTTGTTGTTTTAGATTTATTGAGTACAAAAATTAAGTCCAAAAATACGTGAAACTTTTGCAGCCATACATATATAAAAAAAAATCATATAATGCCAAGAAGTTTTATATTAGCACATCCTTAGCTAACCTTGTAATGCACATTTGGATGGAAAACTTTGGTCAGAAATCGAACTTGTGGAGGTAGCAGAGGATACTGCTCTGGAATTGTGAAAGCAAGTTGAAACATACCACCTTCATAAGGTGTCTCGGAAGGGCCCTAACCACATGAATAAAGAAGGTCAAAATAATTCCATAGTAAAAGGCTTATCCTGCTGGTTTCTGACTTTCTGCATCACCTTGTGATAAAAATAAACCTACCTTGATAAGAGCAGTCCACTTGAATATGTTTGAATCATCGCATATTAGTTGGATTTCTGGGTCAGCAGACCTCTCTCGCTGGACCTCTTTATACTCCTTGAAAAGCCTAGCTCTTGATGCCTATGGATATAACATATTGTCAAAAGGCATTGGGAAACATTAAACATCTTTGAGTTGTGGAAACTCTGATGTCACATTTCAAACCGTCCATGTTGACATTGCCCCTTGGGCATAGTCTTCCAAGTAATTACATGTGTATTTAAGAATTGTCCAACTGTAATTCATTTCATTAGATAATTGATTATTTTTTGGAAGGCTTAACTAATAGACAATAACTAAAGGAAAGGGGAAAAGGAGTGAAATGTTCTTTATGAAATGTGAATTGAGAGCTACAGAATCCTCGCGTGGGACATGCATGATGCATCAAGTGAAACATGAATCGTTCGATCTTCATGAGATTAATGCCAAAATTCACAATTATGCAAGTAATGTGCTAGTGAAGCAAGTGAGAACAGACCTGCATCGGTTATCCTCTCTACAGGTGATCACAGACCTGATATCACGACGATGTCACTTCACTGAAATAATGAACGCAAACAAAATAAGAAGTAAGACAAATCAACAGTCAGCTATGCGTTCAGATTAAACTTCTTGGCAATAGATTCAGGATGCTGGTAGCCTAGCACCAGTCCACAAGAAAAATGAACTGGAAACCTATTAGTCTAGCACCAGTTCACAAGAAAAGTGATCTGGGTTATTCTTATTAATCAGCCATAAGTTTTCATCAATACTGAAGATGACACAATCAAACCTCGACCAGGCATTGCTCTCCACCATATGTTTCTGTGTTGTTTTCTTCAGCCCTACTTGCCGAGCGAAGACAAAATCAAACGCCCATATCGCACACATTTTTTACCAACTAGATCAAGTTTATCAGAATATAAAGCCATCATCAGCGTTAAAGGCGTCTTTTAGCATCCGCTAGGGTAAAAATTAACCAACAACCTGAGACAATCGCCCCCCAACATTTCTGCAACAGTAAACACTGATACCAGTATACCACCGATCTGGAGTTCTGGACAATCGCTAAACGCTCTATTCGGACATAAACATCTCCCGCCGTAGCCCGTGCATCGCAGAACCTCCCTTCCCCTCCCAAACCAACCGCATACGTTTCTCTCGACGTCCCACAACCATACACACAACGACGAAAACACTGGTGCTGCTCACCAAAGAAACGTACCAGTTTGAAGGTCAGGGCCTCGCGAATTCGATCCCGGAGCGGGGAATGTCACCTCGTCGGAGCCCCCTGCTCGGAAGTGTTGGGAAAGGGAAGAAAGGCGACGCCGCCTGAGGATGATGGGTGCAGCACAGTCCGGGTCCTCTGTTGAGAACAAAATTCAGGGACATGTAGCTACTTCTACAGTAATCTGTGAGAGCGTGACCTTGTTCCTGTATTAAATACTGTAACAGTATTGTATAAACAGTGCACACAAATACTGTTCACAGGAAGCGAATCTGAGCCATAAAATTATGATCTAATGATTCGGAAGACATCCAAATTCACGGTACTGTAGCTCTTCTGAATTTTCTTTACCAATTCAGTTGGGCCCAAAACTGCAGCGGAACGATTTTTTTTTGAGAGGTGCACACAGCGGGAGATTTGAGGATTTAAGACTCTTCCAAATGGCTATAGCCTAAATAGACTTTTCCCGAGTGGGCTTGCTGATATAGGACCGGCTCATGAACAAAATTTGTTGAAATAGGACTCTACGTGGTATATACCACGAATATTCTCTTAAGAAAAGTCTGTTTTACCTTTCTTCTTCGTGTCACCTCGAGTGTAATACACTAAAATCAAAAGTGTAGACGTTGAGATGTAGGTCGCCATCCGGAGCAGATGATAATATGCCGTGTAGACGTTGAAATGTAGAACTTTTATTATAATCGGTATTCACCACGTATCACTTCTTGATACATTTCATTTTACATACGTACATATCTATATCGAGTGTAATATACTAAACTTAAAAGTGTAGACGTTGAGATGTAGGTCATCATCCAGAGCTAAGATGAGAGTATATCATGTAACGTAGGAGTGTAGAACGTTTATCCCATCGGTATTTATCACGTATCACTTGATGATACACTTTCTACATACGTACAGATCTGAATCGAGATCTATATCGAGTGTTCAAACTCGTCACCCACAAACACGGAGAGCGCAGCAGCGGTGTCCAAACTCGTCATCCGTTCTGAATTGAGATGGGCGTGCTGATATGCTGTGCATTCCTCAACACAAAGCGCATGTCAAAAATCACAGAGTTCATCTTGATCACCATCTTCTGACGCGTCGACGGTGGAGTTGAGTATAGCCATGACGAAGCTAAGCACGGTCATAACGGAGCTCAGAGACGGCGAACGGTGGCGCTCTAGATACGACGGTGACGAATCTTCTCTACTCCTCTTTATTTTTGTTGTGACTCCACCGTGCGTCGCAGCCAAAAATTTTTGGTGCCGACAGGTGGGTCCCACCGAGCGGCGTCACTTCTGCGTGCGTCGCGCCTGCGGTAAAATTTGACGCCGACATGTGGGGGCCCACCCACGAAAGCGACGCCCGCAACCCCGATTGGAAAAAGAAAAAAAAATTGCCGCTGGACGGCGTCTCGGCCGCCGCCGCCGCTGCTCCCTGACCGTCCGAAGGCGCGGCTCCCTCGCTCCCGGCGTTGCCGCCTCCGCCGCCGCTGCTCCTTGCTCCCTGCCCGTCCCCTACCCCGGTGTGAAACTGCAGACTCCTTTAGTGGTAATAAACTATGGACCTTTTTTTTTTTTCTTGACGACCAGAGAAGCTCTGGATGAGCTCGTGAAGATTTGTAGAATTCATTACATGTCTCTCAATCAAACTACTCTCATGCTGCTGTACAATAGGGTAGATGATTGCTGTAATTTAGGGTGTTTCGATTAGTTGAGAATTTGTGTGGCCTCGTGATCTGAAACTTTTGTCACCTTTGAATTCAGCTAAGGCAAATGTTGATTTTGTCATCTACCTTTGAATTGAAGTAAAGCGACCAGAGAAGCTCTGGACGAGCTCGTGAAGATTTGTAGAATTCATTACATGTCTCTCAATCAAACTACTCTCAAGCTGCTGTACAATAGGGTAGATGATTGCTTCAGTGGAAGTAATTTATAAGACTTGGAAGTCCAAAGTAGAACAGTATTAAAAATTAATTGCCACAAATGACAGAGTTTACCATAGAATTCCCTAAGGCTTGCATTCCAATAATCTGCATATTGCACCTTTTGCTCTTGTTGCTGTATTGATATTCTCCTCTTCTATACATATTGTTTCAGAGCTGAAAAAGTAGACCAAAAAATATACTGAAAAATATACATATTGTTACATATTGTTACACAAGTAGATTGAGAATGGAGTCGGGCCGTGGAATGGAACTCAAGAAAATATCGATAATGTGGGACCATATTCTTTTTAATTTATTATTATGTGGGTACATATTCTATCGCAACTTTAAAAATGCTGCTGGTTTTATAAACAACAAAAATGCTGATGGTTACACTACACATCAATATAAAGGCCCATACAATTCAAAAAAATATATATATATAAAGGCCCATAAGCTTCTTGAAAAACCAAATCAGCAGACAGCAGGTGAAAACCTCCAGCATGGGAAGAGGACGGGTCACATACCAAAAAATTGAAACTAAAAAAGGATTATCCATTAAAAAATATCTATCATTTGGAAACAACCAAAATGTGATGTTCAAATTAATATAAAGTTATAAACCAAAACAAAAATTAATCACTAAGCCCGTGGCAACGCACGGGCACTTTTGCTAGTTACTCCTTATTATTTGCCTTCTGAGTTCACTCCCGTCGGGCGTGCGTCGCAGGTAAATTTTTTTGGCGCTGATAGGTGGCCCCTGCTGCTTATTTTTCCTCTCTCACGCGCGCTCCTGCTTCCGTTCCCCGACTCCGTCCTCGGACGCGCGGCGCGCGGCTTCCACCTCCTCCCCCGACTGCACGAGCCGGCGAGATCCATCCCGGTCGCCGCGTGCTGCCCCGGCTTGCCGCGCCATAGTCGCCGAATGCCGCTCGCCACGTCCTGCTCCCACCCCACGTCGCGGGAACCCAAATCCTGCTCTTCTTCCGCAACCCTAGGCCGCCGCCGCCGGTCCTCCGCAATCGGCGCATCGAGCTCGCCTCTCCTTGCACTTCCTCCATACTTTCCCCCCGCCCCTTGGTCGCTGGTGGCCGTGGTCCTCGCGGCGTGCACGGGGCGGCGTGGAGTTGTCTTCGGGCTACCGGCGTACCTGCGACTCTTCGAGGCCGGCACCGGCCAACGCAGGCGTGTGTGTTCGTGTTCTTCCCTCTTCCGGGACCGCCACGACCTGCAGACGTGCCTAAGGGCTAAGGCGGGGCACTGGGACCTCTGCAGGTGCGGTGTGCGCCCGCTCAACCTCATGGCGGCCGATCTTGCCGCATACTTCTGCGGCATCGACATCTCGCTTGGTGTCAAGCTCGGCGTCTAATAGAGGTATGCCGTAGCCCGTAGGCCCCGTTCGTGTATACCTTCAAACCGTGAATTACCTGGTACCCGTAGATGTTGACTGGTTCATTGATGGATTGTTAATTAGTAGTTGTTAGTTAACCATTGAACAGTGGGAGCGATTGGTAATTTGCAGTTATTTCACTTTATGGATGATGAATCACCTGAAGTACTGAACTGGTAGCGCTATTATGGTCACTGTGCGTGCAGAAAAGATGTTTCTGCTTTATCTATGAACATAAGTTTCAGTTTCTCCATTTGTATTATTTGTTTGTCAACAGGGGGTTATCTTCGATCGGTTGCATGTTTGGAATTTTGGGTATGCTTGATCAAAGCCAATCCAACAAGAGGTTACAAATTAAAAGCTCTACTCCATGCATACGTTGTTCAGAATACATTTTACATTAAAGAAGAGGTGAGTTCATATATATGCTTCATTGTCAGAGATCTTTTGGAACAAAAATGATTTATTTTTGTGTTGTTGAGAGATCTTTTGGAACAAAAATGATTTACTTTTGTTGCGTTGAGAAAGCATACAACAAGCTCAAGTCATTTAAGCTTTTACGGCATTCAAATCTGTTGCCTAAAAAAGTAACATTCAAACGTGTGAACTATCTGTGCCTAAAAAATTGATATATTATGCTCTGAATTTTTTACATGTACACTGACTTAAAAATGACAGTCACACTTTTACTGCAATGTAGTAGGCGCCAACGGCGAGGTACGTCCTAGCTGCAGCTTAAGTGTGATTGTCTACAGATGAGAAATAAGCAACTTTTTAATTCCATTTTTGATTTTATTTTTATATCTTGTTCCCAAATAGGGACCAAATGATGTATGTACTTTCCATGCAGATGGTGTTCTTGAAACTAGATGGGACATCAGTCCATTCAGTGACATAATTAACCAATATAAAGTAACTTTTATCAACTGTTGTGTATGTCATATCTGATACACCACAACTACATTAATTTTTGCAGGTGGCATCAAGCGATAATTATAACAAGGATTCTTTTGGACAAACCTTTTGAGACCTGCTAGATAAATACATTTCAGTTTGTTTCATAGCAGTTACAAGGTTGCCTCTCAGCTTTCATTATTGTGCATCTCTAATGCAAAATGCTATAAATTCTTTGCAAGAGAAACTTGCTTTGAGCCCAATAGATTATATTCATTGAATATTTCTTAACTGCTATGTTGCATTTTTATCAGGGCATTAGCTTGCTCAATCAACCATGGAGGGAGCCAGAAGCATCTCGTTTTCTTGGGTCTGTTTGCTGGGCAGTGTGGGCACTCGGAATCAGATGTGACAAGAATTTATCGACCAATTGATCAGGTTTGCAGCATGCCTTTCACAGCCAGTTCGTTGTTTGGTCTTGTCGCTTTCAGATTTTTCTTCATGAGCGTCTGCGCTTCTAATTCTGATGTCCAGTTCAATTTTTTTTAAACAAAAAACCACTCATTTTTATATCCAGTATACTACTTCAATAAGCGGACAATATTTCCATGCGTTTTTGATTTCTTACCAATGGCTACAGTGGCTAAAGTTTTACCATGCTCGTATATTTGACAAACTAAGTTCTGGATTTTGATGGGCTTTCTACAAAGCAGGCACACTAGGACACGTCCATCTGTTTTAGCACATGTTTACTTTGATCTTGTCTGTCTTTTGAATAAAAGAATATCTAATTTCAGGTGTTGCATGGACATCAGCACTCTTATTATGTTCTTTAACTATACCTGTGTTCTTACCTCAAAAAAAGAAACCAAAAACTATGCCTGTGTTCAAAATTGAAGTTGAGCTACATCACAATAGTCTTGACCTTACGGAAGTAAGTAGGAATTGTTTCTATATTTACCTGTGATTTTCATATTTCAAAATTTTATGTCACATGATTGATCATGTTGTCCTGATGTTAACACTTACCACATGCCTTGTTTTAGTTTGCGTCTAACTAAATAGGAGAGATGTCTGCAATTGAAGAAGAGGGTGACAAGGTGGTAAAATTCTAGCTAGGACGGCAATTGGTCTTTGAGTTGGGGACTGGTGTTGCTTTCAGAACAGGTAACAGAATTTTTTTCGGTAATTGCTTATGCCCATCAAGGAATAAGTACGGATATACCGGTGGAGCTGCCGTACATTAGGTTTCGTTTCCAACATTGCATCTATCGCGGGTGATCTGAATCCTTTGCATTAGGAATGCTTTGCGTTTGCTCGAGTGAAGCCGATGATGAGGGAATTAGTGTTACGATGGCAATAGTTGTATGGAGTGCTTACCAATGATCCAACTGATTTGATTGCCTTTGGTGCTATGGAGCGTTTGCATCGGATCTACTTTGATGGTAGCCGGTCATCCCATATTTGTTTTGGTTTTCTAATATGATGCATTCCTGGGATATGTTTGGGAGAGAGCTTTCATTGTAGTCTGGAAAGGTCAAATGAGTCTTGCATATACTGTATCTTTCTTTTTTCACCCTTTTAATCCTATGTTAGTTTCTTTTTTCACCCTTTTAATCCTATGTTAGACTAAGTACCTGATGCTTGCAATTAAAATTTTCCATTCCTTTTAGACATCAGGGATCAATGGCCATTGCCCATAATTTTTCATTTCCTAATAGCAGATTCTGCTATATCGCTGATTTGTCTCAATTTCTGTGTTACAGTTACAGCAACCATAAATTCTATGTCATATGAGACTTGCAGAGTCTTTATATACTTCATTGCTTAACAGTTTAAATTTTTCGTTGCTTTCAGACTTTATTTTCAGAGGCCAATATTTGAACTTTTCCACGCCAAACTTCCGAACTGCCTCATTGCTCAGTGAGTATGTACTGATGTACTGGCACATTCTGATAGAGGCTGGTCTACTTCCATCAATCACAAGAGACCAAGACTATTCCACGTGGTAAGAACTCTCTCCTCAGAGATGTCAGGTGTGTGTCATCTGAGTGTTGGATTTTTCATGTGTCCGGAACAAATGCAAGAATCCATGATTTTTGTAGCATTAGTTTACCAATAAAGGGAGGTTCAAAAAGTTTACCAATAAAGGGAAATATTGTTCTTCATGTGTTTTTTAGTTCACACATGTTGATAACTAAATGGCATGGAAGCAATCTGCTTAAAATTTTGAAACTTAAGATATGTTTTAATTCAAACATGTTAAGATTTCAGTAGGAATACCTCATGGAGCAAGTTTGTCCACCATCTGATTATAATTTTGAAACTGAACCTAATTTATTTGGTTACCCTACTCCACTGATCTACTTTGATTTTAGTTTGTCGCCTTAATGGAGCTCTTACCGTGCTTGCCGCCTGATTGATCTTTGGAACTCTCAGTTTTGCATATAGATGTTAATCTTGCCTACTACGCAATTTCTTGACACGAGGTACAGATGGGACATTTGAAAAGGACTGGTGGTCGAGCTCCATTTGCAGACCTACCCAAACAAGTGAAAGCCAAATAATAAGCAGAGAGAGATAACGAATGAGGCAACCAATGATATTACACGAGATGCAGAGAGATAAGGAGGGAATGACGCAAAAGGCAGAGAGATAGGGAGTAGAACTCTGTTATTCGTGTGTGAGGTGTAATGGACGATTTAGACACGTTGCCAGTTATATTTGTTATAGGAGGCAGATTTGATTGTGATGAAAATATTGTGAATTTAAACATGTTGCAATTTCACACTATATTAGTTGTCTTCATATATTCGTGATGTCGGCAAAAAAAAAAATTGGAATTGTGGTACTGGTTTTGTGAATAATGGTTATTTGTTTTATCCCTATATAGATATGTCTTGTTTCAATCGCTCCCCTTGCAATGTACACACACCTGTACTTCTCGACGGTTGCCACCTACGCCCACTTCGTTACGTTCTGAGAAAAAAAAATTCAAGCTCCAATTCTACATATATACTCCTATACCGTTAAGTCAACCATGATTTGTTTGTATTCTTTCAAGGCTTCTGTTCATGTCAAAACCTGAAATTTTGGATACAGCATTTACCGTAAGAAAAGTAAAAGAAATTTGTGTTGCCCACAATCAATTTAGCAATACAAGAAAAGTTGGTTTATCTGCTGTTTAAAAGCACAACTGTACATGTGTAGTCAATTATAAAGGTAAACTAAATATAATGTGGTTGTATGAATAACATTAACAAGTTTGTTGAAACGAGATGAGTGATTTTTTGTTTTGACCAGCCCGTGCCAACGCACGGGCACCTTTGCTAGTAAGATACATTTTTGAAACAATTCAAAAGTAGTTAGGACATTTTACAGGTTTTAGCAAAGTTATTTGGAAGAGTTCTATCTAAGCTAAGACGATCGGAGAAAGTCCTAAATCTTACTACTTGTAAAAATGGGAGTTGGTGGTGTCCGGTCGTCGTCGTCGTGCGTCTCCCCGAAACCGAGCGCCGACAGGTGGGCCCGCAGAAACACAGCGAACCCCACGTTGTCGTCACGTTAAAAAAAATCGCGTTTCCCTCGAGACCTCCTCTGTCCTGCTCCGCCGCCGCACCGTGTCCTCCACCGCCGCCGGCCCAAGCGAGTGTGCGATAGAGAGAGGAAGCGACGGCGCATGCGGTGAATCTCGGCGGCAGCAGTTCACTCGACGGAGCAGGATGTGGCGGTGCCTCTGCTGATGCGCCTTCGTGCCTCTGCTGAAGGGGGCGCATCACACGTGACAGTCGAGACGCCTCCACACCCGCAGCATCGGTGTTGGAGGATGGGAAGACGACACATCCTGCCGGCATCTGCTGGAGTTGGAGCTCGCCAGGTGCGTCTCCTTCCGATTTCATGATTTCTTCATCTCGTCTGATTTTCTGATGTGTTCCCCCTCACTGCTCAGAATGGTTCTTTTCTCCCCCATTCTATTTATGCCACTTGGCCACCACGAAGCTTCGAATTCCACTGCCAAGGCTTAATTTGCATGCCTTCAACTTGGATTTGAGTTGCAGGACTGCGGTTGAACTTTGATTTGCTTTGTTTGGGCTCGATTTGGTGGACATTTGTGTCATCAACTGCGCTGGCTTTGCTAGGCTCTGTTTGGTGGATTTATTGTATTATTCACATATCATGGTTTACCAAAAATTGATGTACCATCGTATTTGTATCTGTGTTGTGTAGCAAATCAGTGTAACATATGAATGAATCTCTTGGACATTTTTTTAATTAAATCAATTGCAGGAGATTATTCGAAAGACCAATTGCAGGAGATTGATGTGCCTTCTTGAATCAATTGCGAAAGAACTGAGTCCACGATGGGATTAAGCGGTTTATAAAAAAAGGGATTGGTTCTGATTAATTGTAGTTACTTAATTTGTTTTAGTGCAGAATTTCACGACGTCCTAATTCTGTGACATTGGTTAGAGTAATGACATTGTATTTGTGAGTCATTTGGGATATGGTTGAGCTTGGAACGACATATTTTGATGTGCTATATTTTTGGACTTATAATGATGCAACCTTTGTCCAAATTAACGTGTATAAGACTGAATATTAACATGGAACAATCTATATGGTTGTGTAATGCAATAGAAAACTTAAGGTTGGATCTTACCATCAATGTATTTTTTTGAAAAGTAATGTTGAGAAATATCAATTAAGATATTGTAAAAAAAATACTTGTAAATTTTTGGTTATCCGTGGCAGCGCACGGGCATCTAACTAGTCACCTATAAAGCCACAGCGGAGCGATATAACAATTCGTAGGCTCCCCACTATAAAACTGGGCCTTTCAGCTGTCAAAAACCAGAACTCTAATAGGCCACCTCGCAAAAACAAAAAACTCTAATAGAGCCCAAAGTCACTTTTGGACAGCAGAGTCTCAGCCCAAAGCCATCTTCTTGCGAAACACTCCACTCTCCCCCGTTTCCTCCGATTTCAGTCCCCACTCGGCCTCGTCGTCCTCTTCCCCTTCGGCCAGCCGCCTCGCACTCCCTTCGCCGCAAAACCTCGCCGCGAATCACCCCCCAGCCCGGAAAAGCCGACGAGGTAGCAGCGCGCGCCGGCCATGGGCGACAGCCAGTACTCCTTCTCCCTCACCACCTTCAGGTTTGTGCCCACGCTCTCGCGCTCTCCCCCCTCGCTCGAGATCGGGCGAGATTTCATCTAGTTTTGGTGTCCCGATCGTGAGTTGTTCGTTGATTTCGCTGCAGCCCGTCGGGGAAGCTGGTGCAGATCGAGCACGCGCTCACGGCGGTCGGATCCGGCCAGACCTCGCTCGGAATCAAAGGTGCGATCCGTTCAGTAATCGCTCCCCTTTGCTTTCTTCTGTGGCTATTCGTTTTGCTTCCGACGGGGAAATTTGAGGTTAACCAGTAGGAGGCGGTGGTGTGCGCGTTTTATGATCTCTACGATATTAGGGCAGAGTTGAGGGTTTAGAGGTCCCTTCTAATGTGTAGGGTACTTTTTGAGTTCTTATTGACGTCTGCTTTGATTAAGGCTATTTCTGTAGTATCAAAACTAGGTGATGCTGGTGTTTATGTTGAATGTCTGTACAAGTGCCGTGGATTAGGTTCTTTGAAAGCTATTGAATTATTTGTTAGGAATATTGCCCCTTGCAGAGTTGGAATTCTGAATTCCATCTTCTCTGGATGCCGCTGGAGCATCTTCATCGCAGATTGCAGTGTTATTCATCATCTACTTCATGTATCTAGCATACCGAATAGTGTCCTTGCAATTCCGATGAGATAATAGTGCCTCTCAACATCATTGTGTAAACTATTGGAAACTATATTTCAATTTTGGCTCATGAGCTTGTATTATTATTTAAATTACTAAAGAAACCAATATTGCGACTTTCATTCCTCTAGTTACTGCTAATATTTGTTGTTTTATTGCATGAATCGTTTCGTCTGTGCTTAATATATTTTTTTATCAGATTGTTCTATTCCATCTTTATTTGGCCACTGTTGAGGGAGTGCAACCTTTTTAGCTCCATTCATTCTGAGATTCACCTTCCATTCTCGCAGCTGCTAACGGTGTAGTTATCGCCACTGAGAAGAAATTGCCTTCTATTTTGGTGGATGAAACATCTGTAAGTGTGAATTATGATTTACTTTATCTTTGATCCATATCATCCTGTATTCTTCTAAGTTCTTATAAATTTCTATTTGCAAAAAATATAGGTGCAAAAGATTCAATCATTGACTCCGAATATTGGAGTTGTTTACAGGTAATTTGCAAAATCTTGTGATTAATTTTTATATCTAGGAATAGGATATCTTACGATTATGTGCTATTTTTTTTTGCGAGGGTACGATTATGTGCTATATGCTTGCTTTGAACTACCCCAACGTCACATGATTCCTGAAGTAGCTTTTTTGTACTTTGTAACTGCTTTGGACTTCTTATTGCCAATTCTCTATGCAAGATCACTAGCAAATGCGCGAAGCTTTAATCTTTTTTTGGGCAAATCAATGAATTGGCAATAAGAGTTTGGATCTTCTTTTTGTTGTAAACATGTAAATTTTGCACGAACCAGTTCACTGGCTAGAGTGACAGTTTTTTATATGAAAATAATTTGTTTGATTTTAATAGGTTTCTGAAAAGAAATAACTAGTCCTTCGGTGTGCTTTCAGATACACAATAACTTGACAAATTTGTTGATAATAGAAACTGAAGTGCTCGTTGGAGATAGATGTGACTTGTGTGTTGTGTCGTGCTAAGGAATGAGTAGATCTACAGTTTCCCTTCAAAGTGTTTCTTCTAGTCGTTTTTTGCCATTCATATGTGTTCCATTAATCCATCTCAGTGATGTGATTCTTGGCCTTTTGGTCCGTATTTTTAACTGTCAACCCTTTTGCTTATTGTTTTGCTGCACACAATACATGTGTACTTACCTCGCTTTGTTTTCAGTGGAATGGGTCCAGATTTTAGAGTTCTTGTGAGGAAAAGTCGGAAGCAGGCACAACAGTATTATCGGCTTTACAAGGTATGCTTCTTGTCACTTTATTTAGTTTGTACTTTGGAAAATTGTTTCTATAGGTACAAACCCCCCCCCCCCCCCCCCCCCCCCCCCCCCCTTCTAAAATGGCTTTTTTGTTTGTCCTGTACTCTTATGTTCAAGTGCCACCAGTTATTATTTTTGTTTGTGACTATTGCTTCTCATTGTCGCATGCAGGAAACCATACCTGTTACACAGCTTGTCCGAGAGACTGCCGCTGTTATGCAGGAATTCACACAATCAGGGTATGTCATCCTCGTTTCATTTTGTCGATTATTCGACCATGTACTTGCTATTTTAAATTTATGCCTTATATACTCCTTTTGTACCAATGTATTTGTCACCTTGTTTGTTTCAGTGGTGTGAGACCATTTGGAGTTTCGTTGTTGATTGCTGGGTACGATGACAATGGCCCGCAGTTGTACCAGGTATGTATAAGGAGCTACATGATAGAAACCCTTTCTGTCTGTTACCATGCTGATTAAGCCTTAGCTAATATAACGTGGTAAATTTTTCGCACTTATTATCTTGTTGTAACAATCGCCAGAAGCACTGTATATTCTATTTTTAGACAAGTATTTATCTGTCGTTGATATAGGGTGCTGTTAATAAAATGCTGTATGGCTTTTATTTCTGTCTCTTCTTCAGGTTGACCCGTCAGGATCATACTTCTCCTGGAAGGCATCAGCCATGGGGAAAAATGTGTCCAATGCTAAGACGTTTCTTGAGAAGAGGTACGTAAAGATTCTTGATGGAAAACAAACAGTTGCATTAGATTCTTGATGGAAAATTGCATAGTAATTTTATGTACCGCCTTTCAATATATATGAATCATTTTCGGCAATTTCTTTTGTGTAAACATATGTATGAATCATGTATGTTCATTTCATTCATCCATAGATGTACGTGTCATTGTGTGACACTTTCTTTTTGTTGTTTTATTTTCAGGTACACAGAAGACATGGAGCTTGATGATGCCATCCATACTGCAATCTTGACTCTTAAAGAAGGGTATCACATCGCCGTCTTGTAGTTTCTTATACTTTTATTGAACGTTCTTTGTTACTGACTGGTCCATGACTCCGCAGATATGAAGGACAAATCTCTGCCAACAATATCGAAATCGGAATTATTCGAGCGGATCGTGAATTCAAGTATGTTGCAGACTCATCCCTATTTTTTACTGCCACATTTATCAGTCCCTTTTGCTTCTTCCAATTAGCTACTCCCTCCGGTTTTAAATTGTTGACGTTTGACCATTTTTGAGTTACGTTTGACCCTTTGTCTTATTCAAAATATTTTCAAAATTATCATAGATTTTGTTATGATTAGTTTCATCACTAAAGGAAATTGAAATATAACTTAGAATTTTGTATATTTAAGCTAATATTTTGAATAAGACGAACGGTCAAACGTAACTCAAAAATAGTCAAACGTCAACAATTTAAAACCGGAGGGAGTAAATCTTTAAGCCCTCCCTAACTTGTTAAGTATGTGATCTTCATTATTCACTAACAACTTAGAATCATCTATTGAGCAATAGTCAAATTTGTGATTCAGATTGTGATACTGATATAGTACAGATCTTCAGCAGCTGTTATGTAATTTATCCTTGTCCAGTTGTTACAGGCTGTTCAGTAATTAGTTTGTGAGATAGCTGACAGTCCAACCTTTTTTCTCTTAACCCCTTATAACTGCAATAATGTAGAAAATTATTTTGGTTGTGGTACAGAGTCCTTTCTGGAATCTAGTGACTGACAAGTAATACTTGCCATTGAATTTGCAGAGTTCTAAGCCCAGCAGAGATCAAGGATTTCCTGGAAGAGGTGGAGTAATGTCTGTTGACGGTTTACTGTTTCATGCGTGGAACTGGAGCAGCCGCCCTGAAGCTTGTCTTATGTTTATTTTTATTGTCACTTACTGTAAACTGACTTGCTCCAGTGACATGGGATGAATTTTACATTTGAACTCTCGTTATGCACATTGTAGACAAGGAAGATGCTAAAGACATTTTTAGGTGGATGTTGTATTTGGCTTGCTCCCTTAGTTGCCAGAGCTAATTATGCAATTATCATATGGCTGATGCATGCACTAGTGATTCCTGATTATTATGACCTTTTTGCCAATCGGAGCATGAAGGCGGTAGATGATGTGCTGGGTTTTCGAGCATGGCAAAACCTAAATTCATTTGTATGTGGTTCAATTTGTATCCGCTAGTCCTGTTGATTTATCATCAAGAATAATTGTGTGGAGATTGCAGTGCCCAAATCCCAGTAGTTTCTCACAAAAGCAAATATCAAAATAGGACATGCGAAGAAGCTGGTTTGCACCATATTGCCTGGTCGTTATGCTCGAGAACTTCTTTTGGGTTATATTGTGCTCGAAAGGGTGCGTGAAAACAAACTTGGCATCAGTCATTCTGCTCAAGCTCAACCATCAGAATAACCCAACAGCTAACAATTGTTACGGGCTTACAGCACATCTTTCATACTCAAATCTGGAAAGTACTATGTTCCCCACATGTATTGAATCTTTTGTTAGCAAGCGATTCCGTTTGTCCATTGAGGAACTGAAAACATGTTTCCATGAGAAAATTACATCATCCACACCAATGTCCTGCACGGTCAGATCGACTAAAGTACTCCAGGGAAAATCTGATAGAAGGGAATCTGCTCAGTTTGCTCAGAATATGGGATGTAAAATGTGAAAGTACAGTGACCTGCAAAGGGGGCTTTTAGTGATTTGCCAATTAGCAGTAGTTTAAACTGCAAGGCCCCCGATCTCACGTCGTCTTCCTTCCGAGCGGCAGCACCGCCGTTGTTTTCAGCGCAAGTCAGTTCCCCCTTGCCGTATAAATCGCCCCCCAAATCCGTCGGATGGGGTGGTGCTCCCCGTCCACTCCCCGGCAGCTCCTCTCCACCGTCTCCCTCTTCGCCTTCGGCGCGGGCCTTCTCGCCGTCGGCATCCACCTCTCCTACGTCAACATCGAGCCCCAGCGCGCGCGCACGCTCGCGCGCGACCAGTTCGTCCGCGACTACCTCCGCAAGAAGCACGACAAGTAATCGCCACCATGGCTGTGGCCCCAGCCAGCTCGGGCAGCGGCTCCGTGATCGCCGAGGTGGAGATGAACGCCGGCGCCGATCAGGGCGCCGCCACCGTGCGGGCGACCGTCGTGCAAGCGTCGACCGTGTTCTACGACACTCCTGCTACCCTCGGTGCGTGCTGCGACTCTGCTCTTTTCCTCGCTGCTGCCGTTGTTATTGGTGTAGTTCTAGCTCGCAAGGTGTTCGATCCATTCTCTCGCTCGTGTGGCCATCGGGATTGGTGCTGCGCGCAGGGTGCTCGCTTGTTCATCTCGCCGAACTAGTTTACCAGTTTTATTCGATTAGACTTGATACTCACTTAAACGCTCGTATAGCATAATCTGTTCAGTTGAATTGTGAATAGTGTCAGTTGGTTGGCATGATGGGATCTGCGTCACGAAGATGTTGTTCTCCATAATTTGTTATGATATTAGATGTATGGAGGGATTGCTGGGTTTGATTGGAATAAATGAGTTAGATGGAGAAAAGGAATATACACAGCTTTCTCTTAGCTAGTGATGTGTGGGGGTGAGTTGCATGGACAGTTCCTCTTGCTTGGAGGGTGAGTTGCATGGACAGTTCCTCTTACTCGAAAACATTTATGGACATGCTACCATGTGGCACTACCTCATTTTCTGCTCAATGTGGGTGGCATCTTTTTTAAAATAATCCTTTCATCACCGTGAAATCCTATGGGACTGGAGATCTGGTAGTTTATAATTTTCTTCACTGCATTATTCTACAGATAAAGCAGAGAAATTAATAGCAGAAGCAGCTGGATATGGTTCACAGTTGGTTCTGTTCCCAGAAGTCTTTGTTGGTGGCTATCCTCACGGGTCCACCTATGGACTGATTGTTGGCAATCGCACCGCAAAGGGAAAGGAAGACTTTCGGAAGTATCATGCAGCTGCCATAGATGTACCTGGTATTTTGAAATAATTTTAACATGTTTTACTTTATTTTCACAAGGATTACCATGCTTTATCTTTCCTTTTACATTCAGAGAAGTAAGGTTATGCTCATTACATGTAGAGAAATAAGTTTATGCTCAGAATTGAACTTTCAATTATTCTGGAGCTACATTTTGAACCCTTCTTAAGTTGAGATGAAGACCTTGTAAACTACACTCATACTAAATTTGTACTAGAAACGGCAGTGCTAACAATGAAGCATAGAGATCAATAGAATTGTAAGTATTATACTTTTTGGCCCCATTAAAATTCAAACTGGAAAATCAGTTGGAGTCCAGGCAGCTAGCTGATAAGGTGCCGTTGGTGAGCAAAAGCACTTGCAACATTGCATTTAGTGCCTGTTTAAGGCTTTAGTGTATAATTGGTAATAGAAGGCTTCAATATCCTTTTTCCTGGTTGTTCCTAAAAAATTGTGGGCGGAGTATCTCCACAAGACACAAGTAGAGGACCATGGTTGACAAATCCTTGTAGTAATTCCCTGCTTCTCCTATGAGCAGATGCACCCATTTTCTCATCTTTTGCCAACTGCTCTTTTTTTTGAACCGAAACTACAGTAAGGGAAGCCCCTACTGCTCTGTCAAACTACATTAACAAATAAAATTTCAAATTTAATTTAGCTCATTATCGACATCAAATTACCACTCATATATTGGGCTGGGATGTACTATTTCTAGAATTTGCACTGAGCACGTTTCTGCCTTTATTATTTTTGTACTAACCAATTGTCATTAGTGTAATTCTCGCATTAATGTAGCTCACCTACTGTCTTCCACTTTGTATTTCATAACTTGTCCTATTAAAAGATGTGTTTGTATACACCTGCTAGTTTTACAGAGCTTTTTTACAATTATCCGTGGAATACAGGCCAAGAGGTATCCCGGCTAGCTGCAATAGCTGGAAAATACAAGGTTTTTTTGGTAATTGGGGTGGTTGAAAGGGAGGGATACACACTTTACAATACAGTCCTTTCCTTTGATCCTCTGGGGAAATACCTAGGAAAGCATCGCAAGCTCATGCCTACTGCTCTGGAACGAGTATTCTGGGGATTTGGAGATGGATCTACAATACCTGTCTATGATACTCCTCTTGGAAAAATCGGTTCCGCCATTTGCTGGGAAAACAGAATGCCACTTCTCAGGATGGCCATGTATGCCAAAGGTATTCCTGTTTCTTGGAGTATTATTATTACTGTAAGAAAAATCCCAAAAAAGAAGCGGGAATTTACTTGAATTCAATAATGGGATATATTGTGCATTTAGTCTTTTTCTCCTATGTTTGTGCAGGTATTGAGATATATTGTGCTCCCACTGTTGATTGCATGCCAAGTTGGCAGGCTTCTATGACACACATTGCCCTTGAAGGGGGATGCTTTGTGCTGTCAGCAGTCCCATTCACTCGCAGAAAGGACTATCCTCCCCCTCCCGAGTATACATTTGGTGGTCTAGAGGAAGAGCCGTCCCCGGAATCTGTCATATGTTCTGGAGGAAGTGTTATCATTTCACCTTCTGGAACAGTGTTGGCAGGTCCTAATTACGAAGGCGAGGCCCTCCTCACAGCTGACCTTGGTAAGTTATCAAGTAAACCATTTGCAAAATATATCCTCGTTTTTACATGTGAATAAGACATAGTATTTCTAGTTAGATATTTTCAATGATATATCACAAATAAAAGTATTGTGTAAAACATCACAGACACAGTTCTCACTTGGAGGTGCCTCATATTTGTCGCAGATCTTGGGGAGATTCCTCGAGCCAAGTTTGATTTCGATGTGGTGGGCCACTACTCACGACCAGAGGTGCTGAGTTTGGTGGTGAAGACCGATCCAAAGCACGCCGTCTCTTTCACTTCGGCGACGGATAAGAATTCAGCCGGAAAGAGTGACGACGTTTCTAAGACCTAATGACCATGCAATGCACCTTCAACTACCGCCACTTGTATCACAATAATTGTGGCTTATTTTGTTTCTTGTAAGGAGGGATGTATTGGAATAAAACGTACATTATATAGACGTAGCGATCGTGTCTGTTTCTTCTTGTTGCTTGGTGGTTGCTTTATGATAATTGGGACAAAGACATCCATCTTCCCTTCCGTGCGTTGATTGCGATAAGTGATAGCATCTTGCTAGTTGTTACTTGTCACGTAATGATTGATACTCCAGTTATACGGCGATGGTATTGTCTGTCATTAGCTATGGAAAGAATTGTTCATATCAGGCTGTCAGAGTCATGAGGGGTTGAAGATAATCCCTTCTTACCATCACTTGGTCACTCTTCTGATGGCTCCTTTGGCTTAGTGTAGTACAAAGCACCGTGTCTTTGCCGCTGGCATATGGGTGCCACAGCAAGATAGGCTCCCACGCGTCAGTGGCACTGCACGCTTGAACCTGCAGCTGTAACCGCCATTTTTTTTGCCGCTCCAAAGAATAGTACTTCCTCCGTTTTTTTTACTTATCACTACCTTTTACTGTAGCAATTTTGACCGGACGTCTTTTTCTGAAAAAATTACACAGATGTGTAGAAACATGTAATGCTAGTAAAGTATGTTTTATGACATATCTAATGATATAAAAGATTCACGTGTATGCATAAATTTTGTAAAAAAAACAGAAGGTCAAAATTACTATAATAAAATCTAGTGACAAGTAAAAAAAAACGGAGGAAGTAAGAAGAAGACACGCCTAGAAGCATCCGGTGCATTCTTCCTGCTTTCCTTCGCCCCAGTCCCCACAGGTAACACCGTCACAGGAAGCCAAACCACGCAGCCACACCACCGCTCCCACCATCCTGATCCAGTGATCTACTCCCCGCGAGCTCGTCCTCTGTCCCACCGTCGCGTCGAGCTCAAGCAAGTGGCATTTGGTCGGTCAGTGGCGGCTAAAACTCTCTCCGCAAGTGGCCGAGCAGTAGCAACTTCCATACCGATGGCTCTGGTCACATCGGGCTCGGGCGTTGGACCGGTGATCGCCGAGGTGGAGATGAACGCCGGCTCCGACCCGAGCACCACCACCGTGCGCGCCACCGTCGTGCAGGCCTCCACCGTCTTCTACGACACCCCCGCCACTCTCGGTACGCGCGCGCTCGGAATCCCCCGCCGTCTTCCCCTCTTCTGCGACTGCGACTGTAGTGTAGTCAGCGCGCGCTCATGCCCGCGCGCGGTGAATTAGGTGCCCCTTCCGCTGTATGCAAGGTATTCGTCCGATTGCCTCTGTCACGCCCCCTGAGCTGGGATGTGATTGCGAGTCGCCGTAATGTGATTATACGAGCAACTGAAGTGGGGTGAAAAGGGTGATCGCGGATTCGTTAGGGGGGTGTTACGGCAGTCCTGTGATGATAGCTCCACGCCCCGAAGCTGGAGCGGCTCTGAGCAGAGGCTATGGCCCTGCTTCTTCTAACTTGGTATTCAGACTTGCTAACCAATGTTCACCGGTGATCCTCCCTTGGCATCATGAGTAGGGCGTTAATTCGGTTCATTTGACTCATTTCACTAGAGGATCATTAGAAGCAAACACATTGCATGTTAGTACTTTTGAACGAAGATAGCAGGTACTAGAAAACAGTTTTGATGATTGTGATTATCACAGTATTAATACTGATTATTTCTCATCCTATTGAATGAAACGTCAAACAATGTTGGTGATACAAATGAAATGTTACTCTATTTAGTAGAATAAAAAAGTTCCAAAAAGAGGGTTGCAATTATACTTCCAAGGGTCCTAGCCTCATTTCCATGTTCCATAGTTGCCCACCATGTCACCATCTCGTCAGCCGTATAGGAACGGGAACGGATAATTTTCCATGTCTACATATGCAGTTCCAAGTGCCAACATCTTTGTGAAGACCGTATGCATTTCAATGAATTTATTATGTGCATATGATTCTGTTGTCAATAATAATAATAATGCCTTTCCACTGCAGATAAAGCAGAGAGATTGATAGCAGAGGCTGCTGGGCATGGTGCACAGTTAGTTGTGTTTCCAGAAGCTTTTGTGGGAGGCTATCCTCGTGGATCCACCTTTGGCTTTGGGATTAGTATTAGCATTATGAATCCAAAAGACAAGGGAAAGGAAGCATTCCGGAGGTATCATGCGTCTGCCATAGATGTGCCTGGTACGTGGAAATAAAAAAGAATATCTTTGTTTCTTGTTGTTAGTTCTCTCGCTGCTTTGTGTGTGTGTGTGTGTGTGTGGTGGGTGGGTGGGGGGTGGGCATTAGTGCTCAAGGAACTTATAGGTGTTAACTTGGTTCATCTTTTTGTGCCTGAACTCAGGCATATTGTTACTCTTTTTTTTGTGTGTGTGTGCTTGATGTTGTGATGTATGTGCAATTTGTATAAGGTTGGGCAGAAATAAATTGTTGTCTGGCCTCCGAAAAGTACTGGCTATTCGATAGTTCTTCCACTCTTTCCGATTCAATTGTAGAACAACAGAGCTTGAGTGATCCTTTGATGTGACTATCACCTGAATTGGTCCTTACATTGATACTTTGTGGTGCTTCTTCAGCTACATGTTATGACCATGTTATTCCATTTCTGTTTTGACATGATTCCTATCTAGTTCAATTTGTTTTGGGGTCAATAACTAAATTTATATATTCATTTTTCTGTATTTTGTATTCCATCTATTCTCTTCAGCCATATGTATATATCTACTCACTGACAGAGAAACCTACAGGTCCAGAGGTGACACGCTTAGCTGCTATGGCTGGAAAATATAAGGTCTTCTTGGTAATGGGAGTGATTGAAAGAGAGGGTTATACACTTTATTGCTCGGTGCTTTTCTTTGATCCTCTGGGCCGTTACCTGGGTAAGCACCGCAAGCTCATGCCTACAGCATTAGAAAGAATTATATGGGGATTTGGAGATGGATCGACAATTCCTGTTTATGACACTCCACTTGGAAAGATTGGGGCTCTCATTTGCTGGGAAAATAAAATGCCACTTTTGAGGACAGCGCTGTATGGTAAAGGTAAGACACTTTGAAGATGTACTCTTTAGTGTTTTGTGCTAATAAACTCCCCACTGGCCACCGATAGCTTACCTACTAAATACCATCATTTTCTGAGTTCACTGGATGGTGGCCCCGAAATGAAAATGAAATACATTTTTAACACAAGTAAGATACAAATTCTGAAAAAGGATTGGCGCCATAACATGTACTTGAGATCCTTGTCTTATGTTATATGCAGGTATCGAAATATACTGCGCTCCCACCGCTGATTCCCGACCTGTTTGGCAAGCCTCCATGACACATATTGCTTTGGAGGGTGGATGCTTTGTATTGTCTGCAAACCAATTCTGCCGCAAAAAAGACTATCCCTCTGCCACCGGAGT
This sequence comes from Eragrostis curvula, assembly GCA_007726485.1. NCBI lineage: Eukaryota > Viridiplantae > Streptophyta > Magnoliopsida > Poales > Poaceae > Eragrostis > Eragrostis curvula. Next base: position 10,950,250 of record CM017439.1, on the reverse strand, counting down.
ATGAGTTTGCTGGTTTGGATGAAGAGCCTTCTCCAGATACTGTTGTTTGCCCTGGTGGTAGTGTTATCATTTCTCCATCTGGACAAGTCTTGGCAGGTCCCAACTATGAGGGAGAGGCGTTGATTACAGCGGACCTTGGTAAGAAGTGCAAACACACATGTTTATTTGCTTACACTTGTATCACAGTTATGCTATAGTGTTCTCATAGTTATTTTGTTGCCACTTACTCCAGTTTAGAATTTTTTAAATCTATATCACATTCATGTTTGAACGTTGTAATGAAACGTCTTTTACAGACCTAGGAGAAATTGTCCGAGCGAAGTTTGATTTTGACGTTGTGGGCCACTATGCGCGACCTGAGGTACTGAGCTTGGTAGTGAATGACCAACCGCAACTCCCTGTGTCATTCACATCTGCTGCTGAGAAGACTCCAGCGACAAAGAGTGACAACAATACTAAGCCCTACTGATTAGCAATGACCTTTGAGCTCAGTTATGTCAGACCTTTAGGTAAATGTGGCTCAGTTCTCCTGAGTACGTCCGTCTGGGATGGGTGCTGTAACTTGTGAAACGTTTTCTCTCTTAAAACTCCTGCCATCAGTTTGTAAAGAAAGTAGAAAGTCGTCGGCTTGCCGTGTGCCCTGGATCTCCTACTTAAAAGGAACCGCAGATGCGAAGTATGTTTTCCTTGTAAAGACGCACTTATGTTCTTGGAATTGGCACAGTTCCTTAAGCAGCTGGGATCTGTGCAGGTTGTGCGCGCTCTAACAAAATACACTCAACATACATGCAAAGTCTTAATCCATGCTCAAATATGCTGGCTATGGCCTTCTTTCCGACACCATCTCAAAAGTAAACATTACATAGCTAAATGTAATCATGAATTGAAACACTATTTGCAGTACCGTATCCTCATGAATCGAAAAGCGATGTAGGTACAACAATTTGTGATGTGGGTGCACTTAAAATTCTGTCAACATATTGAAAGAGTTACATATTAAGATAGATGGTTTCATTTTCGTATTATCAATCTTGACAATGTTTTAACTATTATCAGTCAAAGTTGAGAATGTTTGACTTTGAACAAACCCATAAATGCTAACATTTCTGAACGAAAGGAGTATTAACAACGCAAATGTGGAAGCCGTCAAACTAGGTAGCCAAATGATGAAAAATTGGATGCCCCCACAAAGCTTGGCATTGCCTTGCAATGAAACTGGTGTGGCACTGGCAAAAATTACATCAATTTTAACTATTTATTTAAATTCTAGAATCGATTCCAGTTCCATAGGAATTTTGGCGAAATGTATGTGTTGCTAGGCTCTTGAAAGGGCGCGATATGCAAAGTCACTAGTAATAAGTTGTGAGGTAAGTATGACAGTGCATAGTTAGGTTTTCTGCATTCCGTGAACATTACTCCAGCGGCCTGGTCCTGTGTACGGTATACCTTTGCTATGTGGAGATGTCTCCTTGAAGCTGTTAGGATCGTTGGTGAAAGCATAAATGGCAAATGTAAAGTTGTGCAGTGCTGACGAATAAATGGCAACGCTGTGGCCGGTGGAGAAGAGGACGACGGGGTTCTAAAGATCTCAGTTAATCGAGGAGGAGTTGACTTCTTATCAGAATATCAAAGGTCAGTCAGTCCATAACGCCATTCAGAAAGAAAGAAAGAAAGAAAGAAAGGAAAAAAAAACTCACACAAACCCGGTGGACGGATCAATTAAGCAAAGATCAGAGGAGGAACAGAGCTGACGAACTCTCTATATACTGCGAAAGTCAAGTCAAAGCAGCTAATTAACAGGTTCTGCGTCATCGATAGATTAATGATTGGACCCAAAGGTCCCAAACTACTCGGAGTGATGACGGCGACGCAAGTTCGCTTGCGCCTGCATGGTTTCTTCTTAGCATTGCCAATTCAGGTAGCAGGGCTGCGTTTTTCTCATTTCTCAAGATTGATTGGCGGCGGCTCTAACTACAACCTTAGCCGTCATTTGCGCTCACAAAAAAGAGAGGATAATCTTAGCCGTCGTCTCGCGATCGACGACTTTTGGTTTGCGCAACGCAAGCAAATTCCAATGATCGCGAGATGTGTGAAAGAGAGATCAATGAACTGGCTGGCACGACGTAAATAACGTCGAACGTGACGCTGTTCAGCCAGGGCCCCTACTTATAGCACACCCCGTTCCGGCTAAACATAGCATCGAACGACCACACGTGCTCGAGCTCCACACCTCCAACCGTTTCTTCATGCAGATGCGGATGCGGATGCCGTCGCCACTCCACGTAACGCTCCTGCTACGCGCCAGCAACTTGGCATTGCCCCTGCTGCTGCTGCTGCTGCAGCAGCTTTGGCCCAGCGTGGCGGCGCAGCAGGGGCCCGGCGGGAGCAGCAATGCCTTGTCGGCCGACGAGGTCGCGCTCCTGTCCGTCAAGGCCGCGCTGTCGGACCCGGCCGGGTCGCTCGCCTCATGGAACGCGTCCAACAACCTCTGCAGCGCGTGGCGCGGGGTGACGTGCGGCCGTCGTCCCCCGGGCCGGGTGGTGGGCTGCGGCTGAACTCGCTCGGCCTCCGCGGCCGCCTCTCGCCGCTGCTCGGGAACCTCTCGTTCCTGACGGAGCTGGACCTCGGCAACAACGGCCTCGCCGGCTGGATACCGCCGCAGCTCGGCAGCCTGCGCCGTCTCCAGCTTCTCAACCTCAGCATGAACTCCCTCGAGGGCGACATCCCGCGGCACTGGGGAGTTGCACCGGCCTCGCAACCCTGTCTCTCGGCAACAACCGCCTCGGCGGCGAGATCCCGACGAGGTATGCGCCTTGAAGAATCTCGTGTACCTGAACCTCGAGTCCAACCAATTGTCAGGGGAGATACCCGCGTCCGTGGCCAACCTGACGTCCATCCAGGAGCTGCGCCTCGGGTACAACTCGTTGTCCGGAGCCATCCCTCCGTCTCTGGGTGCGCTGCCAAACCTCTCCGCGCTCGTCCTCTACTTCAACAACCTGTCCGGAACGCTCCCCGACGCGCTCTGGAACATCTCCTCTCTCACAGAGCTAACTGTTTCCGGAAATGATCTCACCGGGACGATACCTTCGGATGTGTTTGACAGAGTCCCTCGCATGCGTTACCTCAGGTTGTCCATCAACCGATTCCACGGCCGAATCCCAAGCTCAATATCGAATGCTTCCAACCTTGTAAGCTTTCAAGCTAACAACAATTCCTTCACGGCACTGTTCCTTCTCAGCTTGGGGGGTTGAAAAAGCTCAATTTTGTAGCCCTCTATTTCAATTCCCTGGAAGCTAAAGAACCTAAAGACTGGGCTTTCATGGCTTCACTAGCAAACTGCTCCCAGTTAGAAACTTTGGAACTTGATTCAAATAACTTTGCAGGGGAGCTTCCTTCTTCGATTTCCAATCTATCCACTTCACTCCAATGGTTGACTCTCAGCGGTAACCAAATTTCTGGGGCCATACCTGAGCAAATTAGTAACCTTGTCAGTTTGCAAGCGCTTGCACTAGAATCTAACAGTCTCAGTGGACCTCTTCCCTCCTCGTTGAGTATGATTCAGGGCCTACAATATTTGTCACTATCCGGAAACAATTTCTGGGGGGACATCCAATGGCTTGGAAATCTTACTCAGTTACATTATCTATATATCGGAGCTTGTTCCTTCAATGGTAGCATACCAACCACACTGGGAAATCTGACATCCTTGTTGGAATTTGATCTCTCCAGGAACAGCTTCACGGGCAGCATTCCTCCCAGTTTGTTAAAAATTCCCACACTTACAAATTATCTAGATATCTCCTATAACCTTTTAGAGGGGCCAATTCCATTTGAAATCGGTAATCTCAAAACTGTTTCTGTATTCCACGCTGAGTCAAACAGGCTCTCAGGTGAAATTCCTAGCACAATTGGTCAATGCCAGCTTCTTGAGAATCTTTATTTACAAGACAATCTATTGAGCGGTGCTCTTCCACAACAGTTGAGTGCGCTAAGAAATTTAGAAATTCTTGATCTTTCAAACAATAATTTCACTGGGCAGATACCAAAGTTTTTAGGTAACATGAGCGCACTCCTCTACCTAAACCTCTCCTCCAATAACTTTACTGGTGAAGTGCCAAATTTCGGTGTTTTCAAAAATGCTAGTGCATTTTCAATCCATGGCGATGCCAAGCTTTGTGGTGGCATCTCTGAGCTTCATTTACCCTCATGTCCTTCTGATTTGCCAAAGAAGAAGAAGAAGATCCCAGTGATACCAATTGTTGTCCCCATTGTTGCAACATTAAGCATCCTTTTGTTTCTTTATTTCTTAATTATCCGGAACAAGAAGCGATCAACAGGCAGTCCTTCAATAACACCCATGACGGGCCACCCACAAGTCGCTTATTGGCAGTTAGTCAGAGCAACAGATGGTTTCTCAGAAGCAAACTTGCTAGGTGCTGGCACATTCGGAAGTGTATATAAAGGAAGGCTAGATGAAGACAATGACGAAACTGCAAATTTTGCTGCTGTAAAAGTACTAAAACTTCAAATACCTGGAGCAGTGAAAAGTTTCGTAGCCGAATGTGACGCCATGAAAAACATTCGGCATCGGAATCTTGTCAGGATAATTACAGCTTGCTCAAGTATCGATTCTAAAGGGGATGACTTCAAAGCAATTGTATTTGAATTCATGCCCAATGGCAGCTTAGAGAATGGCTTCATCCTGGCACCGACGACCAATCGGGGGAGAGACAGTTGAGTCTTCTCCAAAGAGTGGACATACTCTTTGATGTGGCCTATGCATTGGATTATCTTCATTTCCACGGTGCATCACCAATTGTACATTGTGATCTGAAGCCAAGTAATGTGCTCCTGGATAGCAATATGGTAGCACATGTTGGAGATTTTGGACTAGCCAGGATTCTTGCGGAGGGATGCTCGTCTTACCAAATCGCAACGAACTCGATGGGCTTCAGAGGGACAATTGGCTATGCTCCTCCAGGTTAGCCTTTTTTTTTTTTCCTTTCTGTTTTTATATATTAATATATACCATTTTAGTTCAACGATCAACTTACATTCCTCCATTGTTGAATGCAACAGAATATGGTGCGGGTAATATAGTTTCAACTCATGGAGACATGTACAGCTACGGGATACTTCTTCTTGAGATGTTAACCAGAAGGAGGCCAACGGATAACGCATTTGATGGTGCGTTAGGCCTTCGGGGTTACGTCGAGACATCGTTAAATAGCAATGTGATGGACATTATCGATGTGGAATTGCTCGGGGAGCTTGAAAATGATCGTGCACCGGTGCATGGTCCATCAAGCAGCAGAGGAAGAAGGATGGACTGGCTGATATCGCTACTTAAATTGGGTCTGCTTTGCTCTGTGGAGACGCCATCTAGTAGATTGACAACCAAAGAGATCATCAAGGAGCTGAATGTAATCAAGGACGGACTTGCTAACAGAGAGCAAGGTCAAAGATAGAAATGTGTGCCAAGAACTTTGCACAAGATTCAAATAGCTTATACAATATGTTGTGATGTAAAATTTGAAAGACCGTTCGTGGATGCATGGTCCAAGTGTAGAAGATAATAAAGAAATTCAAAGCAGCATGTGTATTCAGGAGTTTTCGGGCAAATTGCCAGAATAGCATGGGTAAAAGGCGCCAGCTCCAAAAGGCCATTAGTAAAAGAAGGAACTCCAAAACGCCATGCATGAGGTGCCCCCGCTGCTCACCATAGCATTTTCTTCATTTTCTTTTCCTTTTAGGCCTAAACTCCTTCTGAACTGACGATTCTGCCCCTCCCATCTCACCTCACCCTCCCGTGACTCTCTCGCCTCGCCGCGCACCTGGAACCTGCTCGCCTCGCCGCCCGCGCCGCGCTGCTCGCCTCGCCGCCCGCGCTGCGCCTCGCTGCTGCCGCGCGCACCGCACCCGCCCGCTGCCGCGCGCGCCGCGCCGCGTTCGCCCGCCTGCTGCCGCGCGCGCCGCGCCCGCGCGGGCCGCGCTGCGCCGCCGCCGCCGCTAGGGTTAGCAGCTGACGGGCCGGCCTCCTCGATCCAGTTTCAAATCACGGGTGAGTTGAGAGAGAGAGTCACGGGAGGGTGAGGTGAGATGGGAGGGGCAGAATCGTCAGTTCAGAAGGAGTTTAGGCCTAAAAGGAAAAGAAAATGAAGAAAATGCTATGGTGAGCAGTGGGGACACCTCATGCATGGCGTTTTGGAGTTCCTTGGCCTTCTGGAGCTGGCGCCCTTTACCCATGCTATCCTGGCAATTTGCCCTCGTTCGTGATGAGCCAGGCCAAAAATTCACCCAAGTGGGCCAAAAGAGGGCTGATAATTCGGCCCTTTACATCAAGCGGCCCAGCCAAGTGTGAGCAACCGCCGAACCGAGAAGAGACCAGAACCTGAACAGAACGGACCAGGGAAGAAGAAGAAGCCAGAGCGCGCGGCGCCGGCAAGAGAGCGCCATGGAACCGGAGAAGTCGGAGTCTGCGGCGAAGCAGTCGACGGAGGCGGGGGCCGGAGAGTCCGTGGATCCACACGAACTGGGTAACTTGCTTTACCCCTAATAAATTACTTCCGCATCTGATGGCTAAACCCTTTCCCCCCCTTCCTAATTACCTTACAATTTGCACCAAAAATAGCTGATTCATGCCCAGTTCTAGCGCGCTAAAGCAGTGTCTCTGATTTGCTAGTTTCCAGCGACGACGAGATAGACTACTCCGTGGAGCCCGAGTTCTACGACCCCGACCTGGATGACACTGATGAGCGGTGGGCGACCAAGCAGAGGAAAGACCGCACATCCGACGCCGTGCTCAGCTGTCCCGCGTGTTTCACTACCCTGTGCTTGGATTGTCAGAGGTAATCCGCTACTGCTTGATGTAGTCCTGGCTCAAGTAGAGTAATCTTGGTTTGTAATCAGATGGATTGATTACTGATTAGGTTATAACCTATCTAGTTTCTTTGTTTTTGAACAAACTGCTAGTATTTTTTATTAATTTGAGGCATTGTTCAATGATGATTCTCCGTCCGGTCAAGAACCTGTCAGTTGCCTTCACTAGCATCATGGTCCTGTTGTTTACTTCCTTAGTGAAACATGATGGCAAAAATCGTCATCAATTGAACGTTTCACTGATAATTATAAGTGGTACATGCTTAGAAGAGCTTGTGTGTATTATACGACTAGAAGTAACTAACTATATAAGTCCATCTTGTAAGTAGACTTTACACCTAGTCTTATGAGTGATCTGTATTTGTGCCAACAACCAGCCATGCAATTCTTTCTAGTGCCCCCAAATTTTGGTTTTTGCTGTGATGGTTGCTGAAATTTGAAGTTCAGACAAGATACCACAACACCGAGTTTGGACTTCGAAAAATTTGTTGACCTTTGGTTACATACAATGTATCATCTTGTCGATCACTGGCTAGATCATGGATTCATGGGTAGGTAAAATTTGAGGGAGTTAGTTAGGGCATCGAGAAGATAAACCCATTATGGTCGGACAGAGAGATCGAATGGCGAAACTTCTGTGTATGCTTTGTTTGTGTACTACGCACGGATTATTTTTTAACCAAAAGATACTTCTCTTAGTGTGTGAAACAGAGAAAGAGAAACACCACTGGAAGTGGAAAACATTTCTGTAAACTCATGAGAGGTGTATAAATGCATGCCTTAGTAAAATTGTGAAATATTGGTAGTAGTATTGCATAAATATCTTAGGATAGATTGTGCCTTCTCATTTCCTCCAGATTATGCAATTATAGGACTTGCTTCTGCTCAAATTTGTTCAGACAAGAGTGGAGAATCCCATATATGAAATAAATCAGGAGATCTAGTTAGGTTCAATTTATTTTGCGAGTTATTGAGTAACTGATATATATTTTAAACATTGAACAATGAACATCTCTGGGAACATATGATGCTGCTGATTCCCTGTGCACATTTTTTTGGTAATACCTATTTTGTAACTTTCAATGTTCCAATTCTTATCCCAAACTCATTTTTTCCCCTCGAGTTAGCGAACATTACACATTTATACTACTATTTCTGATTTATAGTTTTCTTTGATGTATAGGCATGAGAAATATGTAAACCAGTACCGTGCAATGTTTGTGCGCAACTGCAAGGTCAAGACTGATCAGATTTTAAGGGAGGACAAGGGGAAAAGGAAAAACCGCAAGGGAAGGGCTGCTGATTCTTCTACTACATCAACAGAAGGTGAAAACAAGGGACAAGCTTATCACCCTGTTTGCTGCGAGGTCTGCTCGACTGAGGTTGGAGTGTATGATGAAGATGAGGTTTACCATTTCTTCAATGTTATCCCAAGCAACTCTTGAATTTTGTGCTACTGTTCTGTGACGTTTTATTGTAGAACAGGTGTTGATCCATGGGCACTGTGTAGTAGGATGATACTATACTTGTTTTTACTGAGTTCGTTGATGGATCCATAAAAGTTTATCAGGTAGTATGTGTACCATGTTTGCTTCGATTTGTGCAGGCTGATATATGTAGGGAACATGTTCTGCATATGGCTTTCTGCTCATATCATCATGTCTTTCCTAATGTTTCTTATGTCCAGCAAATTTGGGTGATGGCTGATCCGTAGCCAATCTATTCCTTCGGAATGTAGTAGAAAATCATTGCAGTCGTAGCTTGCCATGTCGTGATGAACATTAGGTCTGGGAGTTGGCTCAGGATGCGCTAGCAGTATGGAACTGGTACATCTGAGTCCTACTTGCCGGTCCAGACATTCACATTCATCGACGAAATCCAGTCTTCCGAATACCTGTAAGCACTAGATGCGGCAGCGCCGCAGCAGCACAGTTTAGATGTAATGCAAGAAAAAATTTCGCAGCATTTCCCTTTCATGAACCCAGGTAAATTGCGAGTTCAGCAACCTATCTGCGCTCTGCCGTCTCAGATCGACATATCATGCACCTATGTGACTATGTCAGTATGTCTGGTTGCAATGTGACAGACGGGAACGACGTCACAAGTGCGCACGGTAGAATGGGGGATGTAACGCCGACATGCCCCATTTGGCCAACGAGGCCTTGGCGACTTTGCCGGCTGGGGCTGGCTCCCTCCAATTATACGCAGAAAGCGAGCTGGCGACGGGGACATGCATATCCAAAACTAGGAAGGCTGGTGGCCCGTCCATTCCCACCTCCCTTTCAGCCCAGGTCATCGTCGTCATCATGCAATGCTGCCGGACCTCCGCCTTCCTCCGTCCACATCGACCTGCCAGCCCCTGCCATCCCTCCTGATCCGTCTCTGCTGAAGAACGCTCCCGGTCGCACTCGTGCAAGTCAACCAATTAATGTGTTGACACAGCTCACAAAATGCCATGCTGCATTCAGCTCACAAGAAGCCATAGCCATGCTGTGCCGCTACCTCCGTTCCGGTTTCGGCAAGCACTTATTCTTCGGCTAACAATGAAGCCGCGAGCTTGTTCGGTTAATTTTCTCCCGGTGCGCCACCATCACCTGCAGCTACGCCCTCACTCTATCGAGCACGGTCCATTTCCGCGTAAATTTTCTCCCAGCGCGCGCACTCCAAGCCGGCGCTGGTTCGGAAGGTCGCGACGTCGCGTCAAGCCGTCGACTCCTCCCGGTCGGTCTCCGTGCTCCCGCCCGCCCTGGCCCCCACGCACGTACGTACGCGCCCCTGACCCCAAGTCCGGGGCGGCATCTCGTGCACTGTACCGCGCGTCGACGTCCATTCAGCGCGCAACTTGGGGCGGGGGTGGCGGCATCCGTGATCTGGGCGGGCGCGGTCGCACGCATGGCATGATAACGATTTTTAGTAGGGCAACGGCGAATTCCGCACAGCCGCAGCAGCGCGCCCCATCACCCGGTGTCGATCGGATCGTCCCGGAGCTTTTCGGTCGAAAACGATCGCTGGTTGTCCATGCAAAACCCGCAATCTTTTTTGTTAGGATTTTTGTTTGTTGTTGGCGCCCTTGCCCAGCAAGATGGTGCTCGAAAGACAGGGGATCCCTCTCCAGCTGCTCGCTCAGGTTTGCTGTTCCTGCACAGTTGATTTGTTTCGTTTCACCACCCTCTCTATAAAAGATAAGGAGGTTGTGTAATGTGAGCTCTCTCGTGCCCGATTGCGATGTGATACGACGGTAGGCTTCCTATTTGTAAAAGACCTGCAGATTCCAGCAAGAGTGAGGGCTACTGGACCCAGATTCCCATGTGCCCTGCCCCCCCTCCATCAGTACTGTGCTACTGCACCCCGGACCTTGCTCTGCCGCTTCTACCCCTCTGCCTGCCGTGCCTTGCACTTTCTTCCCACAGTCGTCTAGGCTAAACTTTTTAGCTCCGTGATAACATTTTTTTACTCTAGGTTAATGTACAATTTTACTATCACGTCAGTGTTAATACTACTCCTGTTACCGTAGATAAGTTTCCTTTGATCTGTGTTTTGTGATGAAGTCGATCGTCGGTCGTAGCTAATGGAGTGAAGTGGAAGTGGTACATGTACTACACTCCTACCGTAGTTGCGTGTAGTCCGTAGTTGCGTGCATGCATAAAACATATCCATTTCTGTACAATACTAGTACCACTGGCAAATTCAAGTAGCAATTCGTTCAAAAAACGCACGTACAAATAGAATGTAACAGTGGTAAAAATGTGCATGATAAACTTTGTGCAATGATTCATGAAGGTCCATTATAAATCTACCCCCCGTGTCCCTCTCCCCCATCACCTCAAAACCTCTCGAACCCCACAGCCACAGGTCCACCTCCACCTCTCTCCAGTGTCCAGTCCAGTCCAGCACACCGCGACGAGACAGGCGCCATGGCCACCCGCGACCTCTCCACCGCCGCCGCAGCCGCCATGTTCCACGTTTACCATCCCGTGCAGCAGGTCCCGTCCACGGCGGCGCCTGCGCCAGCGCAACCCGCGGCGTCCGACGGCGGCGCCGTGGCGGTGGCCGCGACGGCGGGCAAGAAGAAGGCGGCGCCGGGCGGCAAGGACCGGCACAGCAAGGTGAACGGGCGCGGGCGGCGCGTGCGGATGCCGATCGTGTGCGCGGCGCGCGTGTTCCAGCTCACCCGCGAGCTCGGGCTCAAGTCCGACGGCCAGACCATCGAGTGGCTGCTCCGCCAGGCCGAGCCGTCCATCCTCGCCGCCACGGGCTCCGGCACCACCCCGGCCGTCTTCGTCTCCTCCTCCGCGCCGTCGACGTCCTCCTCCTCCAACTACCACCACCAGCAGCAGACCGTCCTCGGCAAGCGGCCGCGCGAGGAAGCCGACGCCGCCGCCGTCTCGGCCGCGGCGTCCGCGTTCTGGGCGGCGCTGCCGGCCCCGCGGGCCGAGGCGGCCTGGGGCTTCTCGCCGCTGGAGGCGCAGGCGGCCACGTACGTGCCGATGGCGCAGGCCCACCACCTCAACCTGCTCGCCGCGCTCTCCGGCGCCGCCCGGCGCGCCGAGGAGGACACCCGGTGATTCATGTCATGTTCTGACACGTTCGATGCTTCACTCGTGCATTATGCATGGTCTCCGTGTGCTCTTTTCTTGGTAGCGTTTCTGCTGGATTTGTGCGTGTTTCTCAGTCAGTCGTTGATACTTTGATGGGTAGTGCGAGTGTTGTTTCCACAATTTGAGGAGGATTGATGCGGTGGCTGCCTACTGCTTAGTTCTAAACATAGTATGTAAATACGAGTCCATGGATCTTACTACATTCCGGTGCCTCGAACCAAAAAAATGGGAGAAAAACGATTTTACATTCCAGTAGCAAGCGTGTTCTTCTTAAGAGTTTACCATCTGTATTAGGTTTGTGTTTTTGTGATTCCATGGAACTTGTTTCTGCTAGCATCTTTGTCTGTATCAGCCCAGGTCATTTAATTAGTAACATGATTCCATAAAAGTTGCCATTCTCTTGGGTCATTTCTTATTGTCAAGCCACTGATTAGTGGCATGATTTCATAAAGGTGGTATGCTATGTTTGCATTTTGACTCTTCTTATTATGCTTGAATTGGAATACGATTACTATAGTGCCACTACTACTAATGGAGAAGTATAATAGCAGAGCGCTAGAATCGAGCATCCGTAAAAAAGTTTCAGCTGTGCAATTGCTGGCCACCCAGGCTGCAGATGAGCAGATTACAGCAATGATAACACTAGGGGAATCCCAAAGCAATTCCATGATCCATTTCGCCCCGTCGTCGTCGGTCGCTTTTGCTCGTGAGTCCTCGCTTTCCCTCTGCTCCGAGGGGAAAGGAAGGGCGGCAAAAGGCTGCACCCGCACAGTCTCTCTCCCCTCGCCTGCACCTGAAAACTTTGCCACTGTGAAAGGTCGAGGCCGTTGCGTGTGCCTGTGCACTGCACTGCACTGCGCCCCCGGCCCCGATTCGTGTCAAAGCTGGAGGCAACTTCGCCTCGGCCTCCGAACTGTAAAGATGCGCCGGCCCTGTCGTCTCGTGCAGCGTACCGCCATACAGATTCCCCTCGCCCGCCTCTGGCAGCGGTACGTACGAGCTCGCAGCCGCAGCGGCGGAAGACTGACTGGGTCACTGTTCACTCGGCGACGGTAGATCAGTTTCCTGTTCACAGTCAAGATGCATGTGAATATTGCTAGGCACGGGTGTATTGTTGGAGGAAATTGGAGGGCGCGTAGCAAGAAAATGGGCGGAAACGGTCAGAGGCTTCATGCAGGCACGAAAGTGCAATGCGTAGAGTACAGCTGGGCACTGCAGGTGGGTCAGTAGAGTACGCACGTACTTGGTACGCGTGCTAAGGTGAAACGTACTGCTTGCCTGCCGGCGAGTAGGGCAGCCGGGAGTACACAGATACAGAGCGAGGACTTTACGTCACGGTCCTGAACAAAATCGAGAACGAGTGGTGGAGTTCTCGCGCTGTTTTACATGCCCGTCGTTAGTCACAACACAACACATGCGCGAGAGAGAGAGCCAACTCCACCGCATGTGGGTACGTACAAACGCATGGACCCGGGGCTTTCAAAACAGTGCAGCCTTCAATCTTCTGCTCGCCGTGCCGTGCGCCTGCCCGCTGGCTGACCGGCGGACGTACGTACGTGCATATACCCGCCCCCCCGCGCGCGCGCGTCCTCGATCATGAACACCAATGCAAAGCGGTGAAGCGAGAGCGTCGGCGCTCGCGCGTGCGTGACTGACTGAGACGAGACCGGCCGGTCGTCCGTCTGTCCTGCCGGGATCTCAGAGCACGACGGGATGCCCCGGTCAGGTTCGGGCTGGCGCGCCCGTACCCGTGCCGTGCGTTCGTCCTGGCTGCCGACCGGCTGCCGGTCGTCTGGCGGCCAAAGAAGGCCAGCTGGCTGCTGCATGTGCATGCATGCACATTCCCTCTCCCTTCGCCCCCTTCGCCCGTAGCCACGCATTTCACTTTACCCGCTGTCAAAAGCGACTACTACCAGTACTGCTCTGCTCGGCGGACCAGCAGATTTTGTTTGAGCGTGTCTGCGTGTCGTCGGAGCGGCGTGCGGTGCAAGTACACACGACACGGTGAGGGAGACGCACACGGCTCGACGAGACCGCTGCGTTCTGGGCGCTTGCTTGCTGCTCTGCTTCCTTTGGAGAGCCGTGCCGGGCAGGCGCGGCAGTAGATAAGGGCAGAGGCGTGTGCGTCTATGGCCACGCGCTCTGATTGAACTTTGACTCCTCGCTACGAGTTCGTCCTAGGTGTAATGGTATAGTAGTATATAAACACGAGCGGGGATAGCTCAGTTGGGAGAGCGTCAGACTGAAGATCTGAAGGTCGCGTGTTCGATCCACGCTCACCGCACTATTTATTTTTCCTAGTTTTATTTTTGGCCCCTATCCCCCAATTCCCCAGCCCCCCAGATTCCTTTTCGGTTCTTCCCCATGGTTTTCCCCACCGCCGCCGCATCCCTTTGCAACTCAGATTGAAGCAACACACCTCACCGGCACACCGCGGGCGTCAACCTTGGACGTAAGCCCTTGAGCCATCGTTGTTTGTTTCCTTCTGTTCCATCGCGCTCCCATCTTAAGAATTGTGAATTTGACCTTGTATTCAACAGCACGGAAGAATCTAGGTCATGGCGACTGTAGAACCGCTGGTTCTTTCAAGCTTCGATTAGGATTCTGCTCTGTTAACAATACTAACGTGCGCGTGATATTAGTAGAAAGATCGAGTTGTTTTGGCGCGATAGTACTTATTTCTGATTTTTCGCTGTGTCGTTATCTATGTATGCAAGAAGATCCTGATTTTGTGAACATCTAGGTTTTGATTCTGTCGAAAAGATAAAATGGGTTTCTTGTGCTGTTGGTTTGGTAGACATGGGTTGAATTGAAACTGTTTTTTTAATTCCCTGCCTTTTTACCAAGAGGCGTGATTGACCTGAATTTCACTACGGACTCTACTGAATTAGTAGTTCAGGAGCAACTGTTCTTGTAGGAAATTGAGCTATAGGACATGTACCTATTCCAATCAGCTGGGAGAATCTGTTTGTTACGGTTCACGAACTGAATCCTTTTCTATCCCTTGGGTATGCAAATATGCCAATCGGCATCATGCTATATTTACAACTTGTTCAAATGAGGCTACATACATTGTTAAGTAAAGTAAGGTACATTTTCCACTATATGATGCATTGGTGACCTTTCTGTTGGTTGATGATGTTCACCAAGCGCATCTTTTAGAATGGGTTGCGACTTGCGAGATGGGGTGTGCTCAATTACCTGTTTACATTCCTGTATGATTATGAAACTTAGATCCTGTGTCTGTGATGATATTTCATAACCAGTGGCTCTTGCACCAGGTACAGTTAATAAGTTGGCAAAACATCGCCCATGATGGCTTCACGAGGGACCAGTGCTGTGCTTTCAAGAGCTGCTCGAATGAGGCAAAAGCTGCAGTCTGCTTTGGAGGCCAGTGCCCTAGATATCGAAGATGTTTCTTACCAACATGCCGGGCATGCAGCTGTCAAGGACAATGCAAACGAGACGCATTTTAACATCAAGGTAATCTCACCAAAATTTGAGGGGCAGAGCCTTGTGAAGCGTCACAGAATGGTGTATGATCTTCTGACTGATGAGCTGAACTCAGGTCTCCATGCTATCTCCATTGTTGCAAAAACCCCAAACGAATCAGGATCTTGATTGTCTAGAGTCTAATGAACACTGGCTCGTCTTTCAGAATAAGCTGATTGTAGCAGTATCATGTAACCATAAATTGATTACCAAAACATTGGTATAATGTGCTGCGTTTCTTAAGAAGACATTGTTTTTTGCATGCAGTACAGGATTTATGCCTCCTATTGTTCATGGCCATGAATTTTCTTGATTTTCTTTTGTTCAGGGAATTATTGTAGTGAGTATGATTTTTATTAGTACATCGGACAAGATATTTCCAGTTGGTTATGGTGGCAGCATTTATCAAGCTGAATATTTTTTTGTGTTGCTGATTTAATGATAGGCGTGTACCCGTCCCCTGCTGATGGTGACTGATATGTAATCTTCTAATAATAATCAATTAGAACTCTAGATTCTGATAGTTTTGACTTCTGAGTCAATAGTGCAAAACAGGTACAGCTGACGAATTTTTTTTTAAATAATAGTATTTTAATGATTAATCGCAGTTATGGGGTTCGATTAGGAAAAATAGCAGAAATGGGTGCCTGTCGGTCACCCAATCACCGACAGGTGGGCTATCGGTCACTGGACGACCGATTAGCTGTCCACGTCGCCTATCGGAGAGTCGACGCAAGTCCACGCACGCTGTCGGTAGCCCGGCAACCGATAGCACCCTGTCGGTAACGCGGAGCCCGATAGGAAGGTTGTCGGTAACGGCGGGCCCGATAGGTTGCTTATCGGTAACGCCGCGCCCGATAGGGGCCTGTCGGTCGTCCGGTGACCGACAGGCACCCAATCTTATCCGCTGCCCGCGCCGTCCCCTCTCTCTCTCTCCTCCATTCGAATCGTTCCGAGCGAACGACGGCGAGAGAGAGAGAGAGGGCGACGGGCGAGGCGAGAGGAGGAGGAGGACCGGGAGCCGTGGAGGAGCGCCTGTCGGTCACCCGCCGACCGACAGCGCGCTCGGACCGCGCGCGCGGTTGTCGCCGCGGCGAGGTGAGTCTTTTTTTTTTATTTTTCTGATTTGTTTAGTTAGGTTAAGTAGTTTGATTAGTAAACTAGTATAGGGATTAGTAAAGTAGCTTTAGATGAGTTTAATAATATTAGTGTATGGATTAGTTATGGATTAGTTAGATTAGTTAAAGGTATGGATTAGTTAAAGGTATGGATTAGTTAGATTAGTTAACGGTAGGGAAGTTAGTGTAAGTAGTAGAGTAGTATTTTTAGTGATTTGTAATGGTAGGTAGTTATTAAATTATGAAATGTAGAATTACTTTTGTTAAAAAAGATGCATTGTTATCTGTTAATGAGTGTTAAAATATTTATGTATACGGATAAATTAATTATGTGAAACATATAATGCCGAGAGTAATTAATTTATTTTGAGCAGGATGTCCAGTGTAGTGAGTTTCCGAGTTTTTTACGGAGAAGGTCAAATTGAGCATCGTGATTATGGGGTAGATTTGAGTAATTTTCAGTATGTGGACAGTGTTTTGAATGATCCGGTAGAGATGCAGCGATGCGAAGTGTATGGCTGGTTACATAGTCTCTTGAATGTGAATCCTTTAGAGTATCGGTTTGTAGTGAGAGCTATGATTCCTAAAAAGCGTGAAGGCTCATACAAATGGGAACTTGTGGAGGTGAGAAGCACTAAACATTGGAAGCAATTTGTCACTATGGGATTGCAACGGCATTTTGCTCACTTGTTGCTGGTGCAATGTAATCCGACAACGACCCGTCTGGAGGAGGAGGTTGATGACAATGTCGTAAATACAGAGCAAGATGGAGTCGTGGGACAAATTGTTCATGCGGAGCAATATGTTGGTGACGAGCCGAGTCATGTTGGTGCCGAGCCAAGTCAAGTTGCTCCAAATCCTGTGGTTCATCCAACTATTGAGGATGGGTCGCAAATAAATGTTGGCACACTAGAAGCAGATTCGGGAGAGGTCAACGAGGCAATTGTGGATGAAATGGACAGGGATGATGACGAGTTTCGTACTTTCGTTGATGGAACAGCCGGTCAGGGATGGGGCATGGGATATGAAGAGCCGCGGGACTGGATCAATATGGAGAACTTAGCTGTTAATGATGGTCACAATTCATGTTGGGAGTATGATGCTATAGAGGTCCGGCAGGGGCAGATGTTTCCTGATAAGATATCTTTTCAGCATGCCGTAAAGAGGTGGGCGTTCTCTGAGAAGAAGGAGTTCACGGTGGTCATTTCAAACCCGAGGACGTATGACGTCAAGTGCACGGCTCCGGGTTGCACATGGAGGGTTCACGGATACCTGCCAAAAGCTGAGACGTCATTTGTGGCGTCTATCGTGGTAGGCCATTCGTGTTCATTGGATAGGACTCTTCTGAAACACAAGAACATGACTACACAATTTGTAGCTGAGTACATGTATCCTGAGATTGTGCAGAAGACTGGTATGTCTCCTTTTGCTATAATGCTTGCCATAGAGAATCGACTTGGCTATGAGATAAGCTATGATATGGCATGGAGAGCGAAACAAAAGGCCCTGGAAAGAAGGTTCGGGACATATGAGGACTCGTACCACAACCTACCTGGCCTGCTTGAGCTTATGCAAGCTAGGAATATAGGTACTGTGGTTGCAGTGGACGAGTTTCAGAATACAAATGGGGACAGGGTCCTACGCCGTGCTTTTTGGTCATTTGGTTGTATGATACAAGCATTCATGCATTGCCGACCTGTTATTGCTGTGGACGGCACTTTCTTAACTGGGAAGTACAAGGGGCAGATCCTCACAGCTATTGGAGTGGATGGGGAGAATCAGCTTGTGCCAATTGCTTTCGCAATTGTGGAGAGTGAGAATACAGAGAGTTGGTTGTGGTTTTTGAGGTGGTTGAAGCGAGCGGTTGTTATGCAGAGACCCAATGTCTGCATCTTACATGATCGCCATGCGGGATTACTGTCAGCAATTGAAACGCTGCAGACAGACTATAATGATCAAGAATTTTGGCCCGACCTGCATAGTCGATGGTGCATGAGGCATCTGGGGGCAAACTTCTACAGGCAGTTTAAGAGCAAGCGACTTATGGATATGTTTAAGAAGTTGTGCAAACAGAACCGAAGGAGCAAATTTGACACATTATGGGGCGAGCTGGACAAGCTCACTGGCAACTACATGGACGATGTTAAAAAAAAGCCTCCTATGCCACGTGATGAGGAGCCGAAGGGGTTAGATCCTTTGCCCAATGAACCGCACGACAAAATTAGGCGCAGGAGGGGTGGACGAAGGGTGAACTGCTTCTCGGATTGGATAAAGGATGAGCCGATGGAGAAATGGGCATTGATTGCAGATACGGATGGATCACGCTATGACATTATGACCACAAATGGGGCAGAAGTTTATAATTGGGTATTGAAAGGGAGTCGGTGCTTGCCTTTAGTGGGGATTGTAGAGTGTATAACTCGTGGAATTCAAACATACCTGCAAGATCGCTATGCAAAAGCAGTTTTGCGTGTTGCCAACCCACAAGTGGTGTTTAGTGCTAAGATCACTGAGTACATCGAAGAAAAGAGTGCGAAGGGGCAGATGCACATGGTTAGGAGAACAGGTAATAGGGATTTCGTCTTTGAAGTGTTGTTGCGGGGTAAGAGCGGACTTGGGATTGGTCGATCCGAAGTTACGATGGAGTGCACATTGTGGCCAGAGTTGAACAAATGCGAGTGCAGTTGCAATAAGCCAAAGCTAATGCATTTGCCCTGCTCACATGTATTCACTGCATGTGCCAAGGCAAAGATTAATCCTCACCACTTTGTCTCACCGTACTACCTGAAGGAAGCTGTGATGGCTACATGGCAGGGCGAGCTACTGGGATGGCGGGCTGTGGCCGATTTCACAAAGCCACCAGAGGGTGAACGTATTTGGGTTCCAGATCCTGAAAAAAAGGTGACAGCAAAAGGTCGCAGAAAGGTTAGGCGTATAAAGAATGATATGGATGAAGCGAATGTCAAACGTCGTACAAAGGAGTGCTTGGTATGTGGTGGAGATCATCTAAGGAAAGATTGTAGCCGATACCCGGTGGAGAAGGGGCCCGACAACGTGGAGTTCAGGCGTGTTCCTATGCGGAAGCCAAGGAAGCAGAACCAAGAAGCTGGCCCATCGACTTAATTTCATGAAGTCTAATCTATTTATGTTTGTTTCTTTGTACCTGTATTCATCATGTGTGTAGAACTATGTCTTCCAATTCCGTATGCCTACGCTATCAAACAATGTGTGTAATAATTATTTGGAACACTACGTATTGTAATGTTTTAAGAAATGTTTGTTTATTTATTTTTCTATTTATATGTTAATGCTTTTGTGCACAATTACATGTTTCATAGGTAGATGGCTAACCTGGAGTTGATCGATCCAGTGATCGATGCTAAGCATCGATCACGCTCGCCTTCTGGGGAGCTTCACGACACACTGAGACTTAGGACTTTTGACGACTTCTGGAGTGTGGATCCACGTTGGACGCCGAGGTACGCATATGTCAATTGTAATTTTCAATAATTGTCTATTTCTTCATATTGTGTTTTTTCCTAAATTTAATGCTCTAACGCTCGAATGACAGGTTACGTGCGGCAGGGTTGCTACCTCTTGCCCAGTTGTTGGACCCGAGGGGCCGCAGGACCCCTCGTTTTCCAGTAGACCGTGCACTCTTGACAGCGTGGGTGGATCGGTGGAGGCCTGAGACACACACGTTCCACCTCACCGTTGGTGAGATGGCGCCGACACTACAGGACGTCTCCATGCTACTTGGGCTTCCTATAGCCGGAGCTGCAGTGGTTCCTCCTGTTGTGCAGCCGGGGTGGATGGCGGATATCTTGGAGAGGTTTGCAGGTGTGCTCCCCGCAGATGAGGAGCACCAGCAGTTTGGTTTTACCGATAAGCACGGTCCGACGAAGATGTGGCTTGAGCAGTTTCGTGCTGATGTAGGGATGCTCTACGGTGCGCTTCCTGTACCAGCACCACAGATGTGCAGCCGAGGCCACGACAGAGGTCCCCACCTCTCTCTACACCTGTTAGTGCACCCAGTTCGTCTCGTTTCCACGCCGGGGACTCGTCGTCGGGGCTACCTGCAGCCCCCCCTTTCATGCCTACTCCTGGATGGACCACTGGTATAATAACATGTCATTTTTTTATTTCTAACCATATGTTATTATAATCTTACATTGTTGTTTTACAGGCCCAGCAGCACAGTTCGTCGCGCCTGACTACTCCTTGCACTCTGCTTCTGGGAGCTTTGGGCATGGGTCTTCTTATGGACACCCAGAGGTCCATGGTTACTCTCAGATGCCAGAGGCTCCTCCAGCGACACAGCCCACCCAGCAGTTTCCCTCGACACCACTAGAGGCTCCCAGGGTGAGTCGCCCACCAGACCACCTCACGTACCCCACCGATCAGATTCGGCCACGAGGGAGAAAGGGCCAGGGCAAGAGGGCCGAAGGCGAGCCCAGCAAGCGTAGGCGTGGAGGATGACTTAGAGATCATGGATATGTTTATGTGTATTACTTACAGTTATTTGTATGACTCTCAGATCATGGACTTGTTATATTTCTTTCGTTATCAACTACTTTTTTTATGAACTTTTGGACCGTGACATGACTAGACACCTGCGACATGACTAGACAACATTTAGTGACGTGACGACTCACAATTATTGTTTCTGCATGGCGACACATCGATTCACGGGCAACTTCTGCGTGGCGTGACTCTAAATTGAAGAAATAATACAACATGGAAATATTAGAACATGGAAATTTGACACATACATAGAGTTATTAAAACAAAGAAATTTCATGAGCAGTTCATAATTGGTACTAATTATTTATTTTGACCCTGAACTCTTGCTTCCTTCGTTGCGGGCTCTTTCTTCGCTCGCCCGTATACGGTTAATGTATCGCCTCGCTACTTGATCATCCCGTAATTTAATTCCTATTTCGCGTTCAGGCAGTTGCATCGGTACAGTGATAAGAGCCCTCTGTATTCTTTCGAACTCATCCTTCAGCCTATTGTAATCTTCATTGCTTTCCTCGATAGTGATGTATCCTTCGTTTCTAGAGGGTGGCAGGTTGTCAATCCATTCTTCAAACTCACACTACACTTAGAAATACCGTGTAAGTAATCTAATCTAATTTACAACATATTAACATAAATATGGCACATACATACCTCCGCGCCAGGGGTCTCAACTGGGCAATGGAAGAACCTACTACCCCCATAGGTAGAAAGCTTCGCGGTTTCTCCACAGTCACACAATGGACGATCCTTCCATTCAGGGTTAGGCACTCTTGGATGTGTGTTGTTTGCCATTTCTGAGATGCCGTCCCCGATCTCTACCCGAGGTCTTTATAAAGACAAGTGCTGCATGAGGGTAACATGAGTGAGCAGCTTTCGGCGCTAAAGTTAGTGACGTGACGACACACGAATGCTGTTTATATAGAAGTTGAATGTAACCCTAGGGGGAGCCTAATTAATGCAGGTATCCAATGCATAGGATGCTCTGCGTGATGTGTCATTGTCACTATTAAAGTGGGCATGCCCTGCCTTCAATAATTGTGTTTGTGGCAGGCAGGCGATGCAGAGATGCTTTGGCCCATTGGATGCTGTCGGATTTATGAAAAAGCTGGACAAGAGATGATTGATTCCCGGAGGCTGCCATTATTTGTTCCGGAGAGACTTTTGCAGAGCATCCGATGAGATCTCCTCTTCTTTTCTTTGTAGTCTTCGTCTATAGACCACGTTCCTTATGCCTATAAAATGCACACATGGTCTGTCCATTAATCTCAGCCACCTCGCAATCTAACCAACACCGCAATTTCTTCCATAGTTATGGAGTTCCCCAATGACCCACCCCACAACAAACAGACCTTACGTCTCGGAGAAGGCTTCATCGCTCCTATGTGCCTCTGTGGCACACCATGCAGGCTAGTGAAGTCACTCGTTCTCGGTGATGACTACGGCAAAAGACTTTGGATGTGCAAGAACTACCAATATGACCCTTCTCAACGTCTTTACTCTTCCGCTACGAGGCCAAGGGTCACTACTTGTACTTCTTCATTCTTTGCTTTCACCATTGATTCTTACTCACTAATACGTTCATAACATTGCAGTCCCCACCACCTCTGTGTGAGTTCATCGAGTATGTTGACACTGAGCAGACACCAGAGGATATAGCCCATGTCAACGAGGTCGCTGAAAGTGCAAGAAGGCGTTGGTTTGATATGGAAGATGAGGAAAGGAGAAAGGAGGAACGCAGGAAGAGGAGCCAGGAGGAGGAAGAACGTCGACGCAACTACGAAGCGGAACGCAAGCTAAGAGAGGAGGCGGAACGAAGGCGCAAACAAGAGGAAGAACGCCTTGCTCATGAGGCCCGTGAGGCCGAAAGGGAGAGGATGCGCGAGAGAGCTCGCCGCGCTAGGGCAGCAGGTCCTGATGCCTTCAGAAAGGGGAAATATCCCCGTTCCACTCAGTAGATTAGTCCTAGGCGTCGATTAGTCCTTTAATTTTCATGTTGCCTATCAGCAATTGTGTGCACCGAATATGTCATTCCCTCGTCGTTATGTATGTTGGTCGTTATGTTGCATGTTACTATGAATTTTAAATCCGGGTTCTTTTGTTTTCATCATTTTTATGTAATGTGCCTGCCTCAATGCATCAGACCTGATGCATTGGCCCACAATTCAGGATGCTCTGAATCACTGAATCACTGCCTCCACTGCATCACTGCCTCCACTGCATCACTGCCAAACTACCAGACGGGCAGAGCATCCAATGTATTTTTCATCATTCTGCACGAACAGCTTTTCCAAGCAGTAGGGGTACATATGATAACATTTGGTACATAGGATACAGTCAACACAATGCATATTACAGTACATAGGATACAGTCAACACAATGCACAACATAGGAAACGAAATTAAAATTTGGTACATATGATAAATACATGCAACTCATTTTTTGCCACCTAATCTTACGATCTTCGATCCCACCGCCGATGCATATTACTGAAGTTAATGTCCATACTGTAGGGGTTGGATGATGGCTGTGGGCGAGGTGGCGCTGAGAAGTCGCTATTGGAGGGTCGTTCTCGCAAAATAGATTCACTAAATGCCTCGTCGTCAGGGTCTTCGGGTGGAGGCGGAGGTCTTGAGGGTGGCATGGGCATGAAATCGTCGTCTTCATCGTCGTTGGCGTTTGGTTGCACGCGCGTTGGTGGAGCGCGTCTGCTTGCAGTGTTTCTTCGACGGGATGTTCCTGTGTTGGATGCCTCCGAAACACTACGGTTGGATGAGGTATGTCGCCTTCTACGTGAACCTGGCATGCAACCTCCACCGAAGAACATAAATAGATAGAAAAAGTTTGGGATAGGGTTGTCGATCAATTCTTTGTCTTCCGGAAATGCCTAACATAAGAGAAGCAGTCGAATTAGCATCGACATATAAACCGATAACATAAAAATAAAAAAAATAAATTATAGTGTACCTGAATGTGGGAGGCATATTTATCGGGGAGCATCATTATCTTGAATCTAGTGCTAGAGAAACCTAACACTGAAGGGTGGTTTGCCAGCTCGCAAACCCTATGATACAAATGCCTTTGATCTTCTAAGAGGGCCCTAAGGTCATCTGTGGTGAGATGTTGCGGCGCTATTGTTGCGTTTAACATCAAGACAGCTTGTTCGAGATTGTTCTCCCTAAAAGGATCATCTCGGTGTTCACGCACTACACGCCAGATTGCTTCCAGTGCTCTCTCGATGGTTTGTGGTGTCCATGGAAAACCTTCACTAGATGGTCCTGCCATGGAGGGTGTTGTTGAAGAGTGGAAGAAGAGTGCTCCGAAAAAAGAGAAGGTAGAGAGGTTTTGTAGCAGGGAGCGCTGGGAAAAAACCAAAACGAACCTGTCGGGTGGCCCATGACCGACAGGTACCTCTCAGGCGGCCCATGACCGACAGTTGCCTGTCGGTTGCCCCATGACCGACAGGTACCTGTCGGGCGGCCCATGACCGACAGATACCTGTCGGGCGGCCCATGACCGACAGGTCCCTGTCGGGCCTGGGTATCGGGCCGATAGGCCTTATCGGTATTTCGCTGACCGATAGGCGTCGTCACCTCCGCCACGTCATCTGCCACGACACCTATCGGTCATCCAGTGACCGATAGCCCCCCTGTCGGTAATTGGGTGACCGACAGGCACCCATTTCTGCTATTTTTCCTAATCGAACCCCATAACTGCGATTAATCATTAAAATACTATTATTTAAAAAAAAAATTCTACAGCTGACTCATATACAGCATATCATCGCTAAGACTATTCAAGCATGAATCATTTGTCGAAGGCAAGTGGTCTATCTGCAAGTTTTTCTGCAGAATATGTCTGAACGCGGTACGGATTGCCGTCATGGAATCTCCTAATATCATGCTTGTTTTTTTCTACATCATGTATTATTGCTATCATGCTCATTATTTCCAGATGACAACTCTGTAGTCTGGGCCACTCGGCTGCCCTTCTGATCGAAAATGTGGCATTTGAGAGGGCACGATACAGGCTTTGGCAAGGCTGCAAGACTATTGGCGAACAGTGCTTTTGCTTGCTACAAGCTTGCTAGAGAAACCATGAGCATGAACGGGAGCGCAGAATGGCAGCAGATCGACCACTGGCCATTCTGTCGTGCTGCCTTCGTACTTGCGGCTATCACCTTATGAAACAGGCCTTTTAACCTATTACATTAGTTCGCTTCGCTGCTTTTCAGCAGCTACAGTGTTTACAGTTATTTTTTTAGCAGCAGCTACAGTGTTCGCAGTTATTTTTCTGCAGCCGCAGCCGCAGCTGCAGCCTGCCGAACAGGCTTAGCTCCCCCTATATTCAAGATGTGGGATTATGTTCCAATTTTTTGGGCAACTAATGTAATAGAATGTAAAACACTGCCGACGGCCGATCAGCTTCGATTTAAGAAGCTGAAGCCAATGTTGTCATTCGTCAATGCAGTAGTCGCCGCTCGCCGTTTTGCGATGCCAGTGTATATCGGGGCACATTTGGTGATTGATTCCGGGGAAATCTTATGGTTTACTACACATAAATGAGGTTGGGATTGCATTTTCAGCGACGTGCTGGAATCAAAACATGTGAAACTGAAGGCGTCCAAAAAATAAAACGAATTTGCCCCCATGCAGGATCGAACTACAGACCTTCAGTTTACAAGACTGACGCTCTACCACTGAGCTATAGGGGCTTTGTTGTGCGGTGATTATAGAAAATATCTGAATCCTGACTAACACCTGAAGCATAGAAAATCATTATGCATCAAAGTACCGACCTGATCAATTTGCTCCCACAAGACGACTGTTTCCCTAGGGCATTTACAAATGATTGCTTTTCAGCCATTCCGTAGGAATAAAAATGCTCCTATAAAGGTAAACTATAACTTCGTTGCAAGCCTGTTGTTTCAAATGTTTTAATCCAGGCAATACAAACATCCAGCAGGACAAGCGAAGGATAGTTTCTTGTGCTAATAGCTACATTTGTAAGAATGATATTACATAACGCTAGAAGCAAACAAAAGCTGAGTAATAGTCCTGTCCGGAAAGATGAATTTATTCCACATCTTCCTCCTTGTGAACAACAAGCTCGCCTTCAGTGAACTCACATGGCTTGATCGGCACCGCTAACTGCTTACGCATTTTCCTTACAACAAATCCCTCTGTTTCTTCGCATATTGTGACCACAATCCCTTTCCTCCCGAGACGTCCAGTTCTTCCTGCTCTGTGGGCATAATGTGTGGAGTCGGTTGGAAGATCCAGATTTACCACAAGGTCACACTCTGGCACATCCAATCCTCTGGCAGCTAGCTCATTTGTAACTAGAACTCTGAATTCTCCATCCTTGAACTTTTTCAGAACTGTAGACCTTGCTAGCTTTCCAATATCTCCATGGAGCTCAGTAGCTTTAATACCACGGGCCTCCAGCTTAAACACAACATCTTTCAGTGGCTTGGAGTAGTTCATAAATGCAATTACTGTCTGTGCTTCCAGAGCATGGATGCATCTCCTTAAAGTGTCAACTTTGTGTTGAGCCTTGGATGTGCAATAGTAATGCTCCAAAGATGGGGGTAAGCTACCAACTGCAGCTTGATTCACAGAGTTTGATGGAGAGCTGGAGTTAGCGTCATTCTGGGATAACACAGGTCTTGGAACAGTGACAGAGTCAAGCGGAACCACACTCTTAGCTCTAACGAGAACCGGATCATGACCCCAACTCCTTGCTGCTCGTATAACTGAGAATGGTATTGTTGCAGATACCAATATAGTCTGACGTTCAGATCGCCTAGCAAGTGGGCCAAGAATATCCCTCGACGATCCACCCGATTTCCTTCCAACATGCTCCAGAATTCTATGCATATCCTCCCGGTAATTAAACGACAAGAGCTGGTCGACTTCATCCAATACAAGAAACCGGCAGCTATGGGTATGTAGCTTACCTGCTGCTGAGATTTCAGAAATACGGCCAGGTGTTCCAACAACAATAATTGGCTTATTCTTCTTTAATGCTTCTTCTTGCCTGGAACGATTAGCACCGCCAACAAGTTGCTGAACAAGTCTCTTATCATTAGGACCCAAAATCTTCTCGACCTCTCTCACAATCTGCATTCCTAATTCCCTGGAAGGAGCAACAATAACTGCTTCTACACCTGATCTTTTCTCAGAGTTACCTTGTTCCATAGCCTGCTTCAGGGGGCCTATTTCAGATAGGATTGGGAGAATGTAAGCGAGTGTTTTCCCTGAACCTGTATATGATTGGATCACCACATCGTGCTTTTGTGCTATTATAGGAATAGCAGCGGATTGGACCTCGGTTGGAGCAGTCAGACCTTCCTTGTTCAAACGATCAACAAGCAAAGGTGGCAAACCAAGCTCTTCAAATGACGTTGCGGAAAACAGAGCTTCATCTACCTTCAGTGTCTTCTTTATACCGGGTGACCTTGGTAAGGCACTCTTCGTTGGTCGGACATTCAGGGAAGAAACTTTTGGTTTCAAATTGACGGAAGACATTCTTGAACTTGATCTCGGGCCACCAGTTCGTGCCATTTTTTCCTTCTTCCCATATTCAACTTTGCTTTGCACTTCTAGGCTAGCCAGAGTTAGCGGCCCACCTCTATCTTCTACAATTTGACTACTGCACCAAGCAGTCTGATGAAATCCAGCTGCTCGTGGTAAGGACAGCATCCGGAATGGAAGATTGTCTCCAAAAACAAAGCATGACCGCGACGATGCCAATGCAAGAACATTTCGGTGGATCTGCCCGAGCCGCATTTGCAGCACTCTGTAGTAAACGCTGCAGAAATCTTTCTTTCAAACTTCGTACAAGTTTACAGCAAATTGCTCTTGGCCTGAGGAAAAAAGATTAGGTAAGTTGGAAACTTTACTAATGCAAATTAAATAAGACTTAGAAATTAGACGTCACAATGCATGGCCCAGACAGAAAATATGTATGTACTAGAGCACCGATCTGCTGGATATCAGCGTGTTTCTAATATAAATTTGAAAAATACCGTACTGCAATTAGAGACGATATTTACCAAGCAAAACCTCAATTCCATCATTAATACAGTACAATAGCAGCATACGGCATCCTTACAAAATGTGAATCATAGAAAGATAAGATTAACAATATGGGAAATGGTAGTACTATAAATATTCAATATGGCAAAACACACAAACTAAGTCCCATCAAATGACAATGGAAATTCTTTACTGAATTCCAATAGGCGAGTCAAGATTGACATTTTCTCCCTTCTTATTTCAACATCTATCAAGTATGGCATAGGAACAGACACTACGCAGACATAAATACCAGTGCTATTATTCTTCAAAAGGCTCTATCTGCTTCTCAGAGGTCAAAGGTAATTCCGTTCTTCCTGCAAGACCCATAAAAAAAAAATCAGATGTAATCTAATTGCTCAAAACACTTCAGAAGAACCTAAATTGTGCATTTTTTTTTCTCGTTCCCCGCAGACAGGAAGCACGCAACTAAAATAAGAATGACCACCCAACACCAGTGAACTGTCAAAGGCGAACAGCAACAATAGCACACAGCCTCTCATCCGGCACCAAATTTCTAACTGTCAGACACCGGATGTTCCGCGCTTGTGGAAAATCCCAACCGCTAATACGCTACCGCAATTAGAAAACTGGGAAGAGATGGGGTACCGTGCGCAAGGGTTGGAGAGGACGGCTGCCACGGAAAGGAGGAAGCCGGCGGCGGGCAGTGTGTGAGGGAGCAAGCCGGCAGGAAAGGGCTGGCGGCGATCACTGGATAAGGCCGGAGTCGCCCCGGCAGAGGAGAGGTGGTCGGCGGAAACGAGCCGGTGGATGGACGCCGGCGTCCTCCTTGTTTGCGCGGAGAGAAGATGGGGAAGGAGAGGAGGAGCCGCCTGGGAAGATGGTCAGATGGGGATGAGGTTTGGGGAACAGTATTGAGGGTTTTGGGATTTGGACCCACCTATCAGCGAGCGAAGTCCGGTGAGTCTCTCGTCTCCACGTCCCTTCGAAACAAAGACGCTGAGTTAAAAAAGAAAGGGATTTTTTTCCGTAGGACATTCAAAAAAACTTGGTCTTGTATGTGAGACATTGTTACTTTCTAATTTGTCTCCCGGACATCAAGAAATTATGGTTTTTGTGTGTAGGACACTGTAGCAAGTGAAGTGACTATTTTAAAAATCTTTACCTCAATGTACAAAATAGATTTTAACTTGAAATTTGACACATAGATTTATTGTTGCATCTTCTGCCCATGTGATTTTTTCTTGATTTTTCACCAATTATTTGCATAGTTTTATTTTGAAAATAAATATTTTCTTAGTTAAAAACTTATGCAAACAATCAACAATAAATATGAAAAAACAACATGTATAAGGAACATAGTAATGTACATTTGTGCTAAATTTCAGGTTATAACATATTTTGTGCACTAAGATAAAAAATTTGAAAATTTTCATTTCTCTTGTTATAGTGTCCTGCAGACAAAAGCCATAATTTCGCAGTGTCCAGGAGGCAATTTTGAAAGTAACGATGTTTCATAGACAAAACCATATTTTTTAGTGTCCCACAGACAAAATTCCCAAAAAGAAAAGAAAATAAAAAGAAGAAGAAAGAAACAAAGACGCTGGAGTATTACGGTACTACCTCCCCGTCATCAAATTTGAAGATCCCCCAATTGATCTGCATCTTGGCGCCAAGCACGGCTGCAACACTATGTCGTTCTGATTACTTCAGCTACAAAGGTTGGGCACCAGAGTTTGCATTGAGAAGTTCGTTCATCCATAAGGTGTTACGTGGAAGATAATCCGTGCTAGAATGAGGACCTGAAAGCAATGGAGAACAGCACTGGAACATGTCAACATTCAACATTGCGCACTAGTATTTTACCTGTCTTATTCTGGATATACAAAAGGTTTACAACAATCAAACACAAAAGAGAAAAAGGTACACACTCTACAATGTACATTCCATTCAAACATATTGTCGACATCGCCACAATACACAATGCATACACGTTCATAGTTAGCTTACTGCATGCTCACTGGTGCTACTTCCTACAGACTAATGAATCGCATGCCAAGTAAACCTGATGATGCACACAGCCCAATAGCCCATGATTCGCGTCCATGGCATGCTCCAGGGGTTATTACACAAGTGTGACAGTGCAAGATCAACAACAATGGCAAGTTTTCTACGTCAAGCAGCATTACTCCAAGGATGAGCTTCACGGTTCACAACGGTTCTCCTTCCTCCAGCCGAAGAGGATATCACAGTAGGTCCTAGAAGAACTGAAGAATTCAGCAGATGGGTCAGACTCTAACAAGCTGCCGTCAAAATTCACCTTACAGCCACTGGGAAACTGCAACCCAGCTCCCTCGCAGCTATTCCTTGTAACATGCGGACATGACCGCACATCAAGGTACTCTAGAGCCTTGCAGGATTCAATCACACTGCTCACTCCCGCAACTGTGAGCCCAAAACAACAGCTAATCTTCAGAATTCTCAATTTAGACTGAAACCCATTTCCTTCGATGTCCTGAAATGAAGCGTCTGTTATTTGGTCACAGCACCCCACATCAATAGCCACAAGTTGTTCACAGTTCGACAACAAGCTTCGCAATGATGTGTTAGTTATTTTTAAGCACCAGTCCATTCTTAGGCTCCTTAAGCTGCTGGAGCAGGCATGAGCAAGTGCTTCTAAGGATGAATCACTAATGCTCCGACATCCACCAATGACAAGACACTCTAAGTTATGGCAGAACTTAGCTAATGAATATATGGACTTATCTCCAACTCTGCTGCAGTCCAGCAGCTTTAGTGAGACCAAGCATGATGAAGAAACCTCTGCAATTTTACAGATTCCAGGATCACCAACTTTGCTGCAGTTACTAAAGTCAAGTGTCTTTATATGATGACAGCCATCAGCAAGAGAAGAGATACCGGCATCTGTTATTTTACTACATCCTTTAGCTCCAAGCTCTTCCAATTGCAAACAACTCTTTGATAGAGAAAGCAAGAAATTGTCAGTTATCAACCTACAGCCTGCGATGTACAGCTGCCTCAATTTTTGGCAACCCACTGCAACCGCCTTCAAACCACAGTCACTAATCTTTATGCAGTGAGAAACATCAAGGGACCGTAGAGACGGCAGTCCGCTACCTAATCTGGCCAGTCCAACGTCAGATATACCTGTAAGACACATGAACATTTGCAGCTGTAATAATAAGTAGATTTAGTTAAGGAAACAGCAGGAAATTAACATCTAAATCAATGATTACTTGATCCGACTAATAATCCACATTCCAAACATAGTCGTACAGTTTACAAGTAAGCATGTAATCAAACATAATGCCAAAAGATAGTCATCCACATGCCAAAAGGAATACATGCATTTCTTGAACCAATATTAGTTCACAGAGACCAAAAAAAAAGGGCTTAAAATAGCATAATTAGGAATATGTCTAACAAGTACATCTCAGATGCTATATGTGACTATCACCATAACCTATTCAAGTAGAAATGAGCCAGTTCTCATAATGTTCTCAGAAATGCACCATAAACAACACGAGTAAAATTGTCATGTCCACCAAGAAGAAACTAGTCTCATCTACTGAAAAGGAAAACATTATTTTTTCTAGCCCAAATTTGCAGACAAGATCAGCAGACCGGAGTCACCGATGTTGGTAGCACTAGAAGAGACGGTCGCACCTTTGCAGTTTTGCAGGGCCAGAACATGCAGATTGCGGAAGCTCCCGGCGATGACGTCGAGGTCGCCATCGATGACGCCAGGGTAGAAGGAGCGGGAGGGCGACTGGGAGAGGTCGAGCTCGAGGACGCCCGGGAAGCGCGCGGCCAGGCGGCGGAGCATGTCCGGGCCGGCGCGCGCGCGCAGGCGCCGCCGCTCGGAACTCTGGATCCGGAGCCAGCGTCGGCACACGAGCCCGAACGCGTCGCGCTCCGCCTCCGGTCCCAGCCGGGTGAGAACTGCGCGGAGCTCGTCATCGCTGAGCACCTCATTGATGTGGGCGCCGCCGACGGCCGACGGTGGCGCCGACATGGCTGGAGAACGGCAGAAGAGGCGCTCGGTAGCGACTGGAGTGAGGAAAGGCGCCGCTATGTTGGACTGGACCCTGGAGTTAAATATATTTGCACATTCTCCGTGTCTTTTTCTTTATGCTCCGTTTGTTTGTATGTTTTTCTTACATTTTGATCACAAATGCCAGCATACCGAATTCCAAATCAGTACCGAGTATATCGTTGGTAGGCCGTTTGTGATCTGCCTATTTAATTACACTTTTTTGAAGCGTTCCCTCGAGTAGATAAATTGAGTGTAAATTTTCTGTGATATTTGATCTCTTATTAATCAATTTACTCTGTAGCCGGCTGTATTATGAACTTTGCTCTCCTCCACATTAATGAAAGGCAGCATCCTGCCATTTGATTCCAAAAAAAATAATGGTGTAACATTTATGTATGCCGAGATGTGAGTGCGGGCTCTTATTTATGTTTTTTTTTTCAATGTCAGGTTTCTTCTTCTTCTTTTTAGTATAATATCAGGCTTCTTATTTATGTGTGTGTGTGAAGTAAGCAAGATGAGTGGAAATTATTTTTAGGGGTTACACGATGTATGTTGACTGGTTGAAGAAATTGTTTATTACTTATAAACTGTTTTTTCTCTTCATTGTAGTTGCTCTTATGGTGACAGCGAAAAACCATATAGCTTTTCGCCACTGAAAACTGCGTGGCAGCCATCACTAAACGTCCACTACACACAAAACAAAAGTAAATGGTGAAACGGGAAGCAAATGTACTATGGAAGGCGACAGCACCGCTGAGACATCGGTGGTCGTACGTGGGGGAACTGGTGTAAATGGGAGTGACATGAATCCATCGCCATGGAGCAAAAACACCAACCATATCCAAAATCAACACTCATGAATAATGACATCTTATTCTTAGATCATTATAAGCACGTACATGTGCTTATGTGCAAAATTCTCACAGAACGCTACTATGGAATTTTTTTTAAAATAATATTATTTTAATGATTAATTGCAGATCTGGGGGCCGATCTGAAAAAATTGCAAAATTAGGTGCCTGTCGGTCACCCAATTGGTCACTGGACGACCGACAGCCCTCGTGGCAGCTGATTTGGAAGCTGAGGTGGCTGGGACGGGAACCTATCGGTAACTGGGTGACCGATAGGTGGTATCGGGGATCGATAGGGGCCTATCGGTCACCCAACTACCGATAGGTCACTTCTAATTTGAAATTTAATTTTTTTTGAAAATTTGAAAAAATTGAAACAAAAAATATGTAAAAAAAAACTAGACGTCATTTGGAGACCATTTGTGAAAACCATACACGAATTGGAGTTCGTTTGATGGGTCAAATAATTAACGAAAGATTCATGAATACGAACTCAGAACCGACAGCCACAAATCCTCAATCTTTAATTCCCGCTTCTCTGGTTATTTTCTGTTCGATTCCTCGCACACAGAGCTTCCTCGCATCCCTAGTCATCCATTTGAGTCATCTTAGGAGCAAATCCATCACCCAAATCGACGAATTTTGAGGATTTGTGGCTGCCGGTTCTGAGTTCGTATTCATGAATCTTCCGTTAATTATTTGACCCATCAAACGAACTTCAATTCGTGTATGGTTTTCACAAATGGTCTCCAAATGACGTCTAGTTTTTTTACATATTTTTTGTTTCAATTTTTTCAAATTTTCAAAAAAATCAAATTTCAAATTAGAAGGACCTATCGGTAGGTGTGTGACCGATAGGCCCCTATCGGGTTCTCGGGCTACCGATAGGTGCCTGTCGGGCGTTGGATCGCCGACAGGTCCTACGTGGCTGTCCTCCGGCCTCCGAGTGCTGTCGTGGACTGCTGCCGAACACCTATCGGTTACCGGACGACCGATAGGTCCTATGTCGGTCCTCCAGTTACCGACAGCTACCTATTTTTGCAATTTTTGACAAACGTACCCCAGTTTTGCAATTTTTAATTAAAAATATATTATTTTAAAAAAAATAAGGATCATTACTTATGACCACATAAGGATCATTACTTATGACCAACCACGTTTGCCCATGTACAACAACATGCAGGCCTAGATCATGGCACCGTTGGCCGTCTTGCGGCCAACTAGCGCGAGATGAAAGCTTGTATCCCCATGGTGCCGTGTCATGCCTCTCGATGTGGAACACTTTGCTTGACAATGGGTGGGGCCCCAACCGATCCATCTTCCCGGCAGCCACATGCCATTGCATGTCAAATGGTTCTTGAAAGCGGAGATGCCACTCTTTGGGCAACTCCTGGCAATCGGAGCTGTAACCCATCCCATGGAAGTTTATGTCAACGTCGGTTGAAAGGCAGAGCGGACCGAGGAAAGGAATCGGTCGTGTGATCAGCACGGATATGCCACCTACTGGTTGTGATGGATGATCATGGTCACCCAGTACAACATGCAGTGGGCATGTGTAGCTTCCTCTTAATAAAGCGACACTAAACCCGGTGCCAACACTCCGATCAGCTGGTATGATTTGGTAGGGTCGACCAGCTTTCAAGATGAGTAGCATGAGACATTTCATGGCGGCTAGTAACTATTATCTGAAGCTTTATGTGTCATAGATCGGTTGTGCGATATATAGTGCATCGTGGGGAGCTTACGACCCAGAGCGCGATCAAGATGAGTAGCATGAGACATTTCATGGCGGCTAGTAACTATTATCTGAAGCTTGGCTGTGATGGAGTTGAAATGTTTGAGTTAGGGTTGTTTGCTTCAGGACTCTACACATATTTATAGCTGGAGTGGTATATATGTATCATACTGATGTGGTGGTATACTGCCTACATTTATGTTGTATCACAAATGAGAGCATACCCTTTTTAAGTTTATTGACAATCGCTGAAAAATCAAAATCAGTTCCAAAGATATCCTTATGAATTGAAAAGGATATATCTGCATTAATGAACATACAACCACATATTTGGATTTCCAAAAGGACTAGACCATTGAGTGCCTGCATACCATATAGATTTGATTGTTGTATTCTTTTTTATGCTAACACTCAATTGATGGCAAAACAAGGCTCCTAATGAAACTTATTACTATATACAAATTTATTGAGCTCATAGAAGCACTACTAGATGCTAGTAGAATACTTCTTGAACACAATCACCAAAGGCTTGTAGATGTTTATTACGACAAGCTTTTTTTTTGTTTTTTGAAGGGACTATGGCAGGTGCAGTTTTTCATTCCACGTGGCACGTTTACCCACATACAAACCCATATGTATATCATTGGTACTGTAGACCGTTGTTGGCCCAGCAAGCGCACAACAGGAGCTTGTACGGTTGTACCCTTCCGGCCAGCGCGCGGCCGGTACAGGGTCAAAAACATCCATATAGCACCGGCAGCCACGTGCTAGCTTGCCACCGTATGTCTCCATCCGGCATATGGAGAATGGAGGTGCCACTCGAGATTTCCGTTGTCAGCGCAGATCGCCGGGGTGTTGTTGAAGCAGACCTCGACGTCGGGCGAAAGCTGGCCGAAGCGTTCGTCGCGGGATCTGCACGGGGAAGCCATCGTAATACTGCGTTTGTCCGTGAACTTCACGCGGGCACTGGACGTCGCCGTCCAAAGCGTCCATGTCCAGGCCGCCGCCGAGGCTCCGGTTGACCTTTAGGATGTAGCACCATGTGCCAGATCTTAGAGCTTAGATTGGCTCCATGGCGGCGTTGCACAGAAGGCAGCTCCACGCCAAGAGCGCGAGAGATGATGAGCAGCATGAGATGTTTCATGGCCGAAGCTATATGAAATCTGGCTTTTGTGAAGGAGTAGAAACTAAAATTACAGTATAATGTTTTAAATTCCATTTTCATTGACCGAATAGCTGCAGTGGATATATCCGATACTACTATCCAGCAACCAGCATTTTAACATATCCAATTGAGCTCAACTATGGTTTTCCGATTTGGGAATATTTGAAATGGAATCTTAATAACTTTCAAGACGAAATTTAGAACTCAAAAGAGATGGTACATTTTTTTTCTTTTTGTGACGAAGAGATGGTACAGATAGTGTTTGAAAATCAAGCTATAGATCCAAACATTCAATAACTTGCAAGAAGCTCCCAAGTTGGAATATCCTTATCTCCATCTTCAATCCCAAAAACAATCTTTCAAATCAACACACATAGGACAATATATATTGTGTTTCCCTTTCATATCACTAGCTATGTAGCTGAACTTTGTAACAAGAGCAACACTATGTGCGGCAACGCAAAGGCCAGGAAACTTTTTCATTGTTTAAAAAAAATATGACAATATTTTGATATAGATTAAAAATAAAAGGTAAAAAGAAAGAGAAATCATGGCCTCACTGGCAGTCATGCAACACGATACTTGCAAGAAGGCAATGGCATACTCCAATTTTGAAAGGAAAAATCAGCACAGGACATTTTATTTCAAGGTTATAATTCAAAAATTTTAACTAGCAATCAGCTAGGAATATGTCAACCTTTCAAATTTTGAAACTAGTATCAACAACTTCAAGTTTTATATATAGCCAAGGCTTGTCGATGCTTAGACTGCATTTTTTGTCGATCCACAGGTTTGCAAGACTTATTTATATATATATATTTGGTATAGCTCATTACTAAGCCATATAAGTTCTCCGAGTAAACGGAAACAATTTTGTGACAAAAATATTAAATTTGGGAATTTATCTCTGTAGAGGGACGATGTGCCTCAAATATTTATTTTAATTAATAATAAATCATCTTATACATCCATCTGTTCGCAAAAGAAAGTACCAACCTTCAAAGACATCACATCCATACCAGCTCTTAATCGTCCTCATATATAGACAATCTTTTTATTGTATAATAATAAGTAGCAGCCCATAAGGTTACATAGCATAGATTGAACACAAATGCACAACTAGAACAAATGCATTCGACCTGCATAAAGCCTAGCAATAGCACCGTGACGCTATCTATGAGACAGATGTCTTCTTGAACACCACCGCCCAAGGCTTGTCGCTAGTGACCAGGTAGTTCTTTTCCATTATTGAAGACTGAACGCCTAGATCCTTGCACGGTCCCTCTTTGCTGCACCATACTAGCTTGTAGCCCGCTTCCATCGTGTCTGCAAACCTCTCGATGCGGAACACTGAAGGTGGTATGTGGATTTGATTCTCTCTCTTCCCCGTGGCAACATGCTTAGTCAACTCCGACGATGACATCGGTGAGTGGTTAGTAACATACCAGTGCATGGACTCTACACATGTTGTTGTGATGGCGAATTTGACTGTGACGTTAGTCGACAGGCCAACTACCCCATCGGACGGCAGAATGAATTGAACGGGTATGGCATACCGATCTCCTTGCTGCAGGCCCACGAAGAACGTGCAGGACATGAGCTCGTCAAGGAATTTAAGGCCGCCGTCGATCCCGTTGTCTGCTGGAAGAATGTAGTACCTAGAATCGCTGCTCAGCTCATGGCCCTCTGTGTCATAGACCAGTTGTTGGGTGGCTTCCCCGACGCTGTGGGGGAGAGAGATGGTGAGGAGCGGGAGGAGGAGAAGTACGAGATGCTTCATGCATGGCTATCTATCTATTCAGCGGTTGTTTTTGCCTTGAGTTGGCTAGAAGTATTGGAGTTGTCTCTGTGTTGCTTGAAACTATCAGCAGCTTCGGGTTTCATATAGACTTTCCCAGACTTCTTTTTATATTTGTTTAGCTCATCACAAAGTCATATAAGTTCTTTGAATAAATAATGAAAATGGTTTTGTGACAAAAATATTACGTTTGTGAACTCATAAAGATTGCTATGTAGAGGGATGCACCACAAACATTTATTTTTTGTCAATTAATGAACGTGCATCCATTCAGTCTATCAACCCATATCGTAGAAATTTTAAACTAACATTATTTGTCTCCCTTTCTCCACTTCGGTTATTTGTATTTCTAATACTAATTAAAAAATATAAATTCAAATCAAGCGCATCCACCACTGTTCTTTCGCTTTCACTATACAGACAACAGGAGTTTTTGTTTTTCTAGAGGTTTGCAAGCTCCTATGATCAATAACCATATCCATTTTCTGAGAGCTCGTAAGATACCCAAGTAGGGTATATAAAAAATATTCGTAGTAGGGCACTAGGCAAATAGGTAGTTTGCCGAGTGCCCTGCCAGCTGGCACTCGGCAAACATCCTTTGTGCCGAGTGTCGCTCTTTTGCCGAGCGTTAGACCCGATGCACTCGACAAATACCCTCTTTGCCGAGTATCCGATAAAAAGCTCTCAGAAAAGAGGCAAACACTCGGTATATAGGCGGTTTCCGTAGTGAATAGACTAAACCAAAATCCCCCGAGGAAGAAACGTACTCCCATAAAAAACATGGTGGATCAGTTCGGGACATCGCTACATTTCAAGTGAGATGAATCGGCGTCATTTTTTTATCCTTGATGATGAGACACTCGATACATGAGCAACCACGATGTACGCTTAGTGAAACATAATTTACGGTGCAGCTGTTACTGCAGTAGAGTGTTGGAGTCGCGAGAGTATGAGTACCAATCAGGATTCGACTCTCCTTTTATCACGTATGTGTACCCACATGCTAGTGTGTCAAATGGTCTAAATACCATCAAAAACATACTCTAACGTGTGATATGTAGGAGGTGCAATCGTATGTACCTAGTGTGAGTAGCATGCATATAAATGTAGCGATGGTACTAAGGGGGTATATGCGTGCGTCTTCTTGTGAACATGTAATTATCAAGAAAATGTCTCCAACTCATCAGGACATCACAGCATCCAGACAGTCGATCACATAGACAATCTTTTTTTTTATTGCATTCATAATAAAGTTGAAGCTGCTAAGATTACATAACAACTGAGACATGCTCGGTGCACAACTAGAACGACAAGATGCATTCTAACAAGCATAAAGCCTAGAAATAGCACCATGACGCTCTCTATGCATCTGCTTTCTTGAACACCACTGCCAAAGGTGTGTCGCTTGTGACTAGGTAGTTCTTTTTCATCCAAGCCTGAACGCCCAGATACTTGCATGGTCCCTGGTCAGGGCACCATACTAGGGGGGTGTTCGTTGCATGGGGTCTAAAATTTAGAGGGAAAAATCTTGTTATTTAAGAGTATTAAATAAAGTTTAATTACAAAACTAACTGTAGAACCCCTGGTCTAAATCGCGAGACGAATCTAACGAGGGTAGGTAAGCCGTGATTAGACGCTGGTTACTGTAGCATCACTGTAGCATCACTGTAACAAAATATAGATTAATTAGGCTCGTTAGATTCGTCTCGTAAAGATGTATCTATCTGTAAAAAGGTTTTGTCATTAAATTTTATTTAATACTCTTAAATAATAAGATTCTCTTTGATGTGACAGGTCTAAATGCTAAATGATAAAGCATCGAACACGCCCTAACTTGTAGCCCGCCTCCGCCCTCCGTCGCCTCTCCGTACCTTTCAACACCGAACACTGAAGGTGGTTTGTATTCTGCGTTCATCGTCCCCGTGGCGACCTGCATAGTATTCTCTGTCGATGAAAAGACATCGGAGAGAGGTCGGTGACGTACCAATATGTGTTATCTGCACATACTGACAAGATGTAAAAGCTGACAAGTAGTACAACGGCCCCATCGGAAGGCGGCGTGATTTCAATGGGACTGACAATATCATCTCGTTGCACCGGGCCTACGAAGGACCTGCCGCAATTCTCACTCTCGTCATCAGGGTAGGTACATCGGTGTCGTTGTTTAGGCTGTCTCATACGAGACACGTAATCATCAGACTGATTATCAGACCACTTGTATAATGGGTGAGGATAGGTACAACTAGGGCTGGACTAACGAGCCAGCTCGGCTCGGCTCGGTCCAGCTCGTTAGTCTAACGAGCTGGCTCGGCTCGGCTCGTTAGCACAACGAGCTAGAATTGCAGCTCGGCTCGGCTCGATCTGAGCTCGAGCTGGCTCGTTCCAGCTCGCGAGCTTGCCACAAAAAATACAACAGAAAGTAGCTTAACTAAATATTTTTCATGCTTAAAATCCATCAAGTTCACGAGTTCACAAAAAAAAAATCTAACAAGCCCACCAGCAGCTGATCATAATATTATCTTTACATAATACCAAATCATGAGAGTACTCTAAAATGCTAAGTAGATAACTAATTAGTATTGCCTTCAACTTCTTATTACTCCATCGGAAAAGTTCATCGAGCTTGCCTTCCCAGCACAAAAGATGACTTCACTTTGCACCTGAAAAAGTATTTCATAGCAGCAGTCAGTAAAGGATTTTGCTTGAAGCTTTGAACCAGCTATAAGAAATACATATACTCACTAGCTACTTGCAACCACAGATTCTGGAAATAGTACAGACTCGACATCATCCTCATTGTCTTCTTCCTGGACAGATAATGCATATATAATGAGATACACATACATTTGAATTTTTTTTTTGAGAAATGGAAAACTATAAGAACAGGATTCTTACTACAAGTATTGGGGGGTTGATGTCATTGTCAGCACCTCGTATCCAGCTTGATGCACACACTAATGCCTGAACCATGGATGAGCTCAAAGAACTGCGGTAGTCATCAAGAATTCTACCGCCTTCGCTAAAAGTAGACTCCGATGACACACTGCTAGCTGGAACAACCAAGAATTTCTTTGCCAACTTGGACACAACAGGGAACCTATGTGCATTCACCTTCCAGTAATCAAGTAACTTGAAGTCTTTGTCGTCAATGGGCACATTTTGCTCATCTAGATAGATGAGTAACTCAGATTTTGAACATTCAGTTGCATTGGATTGCAAAAATGACTGAAATCCACTTGACACCACAGAGGCTAATGAGCTGCTGGTATCCTTCGAAGATGTGGATGATTCAACCCTGCCCCTGCTCATGGAATTCTTCTTCTGACGATATGTTGTCTCAACCTTCTTGTAGAGCCCTTCCAACTCAGTATTGATGGCATCAATCTCAAATTCAGACCTTGTTGAGTCATACTTAGCACTTGCTCCTCTGCGGACGACCTTGAACGCCGGCGTCTGTACCGTCGAGGCAGATGGGGCTCGGGAACGGGAAGCCGGCCTCTTTATTCTTTTGTTCTTCGATTCCAGACTTTGTTGTCGTTCCATGATGGAAGGGAGGTGCTCAGGTGTGGACGATGATCAGGTCCTCCGACTAGCTTCCGGCGCCGTCGCCGCCATATACAGTATACGGTGTACGTATCCTAACCCTGCCGCCGCCAGCAGCCAAAAGCTTTTGCGTTTGCTAGCAGGTGCAAATTCGTGAAGGTACGGCTCTTGTTTGTATGGTGGGCCAATGGACTTGAGGTAGGGCTCTTGGGCCTTTTACACTGTTGGACCTTGGGCCTCACAACTCGAGCGGCTCGCGAGCGGCTCGTGAGCCAGCTCGAGCCCGGCTCGTTAAAATAACGAGCTGAAAAAGAGGCTCGGCTCGTTTCAAAAATTCATCGAGCCGAGCCGAGCCGAGCCGAGCTGACACCGGGTTGAGCTGGCTCGCGAGCTCCGAGCTTTTCGTCCAGCCCTAGGTACAACGGTGTCGCTGTTTAGGCAGTCTCATAGAAGCCACGTAATCTTCAGACTGTTTATCAGACCACTTGTACAATGGATGATTGTTTTAATTGTCTCATAATAATTGCATATTCCTTTAATTTATGGATAAGAAAAGAAATGTTTATGAGATGCATGACAACTATAACACGTACAATAGTGTGTAAGCCGTCTCATACTGTTGACAGCAAAATTGACCTTCTACTGCTTCGCACACGTGGCCTGAGAGACTTGCTTGACTCTGTTCAGGACCAAACTTGGAACGTGATGAATTCCGGAGCGTGCCAGTCGATTTTCCCTGCAAATCGACAAAGACGAGAAAAACGTGTAAAATCCCTGGGCTATCGGCCCCGGACAGGCCGATGCGTAACCGCAGCCGATATGAGTAAATAATAAAATGATATAATTAAAAACACAATAATCAGTCGGCTGTCGGCTAGAAACGGATCGGTATGTTCGCAAAGAATAAATGCTCGCACGATAAATAAAGCAGTCATGTATCAGAATCAACATCGACAATCATGGTATCGTAGCATATGATCGGCAAAGTTCTATCGGCAAGTACAATATGCTAATGAATCGGCATCGGCAAGCATGCTTCAAATCTTTTACCCATTAAAAGTAACGCATTAAATAGCGTAAACAGGTATAGATCTGAATTTGGTAAACAATCGGCTAAACACTTCGAAAGAACTATTAAACTAATAGATTTAATCAAATTGACACGCTGTTAATTGCTTTTCTCAGGACAAGTCAACTGAAGAAAAACGTAAAACGGGACCAGGTCACACCGTAGTACACAATCGGCAAGCAATAAACTTAATTAAATCTGGTTTGTTTAATAGTGACTCGAATAACTAGATTAAACAGCGATCGGCATCGGCAATCGACTACCAGGCTACAGCTAGGACAAGTCGACTAAACTGTAACAAAGAATTGGACCAGGTCATTAAACAATTCCAGGCAGTAAACACGCAATGTCGATCTCTAGATTAATCTAAATTACCGGATAACTAGCAGCCACATCGATTCTAATTACGGACAAGTCGACATAATAGAAGTCGATGCACTTACCTGACGAAATCCAAGTTGATGAACCGGAGCCCCGATGAGCGCCGATGTCGACGAAAATCCCGTCGAGAAAGGGTAGCGATGCGCCGAAAAGTGATTGTATTGATTGATTAGGGTTTTTACAATACTCGTGGGGCTATATTTATACCCCTGACACACTCGAATCTCATACAACTCGGTTAAGATTCCTTTCTAAACAAAAAATAGAAAAAGAACTAAAAAAGGACTCGGACCCACACGTGCGCGCACACGTTTCCTTCTCTTCTACGACCCTTTGGCGGGCCACCACTTCTCCCACGCACTAGATACATCTCCTTGACGCTGACAGTGGGCCCCAGGCCAAAATCCGGTGTCAACACATGCTCCCCTCCAAGCCGGGGTATGATATCTTCATGCACCGGATTGCTTCCTCATTTCTCGCGCTCCTTGATTCTCGCGCCACTTTCTATGCCTCTGCAACTTCCCATCGATTCTTGCGCCGTCTACAACACGCTGCAACGCACGTCCTGTCTTATAAATAGGGGCATCCACCACTCCATTCTTCTACCTCTCGCCGGCGCAACTTCCCCACATTCCTCATTCTTTCTCCTCTTTTC
Source organism: Eragrostis curvula (assembly GCA_007726485.1). NCBI lineage: Eukaryota > Viridiplantae > Streptophyta > Magnoliopsida > Poales > Poaceae > Eragrostis > Eragrostis curvula. The sequence goes on along the minus strand of CM017439.1, from coordinate 10,907,350 downwards.
ACACCAACTCTGGCGACCTCTTCCGCGGCGGCTTCATGGACCCGAACGCCCCTGCTGCTACGGCACAACTCACGGCCACTGCCCTCGCTGTTCCCGAGGTACAACCCTTCTCCTTCTTTCATATTTCAGCCGTTAGCTCTTCTAGATCTAGGGTAGACTGTACTGTAACCCGTTCTCAGAGTAAACAAGAACCAATGAGCGCATCATTCTTTCGATTCCTGTTTTTTCTTTGCATTAATAGATCCATGCACTCAATCTCCATCTACCATTGTTCACATTCTCATTAGATTTATCTTCTGCATCACTTTAGAAACTGCGTAACCAACTGTTAATCCCCACAGAGTATGCCACACATCGCTATTTGGGACCCATGGGCAACTCGGATCCAATAGATTTCATCTGCAGCGAAACCCTCAGGATACCCTTCAAAAGATCATCAGTTAAGCTAGAAACCTAGGTAGGCAGTTTCAGATCTTGGCCCTCTGCTGTTCCGGGCTGGTACGAATGGTTTCAGAGAGTCAAGGCAGCCAAACTGAGCACTTGGAACACCGTCGGCATCACTCAGTGCTTAGAGCTTTCTCTTGCCGATATGAAGAAAAATGAACCCATGCTGTCGGCAGCTTGCTACATGTGGTCAGATTCTTTGAATGCCTTTCTCTTTGGTCATGGGCCGATGACACCTACCCTGATGGATGTCAAAATGCTTGTCGATCTGGACGTGACAACTCACATTAGTCACTTCAGCCTCAAAGTCAAACCCAACAAGCAACTCAGCGTCAGAGATACCGGTGGATGGGGGAAATACATCACCACCTTCCAAAGCACCGGGGCAGTATCCGACAAGGAACACACAGCCTTCCTGATGATGTGGCTTGAACACTTCCTCTTTTGCGGAGCCCAACTCAACCCTCTGGCCAATCTCCAGAACGTAGCAAAAAGGCTAGCTGAAGGCACCCAAATGCCCATCGGCAAGTATTTGCTTGGTGCCTTGTATTCCTCACTCCATCAAGCTGCCGAAAAGCTTTGGCACGGCTCTTCAGTCGGCAACATTGGTGGACCGTGGTGGTTTCTCCAGATCTGGCTTTCTTTGCACACTTACAAAGCCTCACAGCTTCCAGATCTGCACAACCTGAGTTTCCCCACTCCCAACGGGAAAGGACGCCGATGCACTATACTAGGGGAAGCTCTGGCGTTGATGGACGGCATAAAAATGAATGCCGAGGACTTGGAGCGAGCAGGCCGTCGACGCTGAGCAAAACAGACGGATCAGACGCGCCGACGGTCAACGACCATGGGATTGGCCGGGGTGAGGGAATCAGGGACGGCCGGAGTGGTGGTTTCGATCTGCGCTCGCCGTCGACGACGGCGAAGGACGGGGAACAAAGACGGCATGAGCAATTTTTTTTCCGGTGATGGGGACGGCGGCTCGAGCGTGTTCGACAAAGCGGAGCTGATGGGCGAGCGTGGGAGCCGGGGATGGTCTGTGAGAGCCCAGGGCTGCTTTGAGATCCGGTAAAAGAGGACACATGGCAGCAATCGGGGCAGGGCTGTAAACGTTCGGTTTACAGCCCTCCTGCATAGAATTTTTTCCCAATCCTCCGAACACAACGTCAATAATGCCAAATTAAGAAAATCAGTCCTCAAAAGTGAGACATGGAGTATTAATATGTCAACACAAAATCTATAGTAACAAAAAATAAATAGAGTTCGACGATATGGCGGGAGCAGTATGCCAAAAAAAATGTTTACACAGGAATACTTTGACAACAACAAAATTTCAGAGTCCAACAATCGAGCCCACTCAAAGAAATGGGCATAAAATATGTATATACTTATATTATTACCATTTACATGGCAGAGCAATATAAAGACATAGAGTTACTCCATGTTTGGGCTACCACAACGAGATAAGCATCTTGTTGAAAAGGAAAAAACTACATCTGAATGGCATCTTGTTGAAAAGGAAAAAACTACATCTGAATGGATGATTTATTTTACAGATAAAAATCCTCACATCTCGCTGGTTAAAATTTTCCATGTTTCATTGATTTATGTTGAAAGCCTTAAATTCCTTTTCTATGAGTAATTGAGATGGCTAGCAAAGATCTCTGAACCATAGTCCATTGACATGATGACTGGAGTCTTAACCACTGTCGACGCAAGCTAAGATAAAGCTAGGTTCTACATTTTCAGGAACAACCAAGTTGTCATTCCGATCAGAAGCGTAATTGTTGTCATAGATTCCTGCATTTCATGAAATCAATAACGCTGGATCACTCAGAAATATGCCGCGCAAGAAACCGGGATGTGAATCACGCACCTAAACTTTGTGAGTACGTATGCTTGCCTTGCCGCAAGCCTTGGTCGACCAGGTCAGTCTTGACGCAGCCATGCGAGAGAACGCCGGCGCTGAGATCCTGATCTATAAGCCCGCCACGGACAGACTCTTGATCAACACCGCGATCACGGCCTCGTCGTGGACGCCGACCACGTAGATGAACTTGTCATGGCGTTGATTTGCTGGTGACACTTTATTTGAGAGCAACTCAATCTTTATAGTATAGATTAATGGTAATTAGTTTTACAAAGAGTGGGATTTTGTGAGATATTAGAAAAAAAATATGGGGTTAAGTGCCACAAACCAAAATACATAGGGTTTCGTGAGACAAGGACCACAAAACCTAAGGCCAGTCTCAATGGAGTTTCATAGAGAGGTTTCATATGCATTAAATCACATGCCACATCAGCAATTTTATGAAGAGAGAGAAAGAATAGTTTCATCTAAACCGAGAGGAGTTTCATCCTCATAAAACCCAACATACACGGTTACCTAAATATGAGTCTTGGTAACAGTGCAATGAAACTATGCACTGAGACTGGCCTAAGGTTTTACGAAATCTAAGATAAGTTGAACTGGAATATTTTTCATTCAGTGAAATCAAGTTCCTTGGTCCAACAATCCCTAGAAACAGATCTTTGTAGACCACACAATAGTCGACGAATCCAAATCGCACGAGGAAGGAACGTACTCCCATAAAAAAAACATGGTGGAGCAGTTCGGGACTCCGAACATTACAACAAGATGTTGCCGCGCACGGTAGCCCACAAACTTCACTTCTACTGCCATACAGATAGGACGCACGCTCGCACGGACCTCCAAGACGACCGGACCCTGCAGTGCTCGACCCCTTGCGCCGGTCGAGCAACACGAGCTTACTACTAAAGCTCGGAGATCACCTGCTGCATGTATTTGCAGCATCTCTGGTAGCTGACGAACCCCATGAACCAGAACTCGAACCCGTCCACGGTGGCCACCTGGATGTACTTCTGCTCCGGCTTCTCGACGTTCTCGCTCGGCCTCACCCGCTTGATCCTCCTCAGGGGAACCACCACCTTGTAGGGCACCCGGGCGACGACGTCACCGGCCGGAGATGTGACGGCGAGGGAGCGGTCGCTGCGGAAGGCGATCTTTCGGGTGGACACGAAGAGCATCCCGGCGATGGGGCCGCCGGTGGTGTAGAGGTAGCATTGGAGGGCCTTCACCAGCCGCTCGCCTTTCTCGGCCGAGAAGGCCTGCCGGAACACACGCTCCACGCCGCCGGCCTGCAGGATCCTCGCGCCCAGGCTCAGCTTTCCCTTCACCGTCTCCGATAGCTTCGGACCCAAGGTCACTGTAACGTGAAACGCAAACACGTCAGTACACACGTAACACGTAAAGTTCAACCGCTTAACGGTGCGTAACGGTAAGGGCTGTGAAGAAGTTGAAGTCTCTGAATGTTGACTACTACTCACCATGGTCCCTGAAGCCCTGAGCTCGTCTTCCCAGCTTGTTCACCCAGTGGATCACCTGACCTTTGCTGCCTGAATATATAACAACATACCGTGCAATCTTTTATTAGCATATATCCCGAACGGAACGTTGAAACAAAGAACAATGTTTATAGCAGAGAAAATGTTGAGGGGAAGGCTCTGGAACGTACTGTGCTTGTAGCCAAAAGTTGTGTAGGGACTCGGGTGCGTCAACGAGACCGCAAGGCGATCGCCGTCCATCTTAGCCGCCGGCCGGTCCCTCGCCGGCTCCTCGATGGCGAACGCCTTGGAGGTGACAGGCACGCCCATCACATGGCCGCCGCTCGACTTCGTCATGACTGATTCGCCCTTGCTAGCTACGAGCGGCGCTGGAGAGAAGAGCGTGTGCTAGCTAGTAGCTTGCGTTTGAGCAAGGATGGAAGGGGAGCTCGAACGGTTGGCAGGGGAGCAGGTTTTATAAGTCGCGGGCGTGATGAAATCTTGTGGCGAAAGGAAGCGGATCCGCGCGGAGTCAGCACCGGCTCATCGACGCCAGAAAAGCAGCGGCTGCACGTTCGCCAAAAAGGGTCAAGGCTTCGCGTGGGGCTGTGTCATCCGCTTCGAGCCTTTTCACGATCGTGCGCGCTGCCGGCCGGAGTCCGGGGCGGCCGCCAACCGCAGGATATTGCTTCTTTCCGCCGCGCGCTGGCGTGGCGGCCTTGCCTCATTTGTCCACGGCCGCTGCGCCGTGGGGACAGGTGGCTCGGCGCGGCGGATGGATTGCCGCTTTCGAAGGTGCAGCCCATGTGCACGCACAATCATCTTGCGCCGGGTTACAGGAAAAGAGATGTTGGGGGTGGGGTGCCATCTGCCATGCCAAGGAGGCCCGGGGATAATCTATGGAGATTAGGGTCGTTTGTTTTTCAAGTACCTAGTACCAACCGGTAGTCTTTTTCAGGAGCATTTTTTTTTTTGCAAGTCATTTAACGAGCTGAGATGGCGCCCGTGTTAGCTAAGCAAAGATTATATGAGCCAGTGACACTTGTGTTTTCAAGTCAATTGTTTTGCTTATTTCTTCATTATGTTCTGACAATGTAGCTAGAAAAGAGGTTCACCGAGGGGGAAAAAAAAGAGGTTTAGCATCCCTCAAACTCCAATCCTAGCTTCGCCCCTGCCTATATATTTGTGTTCTAACTATAAATTGTGCCATACATTAGTGTTATCATTTAGCACATGAATACATTTTCTAGGTTGCTATGTTCTTTGGCCCCTCCTGGAATTTCATGCAAGCTCCGTCACTGACTACATGACCAAGAAAACAATATGCTGAGCTCTAAGTCCACTGCAACTCTCCGAAAAGACATGTAGTGGTTGTCTAGTCCCCAGAGTCGAATGAGCGGCATCAACTAAGAAGAGAGTGATATGATATCATTGTGGATCAGACAACCACACAAGGGATAGAACTGGATAACTGTGGATATGAAAGTTAGCAACAAAAACAGTGGGAGAAAGACCACACAAGAAGGAAGCAAGAATGCGCAAGACGAATCTAATCGAATCGTAGAAAAGAGTCAGATATATGAGGGACCAGATAATGTGGAGGGCATGGATAAGATGCAGTCAGATATATGAGGGACCTTTAGTTTTTCTTTTGATGGTGTTCAAGACCAAAAACATTTTTGCACTAACTGTAGCGAAAATTGTTCGTCCTAGATGTCATCAAAAGGAGATAAAAAAAATGAAGGGAGTATGACTTTACTGCTGGAAGCATGTCCCCATGATCCAACTCAGGAGAATCAGATCTGCAGATTCAATTTGAGGCCCCACGTCAGTGATGTGGAACCATGACGATCCAATGTGTAAAGTAAAATGGTCAATTAGACATTTACCATTGCAAAAGTATCTAATATGAGATCTGCCAGTACAAAAGTGTTAATATGGTCAGTGCCATCAGGTGTGCAAATGTTAATCCTATATGCCATCGCCGTCAACGCCGTTAGCAAAATCCGTTAAATTTTTCTCTAAATGCCCATTTTACCCTCGTCTTCAACCTCAGTCCAACTCACATTGCCACCACCCCGCTCCTCGTGCCGTCCTGTTCTCCCCCGTGTCGTCGCCCCCCACGGTCCAATTCACGTCACGCCCTGAGGTCCTGCGCCGCCGCCCTAAAATCCAAGTTGTGCTGCGCCCCGAGGACGCACGGTGCGGGCTGGCCTGTCAATGGCGGACACTGCTGCCACCAAGAAGCTCGGGAAAAAATGGAGGCGATCGAGTTGAGCTCTTCTTTGTTGCGGCAGCGGGGTGACTTCACATGCTCGTACAGCGGCGGAGCAACTGAGCAAGCTGTGCTTGGCTCGAGCCTACCTCCTCACTAACGCTCGTAGGGCATTCGATTAAATGCCGAGAAGAAGCTCCTGCATGTGAACGCTTCGGGTGAAAGCTCCTGCAGGATGGTGATTGCCATGTAGCAGAGGATGAGCTACTGCAGGCTGGAGAGGTTTGTCAAGAAGTTCCGGATGTTTTCACCATAGCAAGCTTGTTGTCTGCCTGCGTGCACCTTGGGTGCTTTTTTCTTTTTTCTTTTATCGGGAGCTGTGTGCATCTAGCTCTGCTCAGCTCTGCCTGTGCTTCGGTATTTGTGGGCTGGACTGGGAGGGATGGAGAGACGAAGAAATGGGAGAGAGTGCAAGAGCAAGAAGATAAGGGTATTCCGGTCTTTTTGCATCTCTGTTTGTGATTGACCGGTCAATAGTGACATATAAGATTAACATTTGCATACCTAATAGCACCTATCACATTAGACATTTTGTGATGGCAGATATCATTTTAGGTGTATTTGTAGTGGCATGCATCTAATTAACCCAAAGTAAAACAACTTCCTTTTCCAGCTAACAATCTCTGGTTTTGGTCATTTGAGGATCGGAGAGGTGCGTAATGTCCCGAGTCCCGACCGGTTTGCTTTCTCGTCCCTCATCCGGTTTCTCCCGTCTCCGCTTGCCCATCCCGTTCGTCCCTCCTGGCTTCGGCAGACGAGGTCGCCGAGTCGTCAAGCGTCCTATGCCGCGCCGAGCCCATCCCGGTGACCCACACGAGTGCACCGGGCACGCGATAGGCCATCGGCGCTCCGCTGTCTCTGTCCGCAGTTACACCGGCAGATCGAGGGGTTCTTGGCTACTCTGATATTTCTGCGTTTGCAAAGCGAGCTCGGCTTTAACAAGTACGTCCGCCGGCGCCGTGTGATATGGAAAGCTCAGAGAAGATGGATGGATGAGCTGGATCCTCTCGGCAAAATCTTTAGTTATGGCGTTCGTGTCGATGCTCCCGTGGAAGTGTGTCACTAGCTAGGTAGTTGAGTCTATTGGTTCTTGTCGGAATATCCAGGGAGCAACATTTTCAGTCTAACAATGCTGTCTTTTCAGCGAAAAGTTGCGAGAGAATTACGTACGATATACGTTCCAGGCTGTCCAACTCTGCAAATGCTTAGTATTAATACCGTGATGATCGCGAAATCTCTAGTTGCTCCTATCACTTTCCAGACACCAAAATTTGAAGCTGATTTTTCGGCTTAAAGCAAATGCAGGGTGAACTCTCCCTCTTTAAGTCTATGTCTGATCTCTGAAACGGTGAGGTGATGCTGCTCCAATGGGGCTCTTGCCCTTCTCGTGGACGATACCTTCAGGTGCAAGATAAACTGTTTCATAGCTTTTCATCCAAGTGGGTACCTGAATGACCCAACTAAAAGTTATCTGATCGGATAACCGTGTGAAGATCCCATTGATAGAATCTGTCAATCACTAGCAGTAGATCAAGACGAGTCCTAGCATCAGTTCTAGACATGAGCATTGTGTTCTAAGGGAAATGGTAGAAGGATGCATACCTTCGTGTGTAGCTGGAGCCGAGGAAGTTGCCATGGCGACGACGGGCAGCGGCGGTGCGACGGCGGCGGGCGTCGGCGTCGGGGCAGAGGTGCGGCCCCGGGTGAGATGCCTGTATCCCTCGGGCCGGTAGCGGCACTGGCCCGGGACGCCGGGGCCGTACTGCGACGACGTGGTGGCGGCGGCGGTTTCCCGTCGCTGGCTGCGCTACCCTAGATCGGATTAGGGTTGTAGATGGGGTGACTGGCGGCGCGGTGAACCTCGTAACCGTGCGCCCCGGCCCCCACCTCTCTCTTTATACGCGCAGCGCGACAGGGGTCCACCAGCCAGGAAACGGGCTGGACGCCCCCGATCAGGGCGCGATCAAGCCCAAGAGCCGTTGGGCCTTGAGGGGCAGAGAGATCAATCTAACAATCTCCCCATTGATCTCATCTTTTATCCTTTCTTTTTCTTTTTCTGTTTCACTTGTCTCGTCGTAGATTAATGCATAGAGCATGTCTCATCGTCACGGTCATATGTCGCCGATAGAATCAACAGCTACAATACACGCCTCCATTTTGAAACAGTTCTTTTTCTGTTGGGCCTCTTTAGTTTAGAGATCATAGGCTGTCCCTTAACCCCATGCCGGCTACATGCTCCTTGAACACGCTGGGTGGTAAGCCTTTCGTTAGCGGATCCGCGAGCATCTTCTCTGTACGTATATGCTCGAGACTTATGGTTTGATCTCGGACTTTATCTTTCACAACATAGAACTTTATGTCAATGTGTTTGGTAGCATCACTTGACCTATTGTTGTGAGCATACTTTACTGCGGGCGTATTGTCGCAGTACATCTTTAGTGGTTTAGAGATGTCGTCAACCACTCTCAAACCGGGTACAAATTTCTTTAGCCAATTCACCTGTCCTTCGGCCTCAAAACATGCAACGAACTCAGCATACATTGTGGACGCTGCAGTGACTGTTTGTTTGCAACTTTTCTATGATATGGCTCCTCCCGCGAGAGTGAACACATATCCCGACGTCGATTTTCTGTTATCTCCTGCAAAATCAGCATCTGCATATGCTATGATTTGCAGAGAATCTGTTCTTCTGTATGTCAACATGAGGCCTTTTGTTCCTTGCAAATAGCGCAGAACTTTCTTTACCAATTTCCAATGTTCTGGTCCTGGATTACTCTGGAATCTACCAAGCAACCCGGTAACAAAGGCTATGTCAGGGCGGGTGCACACTTGTGCATACTGTAAGCTTCCGACAGCTGAAGCATATGGTACCGATTTCATTTGATCTCTTTCATATTGATTCTGTGGACATTGGAAGTCCCCATATCTATCGCCCTTGACTATAGGAGTAGGTGAGGCATTGCATTTGTGCATATTGTATTTCTTCAGGACCTTTTCTATGTATCTTTTTTGTGGTAGTCCTAATACCCCCTTTGATCTGTCTCGGTGAATTTCAATTCCTAAGGCGAATTTCGCTTCACTAAGATCTTTCATATCGAACTACGAGGACAAGAATTTCTTTGTCTTTAGTAGCAGACTGACGTCACTGCTTGCAAGCAGGATATCATCCACATATAAAATTAGAAAGATATACTTTCCATTCTTGAACTTTGCATATACGCAATTGTCCTCCACATTCTGTTCAAACCCGAAACCTTTAATCGTACTGTCAAACTTCAAGTACCACATTCTTGAAGCTTGCTTTAACCCATAAATCGATTTCTTTAGGCGACATCCCATCTTTTCTTTTCCTTCCACAACAAAACCTTTTGGTTGTGCCATGTAAAATTCTTTATCTACATTCCCATTTAGGAACGCCGTCTTTACATCTATTTGATGCAATTCTAGATCAAAATGAGCCACAAGTGCCATAATGACTCTGAAGGAATCTTTACATGAGACTGGAGAAAATGTCTCATGATAATCAATTCCCTCTTTTTGCGTATAGCCTTTTGCCACAAGTCGCGCTTTGAACTTTTCTATATTCCCTTGTGAGTCATATTTGGTTTTGTAGACCCATTTACAGCCTACTGGCTTGACTCCTTCAGGAATTTCTACTAAGTCCCAAACATCGTTGGTACTCATCGATCTCATTTCATCTTCCATGGCTGCCAACCACTTAGATGAATGCTCGCTTCTCATGGCTTCTTCAAATGAGGTAGGGTCATCCTCCATTTGATATTCTTGACAACTCTCAGTGTTATATACTTCATAATCACTGGAAATAGCCGACCTCCTTGCTCTTTGAGACCTTCTGGGGGCCTCTATATTTTGCTCATTTTTTATCGGAGGTTGTACCTCTACATCTGGAGCATTTTCTATTGGAGATTGTTGCGGCTCCCCTTGTTCTGCGGCAATGGGCTCTATAGGATCCTGAGGGACAGGTTTCACGTTTTCATTCGTTGTTGCCACAGGAGGAACCACCACAGGGGCTGACATCGCAGTGTCTCGCACTGTCAGTGCAGCCACAACGGGCAGTGAGAAGAAATGTTCTTGAATCATTGGATTGGGCGCGTACACCCGCTTCTCCTCAAGATCAATGTTCTAAGAAGGCAGCGTGTCTTGTTTCTATAAACTTTGTATATCTATCAGGACAGTAAAATCGATATCCTTTTGACTTTTCTGGATAGCCAATAAAATGGCAAGTCTCTGTTTTGGGATCTAGCTTCCCAATACTCGGGTTGAATACTTTTGCCTCAGCAGGACTCCCCCAGACCTGTAGGTGTGCTAGTGAGGGTACTCTTCCTGTCCACAACTCATACGGTGTTTTGGGCACCGATTTACTGGGTACTCTGTTGATAATATGAATGGCGGTTTTTAATGCCTCCATCCACAAACTCACTGGCAGTGTCGAATAACTGATCATGCTGCGCACCATATCCATCAGGGTACTGTTGCGTCTTTCTGCCACTCCATTCTGCTGAGGCTCGCCCGGCATTGAATACTAGGACTACTATGCCTTGTTTCTGTAGGAACCTTGCAAAAGGTCCTGTAACTTGGCCATATGGGGTATGCCGACCGTAGTATTCCCCTCCACGATCGGATCTTACTACTTTTATCTTTATACTGTGCTGATTTTCGACTTCAACCTTGAATATCTTGAATTTATCTAACGCTTCTGATCTTTCTTTGATAGGATAAATGTATCCATAGCGGGAATAATCATCTGTGAATGTTATGAACGAATCATAGCCATCTATGCTCTTTACTGAAAATGGACCACAGACGTCGGTGTGAATTATGTCTAAAACACCAGTGCTCCTAACAGCTCCTTTCTTTATTTTCTTTACATATTTTCCTTTTATGCAATCAATACATTGTTCTAAATCTGAAAATTCTAGCGCGGAAGAATATCATTTTTAACGAGTCTTTCTATTCTCCCCCTCGAAATGTGGCCCAAGCAACAATGCCACAATTTCGACGATTCGTTGTCTTTTCTCTTTCGTTTTCTATTATTATCTGTTGATGAGGATATGGTTGCATTCACATCACATACGGAATTCACACTTTCACGCAGCGATAACAAATAAAGATCATTTCTCTTAAAAGCAATAGTAGTAACTCTATTATCAATCTCTATTACATATCTGGAATTACCAAAATGACAATCAAATCCATCATCATCTAGACGAGACACACTTATTAAGTTTCTCTGCAAAGTCGGTACATAAAAAACATCTCTAAGAAATAAATCAAAGCCGGTGTCAAGCTCTAAGAGAAGATTTTCAACTGCTTCGACATCTGCCTCGACTCCGTTGGCGACTTTAATTTGTCTTTCGCTTCTTTGAGTTGCCCTCGTCGAACGGAATCCCTGTAAAGAGTTTGCAACATAAATAGTTGCTCCTGAGTCAATCCACCAAGTAGATTTCGAATAATCTATATACAGGGATTCATTTACAAATGAGATAATGTTCTCACATCTCTTTTCCATGATCATCTTTAAGTACTTGGGACAATCTTTCTTGTAGTGTCCCTTATCCAAGCAGTGCATACACTGGTCTTTTCCCACAGTAAATTGTCTATCTTTAGGTCTATACTGCTGGGAGGACTGTCCCTGGAAATGCTGAGGACCTCTTGCCCGAAACTGCTGAGGACCTTTTCCCTTAGAGGAGGAGGAGGAAGGATTCCCATTCTTGTTCTTCACATAGTTGATAGAATTCGAGGGCAATCTTTCCTCTTCTTGCACACACATTGCAATGGCCTTCTCTATGTCCCATTTCTCTGGAGACATGTTGTACCCAACAATGAAGGTGTCAAAAGTCTTTGGCAATGAAGCAAAAATCAAATGGACAATGTGATCATCCTTGAAAGCAAAGGTCCATTGGCTTAAGCTTATTGTTTATGCTCACCATACGATATATGTGCTCTCTTATCCCACCACCTGTGTACCTCTCTGTTACCAGCTGTTTTATCAACTGGGTAGCATAAGTCTTTGAAGAGCCAGTATACTGACCCTTTATCTTCTCAAGGTACTCTATGACAGTGGGACAATCTGTGATTGACCCCATAATGGAGGCCTCTATTGTGTTCTTTACCACAGCCAAACATTTCTTGTTGGCTGAGAACCATCTGGCATGATCAACATCATACTTGTCTTTGCTTGCCTTGTAGGCAAGCTGTCTGGCTGACCAATCAGCATCTGTCTCTGTCTCTCCTCTTTCTGGCTGCTCAGGAGCAGCAGGAACTGGTGAAGTAAGAATCCAGTCCATGTCATTCACGGTGAAGAACAAGTCCAGCTTCTTGTACCATTCACCGTAGTTTTCTCCTTTCAATATCGGGATATCCTTGATAGACATGATCATGGATAACCCTCCTGAAAATAATCCAAATCAAGTGAGAACATTTAAATATGATAACATTTATGCATTAAAACTTCATCACCGTTGGGCAGAAAAAGAAATAATGCATTAAAAAACCTCTATAAAGTCATAATATTGTTATAATCAACGTTGGTCAGAAAATAACAACACTACAACTGAATCTGAAATAAATCTATGACTTGAAATTTAAATTCTCCCGTTGGTTCGAATTTAAAAACAAGGCAACAATCAAATAAACATCCATTATCTATGCAGCGGAAACATTAGTAATTTGTAGTAAAAACTTAAACAGAAGCATGAAACACAATTATCTAGTCCCTGGAAAAATTATCTCGTTGGTTCAAATTCAAACAGAGACGAATTCTATCAAATTTCATGCAAAAAATGCTTCTGTAAAAGTTTAAACTAATTCTGAGACAATTCTATTCTGTTTTTCATTTTCGGCCCGAAAACCGACTGATCTGAATGCGGCCCAGCCCGCAAGCGCGTCCCATACCGCGCCCGGGCGTGGTTCTGCGGCCCGGCCCAGCTGCACACAAATCCGAAGAAAAAAGGAAAAAGAAATGCGCAGCGCGGCCCACGTGAAAGCGGCACCAAATGGGCCGGCCCGGCCTGGCGAGCGGTTTGCTCACCCCCGCCTCCATCTCAGCCGTTCGCTGGGATGGACGGCTGTCATCGATTCGATCCAGAATAAAAGAGCGGAAAAAACAGACGCCCCAAACCCTAATTCCATTTTGTTCTTTCCCTTCTCCCTTCTCTCTGTCTCGCGACAAAGCGCGGCGGCACACGGCCGGAGAGGAAGAAGACGGTGGCGCCGCCGCGGGCCCCCTCGCCGACGCGCGCGCTCACCCGAGAGTGAACGCACCGTCGTCGAGTGGCCCCGCGGTGGTGCCCTTTGCCACTCGCGCGTGGCGAGCGGTTCTGTTCGCGCGACGGCGGAGACCGGGCGCCAGCGAGTGGCGGCTCGGCGTTCTGTTCCCGCACAACGGCGGTCTGTGACGGCGACGAGAAGAACCAGGTAGGTCCCCCTCCCCCGATCCGTCTCTGTTAGGGTTAGGGTTACATAAAACCGATGCTATCTCCTTCTAAAATTCTATGACCCGATCTAGATCCACTAACTAGACAAGCTCTGAATACCATTGATAGAATCTGTCAATCACTAGCAGTAGATCAAGACGAGTCCTAGCATCAGTTCTAGACATGAGCATTGTGTTCTAGGGGAAATGGTAGAGGGATGCATACCTTCGTGTGTAGCTGGAGCCGAGGAAGTTGCCATGGCGACGACGGGCAGCGGCGGTGCGACGGCGGCGGGCGTCGGCGTCAGGGCAGAGGTGCGGCCCCGGGTGAGATGCCTGTATCCCTCGGGCCGGTAGTGGCACTGGCCCGGGACGTCGGGGACGTACTGCGACGACGTGGTGGCGGCGGCGGCTTCCCGTCGCTGGCTGCGCTACCCTAGATCGGATTAGGGTTGTAGATGGGGTGACTGGCGGCGCGGTGAACCTCGTACCGTGCGCCCCGGCCCCCACCTCTCTCTTTATACGCGCAACGCGACAGGGGCCCACCAGCCAGAAAACGGGCTGGACGCCCCCGATCAGGGCGCGATCAAGCCCAAGGGCCGTTGGGCCTTGGGGGGCAGAGAGATCAATCTAACAACCTGATGGTCCAAAGCAGCAGGACAACGCACATTGTTCATCCAAAGATGGAAGGGAAACAGCTTGAAACGAAGAGGGTGAACCTGTAAAAGGTCCAAGTGCATCTCCTCCGTGGCCTCGAAACAAAAGAACGCCATTGGGCGCTTCCGTGTTAAGGCTTGAACGGTTCAGAGGATGTGAATTGACATTGCCGGCTTCGGCAGAGTCATCCATCGGTCGTACTCATGCGTTGCTGGAACTTGACTGTTTCAGCTCTGTGTGATATCCCTTTTTCGAAAAGGTAAAGAGCAGGATGTGTGATATATTTCGTTAGTACTGAAGTCAGGTTCCGATTCAAGGTGGATTAAACCTTGGTTTGCAAGTTAATCGATCGCGAAGGTCAGAGGAATGATGTTTATGATTTTCTGTACGTCAGACCCTGTGGCTTTCTGACTTCTACATGATGATTTTTCTCCTGTGTTTACCTAACCATGCTGGACGATTTGTTAGACAAATCAATGCAGGGACTCGATTGAGAAAGACTGAATTTTGTTAGATGACAGTGGAATGAATTCCATCTCTTTCAGTGTGGATTTAGATTTTTGTAGGAAACAGTGAATTGAATTCAATCTCTTTCAGTCAGGTATGTGCATGTGTCATCTTCAAAGACTACCATAGAAGTGGTAGTACTTGGACAGTCATTTACGTTATGAAGACGCTTACTGTCTGAATTCTTTAGATATCAGTCACCTCAAAGCAAAAAAAACAACGTAACCCCAAATAACTCCGAATATCATCTGCAATTCCATTTACGCCAGAATTTGTGGATATACAGTGCTACTGCACACGAAATCGCTGCACTTGCACACTGCGGAACTACACCACAAGCAGCAGGAGTTTATACCTCGCAAAATCCAAAACAATCGAGAGAACTTCTGTAGTTTTGACAGATGACTATGATTTTTAGCACATCTTTTTTTTTTCCCTCGAGAAAAGAATGGAAATTGATGGCACTTTTGCCATTGGCGCCCAACCATTTCTGTTCCACCTCATGCATTTTCCTCTTCCCCCAAAAAGACCACATACCCACATTGATCGCCTCTAACAAACTTGCTAGGCAGCCGATCAATCCACGAGGCGATCCCCAGAGATATACAACGACATGTTGCAGCCTACACCATACACAAAAAACTAACCCCCAACTACACATCACAAACCCAACTACCGGCTCCCCGCCACGGTGCGTGTCGTCATTGCGCCTGCGCGTAGGCGACGGCCTGCTCGAGGTGCTGCAGCGACCGGTTGTAGCTGACGAACCCCATGAACCAGAACTCGAAGCCGTCGTTGGTGACGAGGCGGATGTACTTCTGCTCCGGCCGGTGTTTGTTCTCGCTGGGCTGCACCGCCTTCACCTTCCGCAGCGGGATGGTCACCTTGTACGGCACGCGCGCCTTATCGCCCTCCGGCGTCGACAACGCCAGCGACCGGTCGCTGCGGAACGCGATCCGCGCCGTGGACACGAACAGCATGCCGGCGATCGGGCCGGCCGTCGTCGACAGGTAGCACTGCGACGCCCGGAGCAGCTTCTCGTTCTTGTCCACGGAGAACCACTGCCGGAACACCTTCTCCACGCCGCCGGCCTGGATGACCTTTGCGCCCAGGTTGAGTTTTCCCTTGATCGTGTCGGCAAGTTTTGGCCCGAGGGTCACTGCAAGACATCGGAGCAGACGAGTTCAGTCTACTTTCCCAAAGCCTTGACCAAGAAGAAAGCAATATATGCTGTCTTCAACAACTTTTGAGTTTTGCTGATAAAAAGCATATATGTTGCCCTCTACAACTTTGAAAATTTCTATAAACGCGTGAGGAAGGGAATCATCAATTACCATGTTCTTTGATGCCCTGAGCGATCTTATCTCCTTTCCTGCCATGGTTGCTCGTCGGCCGATCGGCAGTCGAGCGGGTCGTCGCATCTAAAAAACGGGAAAATAACTTGATCAACACATGCTCTTCCACGCTTTGCCACGAACTGCAATCGAACGGACAAAGAACAGAGGCGCGGTCCTCACCATGATTGGCTTGGAATGAATTGACGAAACTGCCGTGATCGGGCGTCGTCTCCTCCGCAGGGAACTCCGGCTCTTCGATGCCGTAAGCCCTGCTCACCGGGAACTCCGGCTCCTCAATTCCATAAGCCCTGCTGCTCACCGGAATCCCAATCACATGGTCTTTGCTCGTCGACCCCTCCATCGCTGACTCTATGCAAGGAAGGCTTGCTCTGCTCTGTTTCTTGCTTCGGTACCTAACGTGCGGTGGGTGAGCTCAGGTCCAAACTGAGAAGGGGAAAGCCCTCCTTTATAGGCTTGGTGACTATCGTTATCTCCCCAGAAAGATCCAATCGCCTCGGTGTCCCTCTAATACGCCACTTTGGAATTGGGAATAGATGGAACAGTCCTCATCCCTTCATCATGATAAAAAGCTTCACGTTATAGTAAAAGCCCGATCGATGGTGTCTACCTAATTTGCGAGAGCACGGGGCCCTACCCATTGCTTTTTCCGGTGCTATGTTTTGTATTCGTGTCGCCTTTTTTTCTCAAAGTCGTGTATTTGTCGACCTCGTTTAGAGTAAGTTCATATGGAATCTGTGTTCCTCGCTACGTCCGTCCGCATGCATGCGAGATGCCGCCAGTTCGGTATCCGGCAGAGCTCACCTCGTGAGATGCCTGGCCCCAAATGGTTGGATTCGGGTGGCGGCAGGCAGGGGACAAGTGTATACCAGCTCCATTGCCGGCAAAACGTTTGGATTTTGGTGCACTGAAGTATGTCCCTTTTTTTGCCACGAGGAGTTACCACGAGAAGAAGTAGCCGAACCGTTTGACTATACGTTGCTTTGTGTACAAGGGCAAATTGCCTCAGCGTCTGGCATAGATCGTTGCCTTTTCTGACCAGATCCTAATCAAAAGTGCTTGAATCCTACGAAGCAGGGCAATTGAGTGTACCTTTCGTTGAGTAAGGTTTAGGCAAGAATGTAGCCGACGTCCATGAGGATTCCAAGCAGTTCTACGCACAAGAGCTTGCTCTGAAAAAATAAAACTTTCATAAGTCTGAAATACTAACGTACACTCTGCAAAAACCACCATAGTTCAATACTCCCTCCGTCTTTAATTATATGACACCGTTGACTTTTTTTTGTTACTTTGACCATTCGTCTTATTCATAAATATTTGTGCAAATAGCTAAATGTATAAGTTAATCTTAAAGTGTTTTCGATGATAGTTCCAACAATATACATTTCACGTTAAGTAACTAATTATTTTCATATATATTGTTGGTCAAAGTTCAACAAAAAAGTCAACGGCGTCATATAATTAAAAACGGAGGGAGTAGAAGTTTAAGATTCTCACCCATAAGTGATTTTGTTGTAAATTCGTACCCACTTACTACATTTTATTGCAAAAACCATCCAAGAGTGCGCATATTTCAACGATTTATATTTGTTCGTCAATATAAATTCAGGAAAAAATTGAGGTAACTATTTTAACATTATTAAAGTGTTTGAACGAGACTTGCCATCTTATTTTCATTAAAAATGTATCAAAGTACAACATTTTTGTGGGCCACTGTTTAAACTCTAATCTTTTTTTTCCTTTCAAATCTCAAATATGAATATTGAACTTCTACAATTTTGTAAGTTTCATATATAAGAACCACCTGAACTACTCTAAGTGAACGAAAACAGATTTAAACGATTAAACATGTTCAAATTTGGGTTGTTTTTGCAACAAAAACACTTAAGGATGGAAATCTCAAACCTTTAGTGACTTATAGGTTGTATGTTTTTTTTTTCAATTAAGCCTTGAATTTTTGGGAGAGTAGAACTAGTGAGATGTGTTACATATCCGAGTGGTGTGCATTACGTAAAATCGTTTGTACACCTAGATATGAGTAGGACTTGCTTTTACGTTGTAAAACTGTCATCGACTCAACCTTTTCTTCTTCTTAACACAAAGATACACAGTTCTTCTACGTATTTTATTAGAGCCACGTTAACACACCTGCATTGCACACAAGTCAAATGAACAAAATCTCCACCAATCATTGCTGAACATGAACCCTTCCCCGATTCAAGCACCCCTTTAATCAAGCCGGTCGCTTGACTGGCCCCTGCTAGATACGCATCGAATCGAAATCCGGACTCCCCAAGGATTGCTGCAGTGACAAAGCTCACGGGATGGTGACACCTCGACGACGACGAGCAAAGCCGGTGGAGCCTGCCTACTCAGCACGGACGGGGCCACCTGTTACTGGAGACGCCGTCACGAATTCGGCCGCCTGGCCCTCCCCTCCCTGCTTTATCGCCGGCCACGGCGGCCGGAGGCACTAGTCCGACGACAAGCCGAGTCAGCCCCGTGGCGATGGTTGTTTTCTATCGACAGCGTTGCTCGCTGGTGGTTGGCTGGCTGGCTCGGCTCGGTGCTGTGGCGCACCAAACCAACTGGACTGTTTGCTTGATGTTTTCCTTTGGCGCGTATACTTTTATTTTTTGGCTTTTGGTCTTTTCTTTTTATTTGCACAAGTGGCATTTGTTTTATCACTGTTGCATAAAGTTTTGATGTTGAAACATGTACTTCCGTGTATTGATATTTTAAGTTTCAGAATACGTGCAATAACTTAGTAAGCTGGCTCTGAATGAAATGTTTGGAGTTTAGAGCATTTGAATAATCTAATGCCGTAGACTAACCAATCTCTCGGATTTTATATATGTGTTGCTTAGTACTTGTGATGTTATTGCGCGTTGCGTGGGAACAATGTAGTAGAACACTTGGCCGTTGAAGCATGAAAGGGTCAACGAGCGCGACCTTTCTTCGCACCACAATCTTGGCTGTGGAAGGACGAAGCGCGAAGGAACGGGAAAGGAACCGAGGAATCTAAGCGATAACTTGCACAACACTCGGTCGTTGCTTGCTCCATCAAATGTAGAAGGAATCTCGCAAAGGGGGCAAAAAGTGGTAACCGGAGCATGAAAGGTACCGAGGGCATGCATAGTAATAGCAGGAAAACTGAAGTTGCCATCAGCTTCACGCTTCAGAGTTCAGACATATTGGCCAATTACCAAATATATGCATGGTGCGTGTCAAAATGAGCCTAGAAGACTAATCCGTAGGTGCTTAACATCATTTTATTAGTCTGGCTAGAAGCCTAGAATTAGATATGCATTTGGCAGAAGTCAAGGTCTTGAGCTCCACACACTGCATCCAGAGCAGGTCGATAAAGGCTTCATTGAGCACTGCAGGTGGCTTCAGCCTAAATTAAGATCTACTATGCAATCATTTCGCTCACCATATTTTAACCAACAAATCTTTGTATTCATTCATTGGTTGTTGCAATGTTGCTTATAAGCTGAACCAGAGACTGCCACTATCAAGATAAAGTGTCCAGCTTATCAACCAGCGACCGATCGACCACTAGGAGCAACCTATGAAGAGCACACTTTGCCCCATGGGTGTCCCTAGGAGCACTTCACTGTTCTTTCCTTAATCAGGAGGAGCAACACCGGTCCATATGGAAAGCAAAGCCACGCAGCAACGGCAGCGCCTTTATCCTGATCCAAAATGTTTGCGCAGATCCATCGATCGCCAAAGGGCAGCGCCGATCGATCGATCGGCCAATGCAGCTTTTGACATTGACCCCCACTGACTCCACGGTTGCAATCTGACGGCAAAAGGGGTGCGTGCCTGTTGTAAAGGCGTTCAGCGCACGGTGGAAAGCAGCACACACGATCGTAGTTTACTGGGGGAAATCGCGGATCATGCGTTGCGACGGCGGGGGCTCCACCTCCGGCAGATAAGGATGGGTTTCGCGCGTAATGTAATGCGCTAAACACAAGCTTTTCTTTCCTTCCTCTCCTCGGTTTGTGCGGTCCAGTCGAAAGCACGGGTGGTCGACGCCAGTTAATTAACAAACCACCCGTTCGACGGAGAAGAGAAAGAAAAGCTTGTGATGCGTTGCCGACATGGCATGGTGGGCTTAGGTCCCGGGTTCAATTCAAGTCGCCATTCCCGTTCCGCGTCACTGCTGATTCGGCTGTCAAGTAAACTACTGCTGGCTTTGTCATGCAACGTCCGCATGTGCGGCTTTGTTCGTGCCTCGTCCACGGGCGACGCACGCTGCGAGAGTTGTTCAAGTGTCTAGATCGTTCGGCGTTGGTGAGGAGTTGTTCAAGTATATATGTTGGTGTCGGGACCGGCAGTTTTCCTGCTGCCTTGGGTTAGCTTTTCAGTTGAAGAGTTCTGGAAGCCGAATCTCAGTTTGTAGCGCTGTTCCTCTGTGTGTTGTCCCGCTCTAGCAGCTCGCAAGTGTGACTCCGGATGTATCTTCTGACTAGGATGATTCCACATGGCTAAACTTGGCTGCAACGTACTCATCGGATCATGTTGGTACAATGGTACTACTTTGTCAGATCAAACATTTGGAGTTTGACAGTACTGTCAGATCTGGAAGGGCTACAGAATGCAGGGTTGGCTTGATATGGTTGGTCGGAGGCTCGGTTTGATATGAAAATTCAATATATGACAAGTCATTGATCTGTTTCTACCCGGGTAGAAATTTCTCTCGGACGGTCAGGACAGTGGCTTCCAGATACCATCAACGTAAGACCCAAACCTGAACCAGCAGAGGATTTATTCGGTTCTCATCTATTCCTCATAATTTGGAGTACACGAAAAGTATGAGTAGACAACATTTGCAGAACGGGTCGAACTTGTCTCCTAAGGTGTTCGGGAAGATGGTACTATATAACTAAAAAAAATTGCATAACTAAACTGCACCAACTGCACTGCAAGCTATAGCTAGGAAACGAGCAGTCAGTCAACCATCAGTTTGTTAGTAAAGCTCCTGGCTTAGTTTCGTTCCCACGTCGCTTTGGCCGGGGATTCTGGATCGTCTGGTGGGGCGTTGTTGGGGCTGCGACATTTGGAACTCGCAGCGACTTTTGCCGTCCGACTGAGCGACAATGGAGTACAGCGACCTTCGTTGCACTTGCACCATCCGTGTGGTGAAAATCGTTAGGATTGACTGGTAGTTAGTCCTAGTGTCCTACCAGACTACCAGTAGGTTCAGTTTCTCTCAAAAAAATTCGCGAGGCACGCGTTGCCAATAGATAAGGCAAAGTGGAATACAAACGCGTGCCGGGCGTTCCGTAGTCCCACGGGCCATCCTTCACCCGCCTGGGCTCGCCAGTTGGGCCGCGGGAGCAGGCTGTTAACTTCTTTAATTAAATATAATATATTAGCAAAACAGTAGCATCAATTGGGGATGTAGCTCAAATGGTAGAGCGCTCGCTTTGCATGCGAGAGGCACGGGGTTCGATCCCCCGCATCTCCATTTTTTTTAACGCACTCTTTGCGAAAGACAAACCACCACCTCTTCATCCGTGCGTCATTGTAGCTGTTTCTCATTTTTCAGACGAAGTGACCGTCTGCATACAAGCAACATATAAATGTTTCTCCTGTTTACATCAGTGACCTTTTTTATTTGTAGTTCAGTAAGAGCTACGTCAGTGAGACATGTCTACCTCCAAATTAAGCTATCATAACACGATACTGACATCGTTTTCAATTTTTCATATCCATTCTTAAGTACGGACTTACGGTGACTCCCCCTTTTGGATAAGAATCCATCAAGCGCTTGACCACACGGCATTTCAAAAGGCCACGCGAACGGTTGCAGTTCGGCACTCATCCGGCCAATTCGGATTCTTTACCGCGATACGTCGCCAACGCGCCATAAGCAACTGCAAACCAACCAAGATCGAGCAAGTGCTCGCGAAATGTCAGCATTGCGTGTCAGCTTGTGAGTTCACTGAACAAGCAAATCCTCCCAATTGGACCATCGGTTTTGACTTCTATTACAGGCATTTTCTCGGCGCTCACCGAGACGACAACGCTGAAAATAGTAATGCAAAATTACGAAGCGCTTTGCACGTAGATATGCGCGTTCCGGCCTACAAAATGCGGCAGGAGTTGCAGATTGCAATGCACGGTTCGCGACAAGTTTGTCACAAGATGTTGGGGACCAGGTTCCTCGTGCTTGCCCTGGCAAGCCTCCTGCTCGCCCCCTTCCCGGGTCGCTGCAGCTGCGACGATCACCACCGAGAGCTCGCCGACGGCTGCCAGCCGAGCGGCGCGCTGCGTCCGAGCGAGAGCCACTCGTGCGAGGATTGCTGCAAGGCCGGGACCTCCTACCCGACGTACACATGCTCGCCGGTGACCTCCGGGAGCACGAAAGCGATCATGACGCTCAACGACTTTGAAGAGGGCGGCGACGGCGGCGACCCGTCGGAGTGCGACGGCGAGTTCCACGAGAACACGGAGCTCGTCGTGGCGCTGTCCACGGGGTGGTATGCCAAGGGCAGCCGCTGCGGCAGGAACATACGGATCCGCGCGAACGGGAGGTCCGTGCTCGCCAAGGTCGTCGACGAGTGCGACTCCCTGCACGGCTGCGACAGCGAGCACGCCTTCCAGCCGCCGTGCCGCCCCAATATCGTCGACGCGTCCCAGGCGGTGTGGGACGAGCTGGGAATCACCGGGGAGGAGGTCGGCGAGTTCGCCATCACTTGGTCGGATGCATGAGCCGTCTGCCCATCTGCGGCTTGATAGTTGCTAGACTAGTTCAGGGGTAATCACTTGGCCCCTAGTTTAGGGGGTTTCTTCAGTAAAATGCTTCACATGTAATCAATCGTACGACTATGTGTTATGCCCTTTGTGATAAATAAATTAATCACCAAACCGCCACTATGACCTTAAGCATTGGATCTTCTTATTGTGACAACGCTGTACAATTTATTTATTTTAGAACTAGGGGCATATTGCCCTGTCCCATTAATGAACTAGACAAATTCAGGATGACATTAAGGCAGCAGCACCCTACAAGACTCTGCTGCACCCTGCGACCAAAAACATTTCAGTTCAGAACAAAAAGGAACCATCCCATACTTCAGAGATGGATTGCCTTTTTCATTAACAATCACATATAGCTCCCAAAATTGCACTGCAAGGGGAACGCTGCTCCAAATCATGTATCCTACGACAGAAATAAATTTTCTCCACATTCCCTACTAACCACCTGTAACCATGTTTCAAAGCCTGAGCTGCCCACAACGCTCCTTCCCAAAAGAGGTGTGCGTGTGAGTGTGCGTGCGTGTGCGTGTGTGTGTGCGCGCGCATGTGTTGGATGCGCAGAAATCATTCTTTCCCCTATTCATGTACTGGAGATGAACTGATGCCAAAGTTTCCCCTCATTTGTAATGAAGTTTTGACCCATGAACCCACAAGACACATGTTCGAATCTCTAATGTTTGGTACCCAGAGGCCACCATACACCTTTTTCAAGCAAATAAGATGCCAGTTACCTAGATGTATTTTTGTTATGACCTTCATAATCATCCCACATACAGTTTGCCACTTTATCAAATCATGACCCAACTAGGAAATTTAAAGAAATAAAAGAAACAATCTAAATACTTGCCAATCAGAACCAACAACCAACCTTCTAGCAGGACTAAGTAAGTTTTCCTCCATCCAGCGATTCTTTTAATAATTTTATCATCAACGGTTAGATCTTCTCTATTGAATTTTTTACATTTCTATTTATGGGAACTGACTCACTTTTTATGATAATTATTTCTCTATCCCAACATCACATTTGATTTAATCCTAATATATTAAAATTTCTAGCATGATTTTCATTATCATCTATGAATAATATTGTGTCATCCGCATATTGCACACAAATCACACCCTAAGGCACTATATTTTTTTTTTTTTTTTGCGACTCTCCTAAGACTGACTCCAACCCACAAAACCCAAACCATAGCCCAAAAGAGCCATATCGGTCTGTCTGCTCTTCAAAATTCAACATCTAAAAACATGCATCTCCAACCGATGAACCCAAACAAAGACCTTTTTGTTAAAAAAAAAAAGAAACTGACCAGGCAGCGCCGGCGCCGCGGTACTCCTCGAACTGTGCCGCGTCGTGCTCCTTGCCGGGCCGGACGTCGGCTCGCCCGCGCTGGCCCGCCTGCCGGACGTCGGCTCGCCCGCGCTGGCGTGCGCGCCGCCGCTGCCGACAAAGGTCCGGATGCGCAGGGCGTCCTCCCCAACGCCGCCGGTCGCGGACAAGGACGAGCCGTACGGCAGCGCCGGGGAGAAGCGCATCAGACTCTCGGAGACGTCGCCGTGAGCGCGGCGTCCCGCTCGAACTCCTCCTCCCATGCCACTGCCGCCGGCACAGTGGCGGCAACGGCGCCATCCTCGGCGTTGGCCTGGACGGCGACGCCGGCCACTAGCTCCTCCTTTCGCGTCGAGTTCCGGGGCGGCAGGTGGCGACGTGGTCGAGGCCGTCCGCGTGGGCCGCGGCGCGGGGGCCGCGCAGGCGGCGGCGGCGCTGGAGCTCGAGGCGCCTTCCCCTGCGTTGCCCTCCCCGCCGCCGCAGCGTCACTGTGCCGGGGGTCGTGCCGGGGGTCGACCTGGAGGGGAGCTCGGCGAGACCAGCGGGCGCCGCGGCGACCACGGCGGCCCGCGGTGCGCCTACGCTTCCTGTGCCGGGGGTCGGGCCGGGGCGGCGCGGCGCCGCGCGCGCTCATCGGGGGTGGAAGCGGTGGGGCCCGGGCGAGAGGTCGACGGAACAGTGGATGGGTTGAGGGCACGAGATGATTCATTTGTCGGTCACGGAGGGAGACGCTCCTAAAATAGATATGGTGTTAGGGTCGCCGGTTGGAGAGTGTTTTTGCTGCTTTTAAGACCCATTTTCGTTTTGGGGTGTCCAATGGGACTCCGGTTGGAGTCAGTCTAAGGCACTATATTAGAGCAAAGACTTTTGACTAAATTATCATCTCCTGTGTTTTGAAGATATTATAGCTACAGTTTAACAAGCTTATAGGTCTAACAAAGTTGTACAAATCCAGGACGTACTATAGCAATACTTGAGTTCTTCAACATCATGACATTGTTTAGGTTACATGTTGCTAATGCACTCTTCATATGCATGCTTCTCACCACAATATTTTTTATCTTTTTTGTTTGTTACTACTTGTCTAATTCATTCGATTTTTCACACCGCTTGATGTGCGTCATGTTCTTTTACGTACATTTTCCGAGTTTGTTCTCCATATTCCTAAGCTTTTCCCCATGGTTCCCAATGGGTACTCTTTTTTACTATAAGGGTCGAAACGGTTGATGATCGGAGTGTAGATAAAGTAAGCAAATTGGTTTATGCCAAGAATTTATTGTGATTTCCTATATATATAACACTAGGGTGTTTAGCATGTAAACACACGCTTTGATATTTATGTTGGAAGTGAGCAAACTTCAGAGATACATGCGGCTGGGAAGAGGGAGGAGAGCTATAAATTGACATGTGGAACCCTATGGCTAGTACTATGGCATGATCGTATTTGTTTTTTCACTCTTAAATGTACATATAAACCATTTCAAATATGATGTTGTTTCTTGTTTGGGATATTTGCAACTAACCAAGATCAAATATGAATTTTTTTATTTTAAATTTTCAAACTGTCAAGCATACCAGTTCCACAATTTGAATGCTTGGTTTCAATTTCAAAACTAATGTTGCACTAATTTTACTTTGATTATAGACTACAAAATATTGAGTTGAGCTTTTCAAAATGTTGATATTATTAAATATGCTCATCGTGTTTAAAATACATGTTAAATAAATTGAAAGCACTTTTGAACAATAATAAATGTTGAGTTGCTTATTAAAGTTGTTGAACTACCTTGGAAAAATTGTTGTATCATGGTCTAGAAAAATATTGCATCAAGTTTTATAAAATTTTGAATGCAAATAAAACATATAATTATAAAGACTTACACGGTCATGGCCTGCAATATCTTTTGATAACGGGCTATAATGATCAATGGGGTTAAATAAATTGCTTCATTGGTGAGCTAAATGGGGGTCCTTCATGGGCCTAGTGTCGGGACTTCATATACAACAACAAATTTAGTTTTCCTTGCTTTAGTTTAGCTTAACCTGTAAAAGCCAATTCTCAGTCATATGAGAGACTTGTCTAGACGGGGGTAACCCGATATCCTCACCTTATAGCATGATGACAGTCGAACTTTTGGATAAGAGCCACCTAAGAGTCCTGACGATGACATTTCAGACGCCAGTTTTTCTCCGAAATTTCAGTCAACACGGACGATCGTCTCGGTCCCCTGTCCGTGCCACGACCTCAGGCGGCGCATTATCGTTCGCACGCATCAGGCGAAGTGACTTCGCTATCGAGATGTACTGTCAGGTATTCATGGATTCCGTTGACATAATCGTCACACATCACCGTGGCGCAATGTGCAAACCAAAGATGATGTTAACATACCAAGCTATGTTTTGACTTCTATGGCGGGCCTAGCCTTTTCTTCACGTTCACGAGGACGCGAGAAACTGAAAACAGTACCAAACGCGAACTGCATGCACGCAGCCTCACCCGCTCCCTATAAAACGCGGTAGGGATCGCCGGTTACGATTCACAGAAGCTCGTTAGTACAAGATGTCGCCGACCAGCCTCATCGTTCTTGCACTGGCAGGCCTCCTGCTCGTCACCTTCCCAGGACACTGCAGCTGCGACGATGACGGCCGCCGCGAACTCGCCGACGGGTGCGAGCCGAGCGGCGAGCTGCGGCCGAGCAAGAGCCACTCGTGCGACGAATGCTGCAAGGCCGGCCGCTCCTACCCGACGTACACTTGCTCGCCGGCGGTGTCCGGAAAAACCAAGGCCATCATGACGCTCAATGACTTCGAGGCGGGCGGCGACGGCGGCGACGCGTCGGAGTGCGACGGCAAGTTCCACAGCAACTCAGCGCGCGTCGTGGCGCTGTCCACGGGGTGGTAGGTACGACAAGGGCAAGCGCTGCGGCAAGCATATACGGATCTACGCCAACGGCAGGTCCGCGCTCGCCAAGGTGGTGGACGAGTGCGACTTCCTGCACGGCTGCGACAGCGCGCACGCGTTCCAGCCGCCGTGTCGCCCCGACATCGTCGACGCGTCCAAGGCCGTGTGGGACGCGCTGGGCATCACCGGGGACCAGGTCGGCGAGTACGCCATCACCTGGTCGGATGCATGAGCGCTCAGTGACAAAGCTGCACGCGCGCTCTTAACCGCTCTAAGACAGACTGTCAGCGGCTCTGCACTAATAATTAATTCGCGGTTTATGCGTGCCTCCTGGTCCTGGTTGTCACATTCCCAGTGAATCAATAAACAAGAAACAGATTTGCCAGAGTTTCACACTAAATTATCCTTGCTCGTTTTTGAAATAAGGTAGTGCAGCTTAGATACTTCATTCGACTGTTACACCGGTGGAGTATTGTGAAGTGAATCCATGTGCCGGTGCATTTTTGGCGTTTGATCCGCCTATGTATAGGGCGCGCTACGGCGAGCCATCATGTAGCGCGGCCCACCAAGGCCCACTGCACCTTTCTTCTTCCTCGCGTCGTCACCGCTGCGCGCCGCTTTTCTGTGTCGCCGCCGTCTCCGTCGGTCCTCGTGTCGCCGCTGCCGCGGCCCCTCGCGTCTCCCACCAGAACAAACCTTGTGAAGCACGGAACAATGGTTCCTGCAGCCCCATAACAATTCCTCTCAACCTCAGAACAACTGTTCCGGCACCGGAACAATTGGGGGAAAGCAAGGAACAATTGGGGGAAAGCAAGGAACAATTGAGGGAAATCAAGGAACAATCGGGGGAGTGGGGGGAACGCGGGGCAATGGTGACGGGGCGACGGAGGCGCGGGGAGCGCGGGGCGATGGCGGCGGGGTGACGGCGGCGCGGGGAGCGCGGGGATGACAGAGGAAGGAGAAAGATTTCCAACCGTTAGATTTATATTTTGCACGAATCTCAAAGCGCGCTATAAGTCGCTTTCGCGCAGCGCGCGCTAATTACAGGAATTCCGTATCATACCATCGTGTATAGACTGGCGTTCAGTATGGGCTGTAAAATACTACCGTGTCGAGTTCTAGCCCATTATCGACGGCCTACTAACCCGTTTTGGGTAGGACGAATTCAAGCGCTTGAGCCATGGCGGGCAGGATCGCTCGTCGCCGTCGTGGATCACACAACTGCAGGAATAGCATGCTGATTTCGCTAAAAAAAAGGAATAATATGCCGATGATCGCAAATCATGCAACAGGCTCACGAGCGACCCCGAGCAATTGGTGCCGTGCATGATGAATCATTGTACTAGTGGCCAATAATCTATAGCACGTAAATCATTCCGTCCGAGCAACCAATGAGAAAACATCGATTGTTATTCTTCGAGCTCTATTCTTCACGCTGTCTCTGTTTTCATATATTCCGAGATGGCTCAACAAGCACCGTCGCTTTCTTCGTGGTTGATGCCGGTGAGCCGCGAATTCCTTTGGAAGGACCACACCTTATTCCTTCGCACAACTAGGTGCTACAGTCTTTTCTTATCGTATAATATCATGCCCTCTTTGGAACGCAGGATTTTCACAGGAATTGTACAGAAATTTCACAGGAATCAGTTGACTATTCACAAAAAAAACGTAAAAATAGGAAAAAATCCCGCAATCCAAAGGGGGCCTCAGTGTGATTGCGAATTGATCGTATCTGTCACTAGTTCATCGAAGAATTTTTATTTCTCACGGATAGAAAAAAAGTTTCAAGATCGAGCACATTGCGATAGCACTGTGCCTGGGTACCCCTTCAAATCGTTCACGTCATTTAGATCAGCAGTTGCGTGAGGAACGATTGGACTGCAAGCTGCTGCAGGGCGCCGTACATGTACCACTGCCCGCCGGACGTCGGCACGCATATCTGGAGAAATTCTTTTCGTGTGAATTTCTACGCTAAAAGGACCATGGCTTACGGATGAAAGAAAGAATGGATCGATGGATGGGACTTGGGACCGGAGGTTCGTCACTTTCTCTGCAGCAACAACCAACAACCCAGCGCATTGTCCTTCGTCTTCCCCTGCCCCAACAAGGAATGATGACTCGTCAGTCATCGTCGTCGCCCTATCAACTCTAGTCTCATGTGCTCGTTTCAAACTTTTGCACAACTTTCTTCCGAACTTCTTCGCAACTGCATTGTCATTTCGGTTTCCTTTATGCGCAATGATGTATTTTGTATGGGGTGTATTTTCCACTCAAGATTTGTCCCGTCACCCTGGGTAGAGGGTTAGAGGCTATCCTTCGCTCGTGGCAAATGCATCAGGAGGCCCTCAGAAACAAATTCTAGGCAATTTACTTGGGGTATTTCATCTTGCAGGATGCAGACTACTCTAGGTGGTTCAAAGTTCAAATCCGTTATTCTGGTATAGTTGCGGCAGCCAGCCCAAGTAAAATCTGTGATGCCGATGCTACAACCTACAAGAACCGGTCGGCGTGTTCGTCTCGCTGCTTTGCAACGGCTGTTTTGCAGCAGCTACAGTGTTTGTAGTTATTTCTTTTGCAGCAGTTACAGTGTTTCTGCAGCTGCTACAGTGTTCGCAGTTATTTTTCTCCAGCTGCAGCTGCAGCGAAACGAACAGGTAAGCGATCTAGTAGTGACTGTTTGCCTTTCATCGTTGTCGAAACGCAAGAAAGAACGCCCATTTGTTCTTCAGTGGTCAGGCGAAAACATAAATTTCGTAATCCTAGGAAATCTAGCGTGACCTGCAACAGAATGCAGGGGAACAAGCAATAAACCGAGGAAACAAGCACGAAAAAAAGTGGCAGATGCTTGTTTCTCCCTGCAAATCCTATTGTTTGGACCTGGAAGAAAGCATAACACAGCAGTACCAAAAATTGCAGGTTGCATCACTACCGAGAAGCGCGCGCAACGCGCACAGCAAACGCCACCCCACCGTCCTCCATTACACAATCCTCTGCCCTCTACCCAAACCAAGCCCTCAAAGCAATGACAATCAACCCGTCAGTCACCGGAGCGCGTCGCTGGAGACGAGGACGATGACGTCGGCGGGGGCGGCGGCAGAGCAGCCGTCGTCGAAGTTGAGGGCGTAGCTGAGCGCGTCGTAGTGGAAGCTGAACCGGCGGCCGCGCCTGGCCCGCTCGGACCGCAGCCGCCGCAGCAGCGCGCGCAGGCGCCAGTAGAGGCTCACGAGCGACCCCGAGCGATTGGTGCCGTGCATGATGAATCATTGTACTAGTGGCCAATAATCTATAGCACGTAAATCATTCCGTCCGAGCAACCAATGAGAAAACATCGATTGTTATTCTTCGAGCTCTATTCTTCACGCTGTCTCTGTTTTCATATATTCCGAGATGGCTCAACAAGCACCGTCGCTTTCTTCGTGGATGATGCCGGTGAGCCGCGAATTCCTTTGGAAGGACCACACCTTATTCCTTCGCACAACTAGGTGCTACAGTCTTTTCTTATCGTATAATATCAGTGTGATTGCGAATTGATCGTATCTGTCACTAGTTCATCGAAGAATTTTTATTTCTCACGGATAGAAAAAAAGTTTCAAGATCGAGCACATTGCGATAGCACTGTGCCTGGGTACCCCTTCAAATCGTTCACGTCATTTAGATCAGCAGTTGCGTGAGGAACGATTGGACTGCAAGCTGCTGCAGGGCGCCGTACATGTACCACTGCCCGCCGGGCGTCGGCACGCATATCTGGAGAAATTCTTTTCGTGTGAATTTCTACGCTAAAAGGACCATGGCTTACGGATGAAAGAAGAATGGATCGATGGATGGGACTTGGGACCGGAGGTTCGTCACCTTCTCTGCAGTGACAACCAACAACCCAGCGCATTGTCCTTCGTCTTCCCCTCCCCCAACAAGGAATGATGACTCGTCAGTCGTCGTCGTCGCCCTATCAACTCTAGAGGGTGTTCATTTTATTAGAGTCTAAAATTTAGAGAGATTTAAAAAAAAATTATTATTTAAGAGTATTAAATAAAATTTAAAGTTTTGTCATTAAATTTTATTTAGTACTAGATTCTTTTTATTTAGAGGTCTCTAAAATTTAACGCTAAAAGAAACGAACAAGGCTCTAGAGGTGTTCGTTTCATGGGGATCTAAAATTTAAAGGGATCTAAAAAAGAATCTTATCATTTAAGAGTATTAAATAAAGTTTAATTACAAAACTAACTGCAGAACCCCGTCTAATTCGCGAGACGAATCTAACGAGGGTAAGCAATCCGTGGTTAGACGATAGTTACTGTAGCATTATAGCAAAACATAACTTAGGGCGTGTTCAGCGTTTTAGAGTCTAAAATTTAGAGGGGTTTAAATAAAAAGAATCTTGTCTTAAATAAAGTTTAATTACAAAACTAACTGCAGAACCCCCCTCTAAATCGCGAGACGAATTTAACGAAGGTAATTAAGCCGTGATTAGACGATATTTACTGTAGCATCACTGTAGCAAAACATAGATTAATTAGACTCATTAGATTCGTCTCGTAAAGATGTACCCATCTGTAAAAAAGTTTTGTCATTAAACTTTATTTAATACTCCTAAATAATAAGATTCTCTTTAAAGCTAAATTTTAGAAGGGTCTAAACAGGGCAACGAACACCCTTACTTAGGCTCGTTAAATTCGTTTTGTAAAGATGTACCCATCTGTAAAAAAAAATTATCATTAGACTTTATTTAGTACTAGATTCTCTTTATTTAAAAACCTCTAACATTTAACGCTAAAAGAAACGAACAGTCCCTAAAAAAACGAACAGGTCCCTAGTCTCATGTGCTCGTTTCAGACCAACTTTTGCACAACTTTCTTCCAAAGTTCTTCGTAGTAACTGCATTGTCATTTCTGTTTCCTTTATGCGCAATGGAGTAGTATTTCGCACTAATGGATTTGCCCTGTCACCCTGGGTAGAGGCTATCCTTTGTTCATGGCAAATGCTTCAGGAGGCCCTCAGAAACAAAGTTTAGGCAATCTACTTGCGAATTTTGCAACTTGCAGAATACAGACCACCCTTGGTGGTTCAAAGTTCAAACTCGTTAAGCTGGTATAGTTGCGTCAGCCCAAGGAAATCTGTGATGCAGATGCTACAACCTACAAGAACCTTGAAGCGATCTCTAGTTGACTGTCGCCTTTCATTGTTGTCGGAACGCAAGAAAGAACAGGCACTGGCCATTCAGTGCTCAGGCCAAAACAACAATTCGTAATACTACAGGAAGCCTAGCGCGAACTGCAACAGAGTGCAGGGGAACAAGCAAAAAAACCGAGGAAACAAGCACGGAAAAAAAAATGGCAGATGCTTGTTTCTCCCTGCAAATCCTAGTGTTTGGACCTGGAAGAAAGCATAACACAGCAGTAGCAAAAATTGCAGGTTGCATCACTACCGCCAAGAAGCTCGCGCAACGCGCAAAGCAAACGCCACCCCACCGTCCTCCATTACACAATCCTCTGCCCTCTACCCAAACCAAGCCCTCAAAGCAATGACAATCAACCCGTCAGTCACCGGAGCGCGTCGCTCGAGACGAGGACGACGACGTCGACGGCGGCGGAAGCGCAGCCGTCGTCGAAGTTGAGGGCGTAGCTGAGCGCGTCGTAGTGGAAGCTGAACCGGCGGCCGCGCCTGGCCCGCTCGGACCGCAGCCGCCGCAGCAGCGCGCGCAGGCGCCAGTAGAGGCTCCGCACCAGCCTGCTGCTCCTCCCGCTCGCCACGGCCACCACCCCCGCCTCCACCGCCGCCACCACTGCCGCCATCCTCTCCTCCTTTCCTCTCCCTCCCTCGCTTGCTGAGTCGCCCCTCTCTCGCAAGCTTCCTATCACTCCACTCTGTGTTCTTGTGTCCTGTACGCAGCCACTACGCACTGGGCAGTGGTAGGTTGCGCCTGTGCGCAGACCGGGGCGGCACGGGAGGAGGAGGCGGTGGCGAAGCGAGGAAAGCGTGTTGCCACTCCTATTGTCCTATATAACGCCGTCGCACCCATTCCTTTCTGCCCCGCACGGCACCTCACGACGTTTCGGTTTAGCACGCCTAACCGTCGGATTCCGGCAAAATAGTCGCCCTCGCCCGTGAGCAGCCGTGTTGACGCCCGCATCATTCCTGCCCGCACTCCTCACACACTTGCAATTGCAGTACGGTTTCGTCGTTGGCTGAGCGCAGGAACATGCGATGGGTCCCGGCTGGCCGGGAGACGGGGGCGGATAGGACTAGGGAGAGGCAGCTGGGACAACGAGGGATGGGATGGAGAGAGGACCGCGGCCCTGTGGCCTGTGGGTCACATGGCGCACTGCCGCTGCGCTGGGACGGACAGTGTGGCCGGTGTGGATTGGCGAGAATTTTCTTGCGGGATTCCTCACTGCCGAGCTTGGATTCTCGGGCCAGTGTGCTTGGATTTTTATGTCGCGCTCAGGCTGCAACCCCGGAGCAGCGTGGACTTTCGAGGACGCCTGCCATGCGAACACGGAGTACCAGGAAAAAGGAGGGTTGGTTTTTACGCGTAGCCGTACCAGATTACCGGTAGTGGCAACGGAGATCACTGTAGTTTCTCTCTTTCGTCTCCGGGGACCGCAGCTCGGGCGAGCGGCAGCCAGAGCGGCCGGGCTGCTATGCCGTTAAACGCCTGCGCTGCGTTTATTGACTGGTGATGGGGGCTGGAACAGCAACGAATTGAAGAGTCGGCAGCGAGAGCTAGCTTTGCTCGCTTCGGCAAATGGACGGTGTAGGGTGGCTGCTGGCGCCGTGCTCACGGGCGAAGCTGCGATGCCTGGTGACTTTTCACCTTTCAACGTCTGGTAAAAACGGTTTTAGGCAGGCTGTTAGTCTTTCCCAGTCAGGTTTGGACAAGACAAATGCAGCAGCTACTCGTAGGCAATTGCTACTGACAATGGTGCTTAGCTCACGTGTCTAGTTAATCTTAGGGCGCTGAAATCAGGCAGTGGCGTGCAGTCAGTTGTTTAGTCATACTTAACGAGCACGGGTTAGTGGTTAATTTGGTCGCATGCATGCTTCGCGCATGACTCCAAGATGCACTTGTTATTGGGACCTGGTGGATAGCGGTCGGATTGAGACGTCGTCTGTCGTGATCACAAGCTGCTAAACACAGGCTACCTCAAAAGGATCACAAGCTAGAGAGGCCCCCTGTTTTCGTCAGTGAAGAGGTTGATGTTCGGGTTTTCACAACCAGCAGCCTTGTTTTTCTAAACGGAATTAAACACCGCGTCTAAATATTAAACAGGTGATCACCGTTTATGTCTAAACGGCCGTTTAGCCCGTTTAATCCCGTTTAAACAGCCGTTTAAACGGGTTTAAACGCTAAACGATAGTCGACCGACTGTCTACCGTTAACCGTTTAGGAAAACATTGACCAGCAGCCACCCTATTTTGGATGACTGAAGCTGTGAATCAGCCACCCGTTCATGATTTATTCGCCCGTAATTATCGAGCGTCAAATCAAATAAGTAAACATGAGAACTACTCCTAAGGATCGCCTCATCTAATGGAACTAGAGAAGCAAATACTACCCCCTGGAAAGACCTGCCAGATCAATCTTTATCTGAGATCAGCGAAACAGAGCAAATTCAGTACACAATGAAAAATACTTGGGATTATTGTGTTTCTACCTCTGGTTTGCATCTCAATTGCGATTTTACCCTTTCTTTTCCAACTTTGTGATTTTACCCTTGGTTTTTCGAATGGAAGCGTGTCTTTGCCCCTACCAGGGGTAAAAACACAATAAAAATATTATGATTTTATCCCTGATAGGGGTAAACTTTGTCTTCGTTTTGAAATTCTAGAGGTAAAATCGCAAACTCTAAATTACAGGGGTAAAATCACAATTGAAAAGCAAAACAGAGGTAAAAACGTAATAGCCCCAAAATACTTCATGAACACTCTTTATTGGTCAATTTGGTGGTGGTTGCAATCAGTTAAAGTGGACATTCTTATTCTGACTACAATTTGAGGTAAGAATGTTCCTGCCTTCCAAATGGAGGAAAGAAAGATTCAACATTCCAATATCCAAATCTCTGTACCTGAACCACTATTTTTATACAACAAGTCATTGCACAATGCACATTGATCTCATGCTACTACTACAGAGAGATTAAGAGTGTGTTTGGGAGAGCTTTTCATCCGACTTATTCTACTGTAACGATATTGTTTGGTACTGTAGCAATACTGTTCATCTGACACAAAATTGGTGACGCCGGATGACCCGGTTTTTTGAGCTTATTTCCGGCTTTTGCACTGTAGCTACAATGCAGAACAGTATTCGCGTCAGAATAAGCCGGAGCCGAAACCGGTTTTGCCAAACACGCCCTAACTTTTCTCCATCGTGATCTATTCCATGCCACGGAAAAAGCACATATCAGTTGAGATGCTTTTAGGGAAACATTTGATCTCACCTTATCCTGAGTGGTTCCGAAACTTTTGATGGTGGAAGGCAGGATCAGTTCCAGTCTTCGCAGAGGATAAAATGAGTGCTCATTTGTTCGGAAAAGAAAAAAAAAAGAAAATATGAGCGCTTTCTCGAAAAGCGAAAGGGGGAGATATTAGTACGACTTGAAAACATAGCAGACATAATCCTGGAGCACTTATGGCAGAAACAATCATTATGGTTTCGTTCTAAATAATCTGAGTAATTATATGAGAAACTTAAATACTCCCTCGTGGTTGTACGGCAACCCCCTTTTCAAGGGTACGGTGCAGTATTTACGCGCGAACACCGAAGGAAGCAAGGAAGAAAATTCGGCAGGAGCAGTTACGAGGGAGGAAGGACATGTGCCTCACCGGCAATGGCCAGTCAGATCAGCGTAGGAGATCGACGCAGCCTTGTGGCACGGCGTCTGGTGTACGTACGCCGGATGGGAATGGGGGATGGGGTCTCAGGTTCCTGTGCGCGGCTCCTCCGCCTGGGGAGCAGCGGCGAGAGGAGCTCCGCTTTTCAGGGCCGGGCGTGCATGGCCCGTGGCACTGACGCATTGTTCTGTGCTGCGCTGTAGGTGGGCGCCCCACCGCGAGACGGGCACCTCGACGTGCCGGCAACCGGGTCCCGGCGCCGCCGGATGCATCGACCGCTTCGCCGCCCGAATCTTGCCCAAGATCTGGTTCGTCCTTCCATCCGCCTGGCCCCCGATGGCCGGACACAACACGGGACGAGAATTCTGAACACATCAACTGTAGCCGCGTCCGAGTGCGCTCACGTACCGAGGGAAACGCGGCGAGCGTGTGGCGATGCTTTTGAAGAATCCATACTGTAGTAGCAGCCTCTTCTCTTGGTCCAGGCTGAAAATCTGTGCCGGACCCGTTCTGCAGCGTGCCCATCTCCCGTTTCCACGACGATAGAAAAAGCTGCAATTAGCAAGGCCATCGTGCATCCGAGAAAAAAAAACGCCCCCGCGTTCCTCCCACGCGGGCTGACTCGGGAGGCGATCAAACCCTAGCCCGCTGCCACACCTCCCTCCTCCTCACCGCGGTGCCGTCGCCGAAGCGAGCCGCCGGAACAACCCGGACGGCTTGCCGGGATGGCGGCGGCATGGCCCTAGCAGCTGCGCACGCGGACGAGCTCGTGCGTTGGGCTCCATGGCGAGGGGCACGGCGGCCTGATACGGTGGTGGCTGCAGATGGATGGCGGAGAAGTTGAAGGCCGGCGTGGTCGGATGGCCGGATCTGGTGGCCCGACAGCGGATCCGGTGCTCCGACCGCCGGATATGGCGGTCCAGCAGTGGATCCGGCACGGCGGGCCGGCGCGGGGGCTCGTCAATTGCGCGTGCGTGTGGCCGGCGCGGAGGCACGACGGTGCGGCGGGCTCGTCAGTTGCGCGTGCGCGTGGCCGCGCGGGGGCTCGTCAGACGCGCGTCGTGCGTGGTCGGCGCGGAGGGCTCGGTAGAAGCGCGGTGTGCGTGGCCGACGCGGAGGCAGGCCGGTGCGGCGGGCGCGGCGTGCGTGGCTGGCGCGGAGACACGCCGTGAGCGACGGGCGCTCGGCAGGCCGGCACGACGGGCTCGTCAGGCGGCATGAAGTCATCTCCGATGGTGGCCAGCGGTGGTGCGAAGGTTGGCAGCGGCGGCCGCGCGTGCATGTGTGCGTGGTGCAGCCGGCATCTGTGTACGCGCGGCGTATGCAGCTCGGCAGCAACGACAGTTGCACGTCGTGTGCAAGACAGGTGCGGCAAAGATGTTGTGTTGTGGTGATGAAGTGGCTGAGCGCAAGGGTGGCTCAGGTGGGTTTGCAGCAGCACGTGTGTGATCATGGTGGTGCTGATGGTGGTCTGCTGCCTGTGAGTGATGCAATGGCCGGTGGTGGTTGGTTCGGCGGCCGACATGATGGCGTTGGGGTTGCTATTTGGATGTTGAATGTGGCGTAGAGGCCTGTGTGAGGTGGGGATGCTCCGGAGTCCGGGGGAAACCTTGCTTATCAAGGCCAGCAGCGACGACGCTTTGTGCGTGGTTCATCTCGTTGGAGACGTTGCCGAGGTGCTCCTGCTCCATCCCTCTCCCTCCTGGAGAGTTCTTGAGGGCAACCCCAAACCTAGCTTGCTAGGTTAGGTGATGAAGGCGCCATTGGCGTCGAATTCTTCATGAAGGCATCAACTTAGAGCTTCTCCTCTCCGTCGATGAAGCGTCGGACTCGACATCTTTGCTGTTTGGAGGCAACGATGACCCTCTTGGGAAGTTGAAGCATTCCCATGGCGGTAGCAACATCGGCGTCGCTCGAGATGAGGCTTTCGTGTTGTGAGGTTTCTTTTCTATTGAGGATCTCATCAGGCAGTTACTTTGGGGAAGTCGGAGCTGCTCGATCGTAAGTGCGATGAGCTTGGCAACGATGACACTACTGTGGATTGTTTGGTGGTTGGTGCAATCGATCTGGAGCTTTTGCGAGGCATAGGCTAATGTCTATCATTGGCTCCATCCTTGTTGTTTGTAACGTAGTTTTTCTTTTTATACTTGTACTGTTTGACCTCGTTTCTCTTAATATGAGACACATTCTTTTTATTAATATATGCTAGGTCACAAAGTGATCCGGATCTTTAAAAAAAAAAATCGTGCATCCGAGAAACCAATCCGCCGTCCTCCAGTTCTGCCCTGGTTTTTTTCTCACGCGTAGCGCGGAGCCAGCTCATCTCTTCGTACATGATTGGACCATCTCTACCCGTATAGTCGCAGTTGTGTGTTGCTTTTGGGAGCATGCTGAGATCGCCGCCAGTCACGATCTTGGCCCTGTTCGTTTCTTTTAGCGCTAAATTTTAGAGACCTCTAAATAAAAAAAATCTAGTACTAAATAAAGTCTAATGATAAAAGCTTTTTACAGATGGGTACATCTTTACAAGACGAATCTAACGAGCTAAGTAAGCTATGTTTTGCTACAGTCATACTACAGTCATGCTACAGTAGCCATCGTCTAACCACGGATTGCTTACCCTCATTAGATTCGTCTCACGAATTAGACCAGGAGTTCTGCAGTTAGTTTTGTAATTAAACTTTATTTAATACTTTTAAATGATAAGATTCTTTTTTTTAGACTCCCATAAAACAAACCAAGCAGGTGAAGTCTTCACCTAACGCGTGTTGTGTTGAGGTTTTCCTCTTTCTTGTTCAGGACTTCAGGTTCTCGTCGCGCCGGATGATGCAGGAGTAGAACAGAATGTGGCTGTTCTCGGCAACGTGACAAATTTTTTTATTTTTTATTTATTTTTATTTTTTTGAGAAATTACACAGTACAACTCAGACACTCACAACGCACGCACACTCACCCCTATGAACGTACATACGCAAACTCTACTCCTATGAGCATCTTCGAAGACTGAGCCGGCAAATTTTTCAGATTCCCGAAGTCACCACTGGCGCCTCGCTGTCGACGACCACGTCGCCTACCGCTGAAATCACAAATGCCGTTAAATCCTAGAAAATTCGCTCCCACCGAGAGTCAAACCCAGGACTCAAAAATATTACTCAGATAGCCTTAACCGTTAGGCCAAAACCCTCTACACCGGCAACGTGACAAATGCTTGGGTATCGGTTGATCGGCGACGAAAGCTGCGAGTCGCTTGTCCAGGCCTCCAGAGAGAGGCGGTGTCTGCTGCAATCTACCAGCGTGGTGGTATTGGACTGGAATTGGCGTGCGACTCACGCTGGGCCTCTACTTATTTGGGCTAGCCTCCATAGTCTTATCCCTTGTCTTCTCACGCGAAGTAGATTGAGCCCAATAACAAACACCTGAACTGCATGCAAGTCAAATGTTTCTGCCACTGTGCCATTCCCTTCCACGCGCATTGCATGCAATGGCGTCTAAGAGCTGGAAAAAAAAAACCCATCACTAGTAGATTGCAAGAAATAGCGGGTGTTTGTGCCTGTAAGGAGCAAATGATGTGTCCAAGAATGTTTAAGCTCCACACAGACAGCACACACATTGACAACGGCTGTGCGATCAATCTCGATAGTCATATCTGTTGAACAACTCTCAGTAGAAAAATGCACGCTTCGTTAGGTCGCAAATCTGCACTTATTAGCACACTTTTTCCTTTTCTTCCTTTGGCTACGGTGCGACCGACGTGCGTGCCCTTTTGTTTCCACGACCGCGGCGAGAGTTTGTTTCCATGACCGGCGCGCTTTGCACGACGCACCACCACTCTCCAAGGTACGTGTAGTGTACTCCAGTCTCCAGCCATCGCGGACGCCAGCTTGTGTTTGCTTCCCCCTGCCAGCTTCGGGGCCACTGGCCATAATGCGCCGTCCACGTCGAGGTAATGCGCCGTCCGCGTCGAGCGCGCAGCCGATCGAACCGGCCGTCGCTACGCGATGATCGATGGAGTCGCCATCACCCGGGGCGGCCGATCGATACCGACGCCACTGACGGCCACTCCGCCCTCAGCTCCTTTCTCGCCGCCGCCGGCCCACGCGCGGGGACGCGCGGTCAGGAGCGCGCGCGACGCGACACGCTACGTACGTACCCTGCGGCCGCCGGCACCCCGCCCGCACGGGCGCTTCCAACTGACGATTTTGGACGGTTTTACTGGTGCGGAGCGGACAAAGCACGACTTTTTTCGGTTCATTTTCATTCCAGCTTCCACCGACGCGGCCGGCGGCGGAACGGCGTGAGGGGCGGCTGGCCAGATTAGGACACCGCCACGTGGGGCGCCGTGACTACCCCGGCGGTGGCTCGATCGAGACTTGCGGTGGAGGACGGGAGGCGGTACGAGTTCTCGTCTCGATCGTGTCCTTCCTGACTGATGAAGTGATGATGTCTCGGTAAAGACTAATCGAGCGTGGTGACGTCGCAACCGGCGTGACGTGTATCGTCGGTATCGCACACCTGTGGAGGCAGCACACGTTACGTCTGAAACAGGTAATTGTACAGCGGCAGTTAGCTGGACGGATGTAGTACAACGTTGCTTGTCTCCATTCTTCATAGGGGCAGCCGACGTGGTCCAGTCAAAGTGCTTCCATATGCTAGTTTGAGCACAAACCAGGCAGCCTCAATTTCGCGGGAGCATGGCTTTATTCGTTTTTTTTACGCTAAATTTTAGAAGCTTCTAAACAAAGAGAACTTAGTACTAAATAAAGTTTAATGACAAAACCTTTTTACAGATGGGTACATCTTTACGAGACGAATCTAATAAGTCTAATTAATCTATGTTTTGCTACAGTAATGCTACAGTAATCATCGTCTAACCACGTCTTACTTACTCTCATTAGATTCGTCTCGCAAATTAAACCAGGAGTTCTGCAGTTAGTTTTGTAATTAAACTTTATTTAATACTTTTAAATAATAAATTTTTTTTCTTTAGACCCCTCTAAATTTTAGACCCCCATAAAACAAACAGGGCTTATAGTATGCCCCGCTGGCTTTCCAAATGCGTCCCCGGCCCGACGACTCAGCACAGCAGCACGCAGC
The DNA here is from genome assembly GCA_007726485.1 of Eragrostis curvula. Lineage (NCBI taxonomy): Eukaryota > Viridiplantae > Streptophyta > Magnoliopsida > Poales > Poaceae > Eragrostis > Eragrostis curvula. The sequence continues at coordinate 10,866,406 of CM017439.1, read as the reverse complement.
TGGTATGATTCATGCGTGTGGATTTCAAGAATATTATTGGTTTCCATTAAAGTAGGATGAAGCCATGCCGTCATGGTGCGACGTGGTTTGTTAGGCCGGGGGGAACACGCCGAACTGTTCGCCGTGTTCGGGTTTCTTGTACCGCAACAGCTTACACCTGTCAAGTAGGGCGGAGCCAATTCCTCTGGAAGCACGACTCTGCTGCCTCTGGAAGCACCGAACAAACCATCCTGTTCGTGTTCGTAATTATTTTTTCAGCAACAATTACAATGTTCATAGCATCAACAGCTACAGTGTTCGTAGTTATTTTTCTACAGTCGCAGTTGTAGCATGCCGAACAGGGTGGATATGGCAAGTCATGCTCAAGGTCAATGCAGAAGCAGCGTCCTTGCTGGCCAGCTCGCGTGGCAGTTTGCCATTTGTATTCCGGGCCTTGACCCCGAGATCGATACAAGATTCCTCCCTCCTGATTATCCTACGCTCGTCAGCTGATGCGGAACTCTCACGCCGCTGTGATTAGCCAGGAGATGCAGATCTAATCCTGAACCCGCCGGCCCCCATTCATTAGCAGGGCCGCCACCACCACCTAACCGGTGACGGACGGACGGGCTGCTGTCACGAAAGCGACGCGCTGCGCGGGCTCAGCCAGTCGGCGTGCTGCTTTCAGGTTTGTTTGTTGGACCATCCGTCCATGGAATTCCGACGGGCTGGGGCGGTGGCTGGCAACATGCCTCTTTCGGCGCGACGCTCTCGGCTCCTTTTCGGGATCGGTCAAGAAAGTTTTTGGCTCCTGGAGTGTGCGCGTTGTGTCGGCCCTCGTCTCATCCTTGAAATTGTATGGTTCCTTGTATTGTTCCTTAACCCCAAATCCGATGAACTCGAACGGTAAAGAGACACTTGAGGTGCAGTGAACAGAGACAGTTGGCCGTCTCCATCGAGTTATCAAGACGCCAAAAGGTTGTACAAGTTTGTATAGCTAATGTTTCCTCGACATTGGTGAGTGGGGCGCTGTCGTGGGAGTCTGCTCGTCTCGACGTGCCTAGCAGCTCCGTCGCAAAACGGGGACCTTTATATACACACGTCATGATTAACAGGACCCCATCTCTCTCTCTCTCTCTCTCTCAATCTCTCTGAAGGAGTCCTCCGATCCAATTCAGTTCTACTTCCCCAAGTCAGATTTCCTACCATCAATTTTGTTTTCATCATCAAGCCTTCCTTCGCCGCAAGAAGCATCAAATCTGATCACTTGGCAAAGGCGAGGTAAGCTGATGTTACCAGCTTCCTCTGAACTGTCCGTTCCTTGAACATCATTTTGCACACAATTTTCAGCGAGGCCTCTCATTTGATAAGATTTGGACTAGTAAAGAGTTGTGATACGCATCAGATGATGGCATGGTGCTCTAATTCCTAGCACATGCTTTTAAAATTTGTGAATATTACCAACTCGCGATTCCTCTTCACATTCGGCCACTCCCACAAACGAACTGCCTAATCGGCCTTTAAATTTGGTCAAGTTGCACCCTCCTTTTGATGTTGGTTGGTCTGTCGTAGGATAAATATACTTATTCTAGGCCGTCCACTCCAGTATTTGATTCCATAAATATAATGGCCGGTGGTTGGTTTGTAGTAGAGAGCAAGAAGAGTTCAGGCTGTAGATTTTGATTTGGATTGTGCTAGTGGCTGAACAAAACCCAAAAGTTCACCGTACAGGAAGAACAAAAAGGTAAGATTCTATACTTCAGAGTTAGGCTTGCCTTATTGGGGAAACACTTAACTCTTGGCCGTGAATATGTAAGAATATACACTTATTGAGATTTTGATTCATTCGCATGTTCCTTGTCATGAATTCTTTGTTTGGTGTTCATAGAGTTTCCTTCGTAGTTTTCGCAGGTAGCTAGTAATCATGGGTTGCGGACCATCGAAATGGAGCGATCCCGTCAGAAGCCAGAGAAGGCCGGCAAGTGTCGGCGAGGTGGTTGTCTTCCTCCCTGGTCTTCGGGCACCAAGAGACATGGACTTTTCGCAACCTCTCGGTGATCAATTGGACAGGAGCGTAGTGGAGAGGCTGTCATCTCTGCGAGCAAGTGTTGTGGCATTGGCAACGCAGGAATCAGTGACGGCCCTGAAGCCAAGGCGAAAGCACGGTGAGTCGGGTTGTTGCAGCATTCGAATCCTGTCCTGGTTGCTCCTGCTAAATGTGAATACCAGAATTTTAGCTTTGATTGTAGTTTTTCATTTTCAGGAGAGTCTAGTACTGCTAATCTCCTTCAGGCTCTGGAAGAGTACCTGCCAGTTTTGCTTGGACTCGTGAAAGAAAGTGAGCAACTTATCCTATGTCCTTGAATTTACTGTGAAGTTAGCTTATCTCTTCATTTATCATGATCCATGCACATATGCTGCAGGCAGTGAGCTGACAAACAAAGTGCAGTTCGCATGGACTAACCAAGAAGATGTCGCTCAGGTAAGGACGATTTTGCCATCTATATACATATGTACTTATCTTTCTAAATGTTTCAGAGTGGCGTGTGACTGAACTGCAGGAGACATCGATGACAGATCCTTGGTACGAGGTGTTGTCAGTGCTACATTTGATGGCCATGGTGTGCTTCTTGCAGGCTAATACCCTGCTTCTTCCTAGGTCCTATGGCGACGGCCAGGGGCCGAGAGTCTCCGAAGGTTGGTACAGTTCAATATGAATAAAACACCTCACTCATCATCAGCTTACCGTTATGCTAATTGACTAAGGCTGTTGTTGATATTCATGATGTTCTGCGTTGTGATGACAACACAAACACGTGCTCACTCGCAGAGAGCAGGCAAGCCACTGTTGATCTCTTCTTGAAAGCAGCAGGGTATTTGGATTGTGCAATTCATCATGTACTTCCACAGATATCTCCTGAAAAAAGGTCTGATGCTTAAGGATCTGAATACATGATAGAGTAACCATTGCAAAAACATGAATTGAATTATAATGTTTGATGTTTTCAGAAGAGAACTTCCAGTGGATCTAGCTGAAGGAAATCTTAAAGCACTTAGCCTGCAAGGTCTTGGTCAGGTACTGCATTGAAACTTTTTTCCATATATACTGTTTACTTGGATATACTAAAATGGCAAGAATGCCAATCCCTACACCCCAATTGTACTGTGAGAGCAAGGAAATTTTGAACTGGGTTTAGTTGGGGTTACTAACCATCTTAAAATCGTCCAGGGGGTTGAGATGCAGCTTGGGCTGGCCATTGATAACCCAAAAGCCACTTTAGCAGTAAAACGGCGCTTAGCCTGCGAGATGATCAAATGTTGGAGACAGGTATTTCTGTTTTCAAAAGTATTGTTAAGTCAACACATTAATATGTTCCTTGATATCACAGTTGCCTTGTTATTTGTGCATTTAACTGGTTGATAAACCTGTTCACTGTGAGTATATATTATTATCCGACAGGTTAAGGATAGCATTCCAGAGCTTCCATCGTCAGATGGATGGGGGAGAAAACATGCTTTATTTGTAAAGTGGAAATACGTCGAATCGAAGGTATGTACATGAGCCATCTCCATCCTTTTTCTAGCTATTCTGATTTCCTAATTGCATTAGAGTCATTTTGCCAGCCACTTAAATTAGTGTTGTACGCAGAACAATCATATAGTACTTTCGTCGGCATTTAACTTAGTTTATTTGGTTCGTACACATAAATTTGTGTTGTTTTTTCCTGACAGGCTGCTGCATACTATTTTCATGGATTGATTCTTGATGAGGGAGAGACTGAGAAATCACATGAGAGTTCAATAGTTGCGCTAAAAGCATCAGAAGAGTTTCTCAATGAGAGCAAAAGAGCTTCTGAGGCCTTCCATGCTGCCCCTCCAGTATCAAGGTCATTTGGCAGCTTCAAGCATTTTCTATTTCATTCTTGAGCACCTAATTAATTGCTTCCAAGTATATTGTTGTGCCGTCTATATCAATATCGGAGTCAATTATTCAGATCAGCTTAAATTTGGATACTTGCTAACGTTGCAGAAGCTCAGCTCCTTTCGGAACAGCCAAATATATCTTGGACATGATTCCAAAAGATACACTCATCAAGGTCCAGAGCTACCAGGAACTGTACCCACAAGAAAGGTAACATCATCAGAATCAAAGAATGGGGGTCAAGAATTTGCGGTTACTGCATATGCTAACCTTTTTGTTGATATTCTGTTGTGCAAATTCAGAACATCGAATGTAGGAACTAGCAAGATCATCACAACATTGCCACCATTGCCAGATTTTGCGTTGGCCTTGAGCCCCGAAGATTACGAGCTTCCCCAATCAGATCCACTGTAGAAGGGAGCTAATCATAGATAACAAGTCATCACCCCACCTCAGGAAGTCATTAAAGTTTTCTTCTTAAGAGAAAAGAACTTGTTACCGGTGGGCAGATCATATAACTGATATCCAGAAAGATTCAATGGTAATCTCAAGAGTCAAGATCATGTACAGTCGGGATATTTTGTCAAAAGGATGATACAAATAATTTTTAAAAAAAATTATGAGGCACAGTTTACAATTGTTTGTTGTTCAACATTAAGCAAGGGATGTCCAGCACGATGGAGCTGCAGATTGTTCGGCTGGACAATTTGATGAAAACTATAGATTCCCTACATATGTATAAGAAAAAAAAAAGACAGTTCCTGATAGTCCTTCAAAAATATGAATTCGTCAGATAAAAAATTAAATTCATGACATTAATTTCACTTGGACGTTGTTATCATCCACTCACACAATCCTTCACATCTCAGTTCATCAAAACAGGATACTCAAAAGAAAAACAATATTGCCTTAACAACTTATACATGGAACATAAGACGACAGTACAACCATTACATGCTCGATTTCAGTAAGACAGGTTATCAGAACGATATTTTGGAGGAAGCAAGTACGAAAATTCCAGGGCAAATCAGTTACTTCTCTTGACAATCTTGTACCTCGGCTTACAAATTCAAAAATTTACCAGGACAATCTTGTAGCTCTGCTGTGAAAATGAGTACTTGAGTCACAAGTGTGATCAAGTGGGAACAATATATAAAAATACAACAATTGTAACCATATAGAAGAAATCATGTTCAATTGTCCAACTGTGCCATATGAATCACACAACGCAAGCACTTGTTTTCCAGCATCAGCTCGAGCGACTTGTTGATATCATTGAATGCTATATCATGCGTGACTAGGTCATCAACTTGGATTTCCTGATAAGCAACAAGATAGAACAGTCAGCAAAGTTGCAGGTTCATGCTTCCTAAATCAATTTTTAGCTTAAATTATATAACCCATACACTGAAGAAATAGGAACCTTTTTTTTTTTGGTTATTGCCACACCGATGAGTAGTATGCTTCCTAAATCAATTTTTAGCTTAAATTATATAACCCATACACTGAAGATATAGGAACTTTTTTTTTATTGCCACAGTGATGAGTATTATTCTAGAATTATTCGCGTATGTAATCATCATTATGTAATATCAATATGTCTGTTAAAGACAATCTTTCCACTTTCCTCTCCACCTCAAATCACTCTTGAGAAAGGGCAATATATTTCTTTCAAAATTTTCCTGCAATTTTAATCATTGTTTTCAAAAAAAAAAAAAAAAAAAAAATGTGAAGTACCTTATCGGCATACTTATCCACCAGTGATGGTAGATCAGATTTAGGTCTCCATCCTCCAAACAAAGATCCCTTCAGTGTTCTTCCAGATAGAAGGAATGCATAATGAGCAGACACTTCTGGCTTTGTTTTTGGCACACCAAGAGTTACGGTCACTCCCCAGCCCTGCAAGAGCAAAATATCAGTGGAGAATGCAGAATACAAGGGAACAGAATATGGGATGCATGAAAAGAGATGCGAGAAGGAAGATTACATCACAACATGATTGAAGCGCAGTGGATACTACTCCAGTATCACCCACACATTCAAATGCGTAATCTGCACCGCCATCAGTGATCCTTTTGATTACCTGCAAGCATGAGGAAATTTACATCATTCTTCACATTGCAATCATGAAGTTAAATGCAGTGTACTGTAGCATGGATAATATTCTATTATAAACGTGGCTTGTGAAGCACATATTTTATAGGGGAATTTGTCTGTGGGACACTCTTCAATGTTGGTTTTGTCTCCTGGACACCGCATCGCTTCTTTTGGTCTCGTAGACACTGAGAAAACATGGCTTTTGTCTGCAGGACACTATATTGGAAAAGTGACTATTTTCAAATTTTTTATCTCAATGCACAAAATATATCGCAGCTTGAAATTTGGCACAAGGTTATATTGTTGCATTTTCTGTCCATGTGATTTATTTCTTGATTTTTGCCAATTGTTTGCATAGTTTAATTTTAAAATTAAATATTTTATTAGTGAAAAATTGTTGTAAACAATCAACAATAAATGTGAAAAAAAACTGCATGTATAGGGAATTTAGTAATGTATGTTTGTGCCAAATTTCAAGTTGCAATGCATTTTGTACATTTAGATAAAAAATTAGAAAATAGTCACTTTTTCTGCTATAGTGTTCTGCAGACAAAAGTCGCATTTTCTCAGTGTCCACGAGACCAAATAAAGCGATGCGGTGTCCAGGAGACAAAACCAACATTGAAGAGTGTCCCACAGACAAACTTGCCTTTTCAAAACAATGCAGCTTCAGTTCAAATCATTGTGCCAGGAGACAGGATTTCTATGGGAATTTTCTTTATTTCCAATTGAGTTGTTAGCTCATAGACTGACTAGACTCGGCAGTTTGTTTGTGTAAGAAGAATGGCATAATCTCAAAGACAGAATGATGAGCAGGTGACCAGTTGTGAGCTGTAAAATACCTGCTGAACAGGTTCACTCAATTCATCCGGGTTGATAAAATCTGTGACACCAAAAGCTTTCCCTGTACCATGAACAAAATGAGTAGTAAGAAAAGGCTAGGGACTCATGACAGAAGCGTCTATCTTGACAGTGCAACATACCCTTTTCTTGCTTCTCAGGATTAGTATCAACTCCTATAATCTTGGACGCCCCCCGCATCTTAGAACCTTGAGCTACCTAAATCATCAGATATATATATAGGTTTCATAACTACAGTTCTTGATGTGTGCTAAATTAGCGTATAATGGAAGTTTTTTTAAGATACTCACAGAGAGTCCTACAGTTCCAAGACCAAATATAACTACGCTTGAGCCCTTTGATACATTAGCAACATTCCAAGCTGCACCAAGTCCTAAGAACGGAACAATGAAAAAAGGGATGATCAGATGCCATAAACATGCACAACTATATGCTAGGTAACCAGGCAGCAATCCGTCGAACCAGAAAATAAAACGCTGCTAGTCTCAGACAATCTGAAGTTCTGAACTTCCAGGATTTACCTGCAGAAACACCACAGCTCAGTAGGCACACCCTGTCCATTGGTACGGTCGAGCCGACCTTCACCGCACATCCTGAATGAACAACCGTGTATTCGCTGAAACTCGACACTGCACAGTAATGGTAAACTGGTTTCCCCTTGATGGAGAACCGGGTCTTCTGATCGCTGTGCATGACACCCCTCCTCTCCAGACCGAGCTTCTGGCACATGTTGCTCTTCCCCGAAACGCAGTGCTTGCAGCTCTTGCATTCCCCGATGAAGACGGTGAGCACATGGTCTCCCACTTGGAATTCAGTCACTCCTTCGCCCACACTCTCGACTACTCTGCAGATTCAAAGATTTGCAAATTGCAAATGTGAGCACCACAAGCCAATCGCACTATCGAAGGCTTGCCATTGATAGCATTGTCGCAACTCGCAAGACGAGAGGTCAGGGCACGCACCCGGATGCTTCGTGCCCAAAGATTCTGGGAAACAGATCAGGTTGCGCCTGCGCGTTGAAATTGGAACAGAATACAGGTAAGTACATGCCGAGATCGCCACTAGCTACGAGAATTGACATTTTACTTGAACCGGAGGAAATGCAAGGGAGGAGCCGCCGAGCCTACCTTGGACTGCCACGCGGAGACGTCGCTGCGGCAGACGGAGGTGGAGACGACCTTGACGCGGATCTCCATGGGCCCCGGCGGCGCCACCTCCACCTGCTCCATCACCAGCGGCTGCCCCGGCCCCCACGCCACCGCCGCTACGCGCAAGCCATCGAATTTTAGTCGCTACTAGTTGGTACAAGGAGCAAGTGCAGAACAACGTCCAGGCGAGGAGTGAGGCGGGATGAGTTCGTACCTCGGCAGGTGATGGCGGCCGGAGGCGGCGACGACGCGGCGGCAGCGGCCATCCCGGCAGATTCTCCGCTCGGTTGCCTCTCCGTGCGAGTGCGAGGTTGGTGCGGGCTGTGGAGAGGAGTCAAACAATCCGCCTCCGCCTGGCTGGGAGAATTTTGCTATTTTGCCCACGTAAACTGTGGGCTTCGACCAAATAGCCATCTCAGAATGCTCTTTGTTATTATGCCCATCAAACCATTGTACTCACCGGTGTTATACCCATGAATAATTTTTTAGACAAAATTACCCTCGTTCTTCTTCTTCCTCACCCGAGCAAGCAGCTCCTCTTTTTCTCCATCCCGCAGCCACCTCAACTGCCCGTCCGAACGTAGCCGTCGAATCCAGGGCGAGGCCCCACGTGGATCCCACTGCTCGCCCATGCCTTGAGGGATTCAGTGGAGCTCGTGAGCTTCATGGCAGAAAATGGAACTCAAAGCTTGAACAGAGGCTCATATCAGAAACGGTTTTTTTTTTCCAAAATCTTGTGATTCTCCGGTGCTGTTCAAGTACAAATGCTGAACTGATATGGCTACCGAGTATCAAATGGAACTGAAGAAAGCAACTCTGTCCTGATCGTAAGAAATCAATAAGCTGATTCTTGTTCTTCGTCTCCATCGGAAGCCATTTGTCTCAAGTGGCAGCACAGAACACGATTCTTGTTCTTCGTCTCCAACGGCGTCGGGCCAAGCTCGGAGGGAAGGGGAAGCCTGGGCTTTGGAGGAGGCGGATGGAGACGGCGCGAGAGGCCACGGAGACCCGCGCCCTGCGCCTCGGCGGCGTAGTGCTCCAGCCTCCGCAGAGGGACCGGACGGGTTCGTTGTTAGAGACGGCCTCCACCGCGCGGCGGGCGGAGCCGGCAAGCGAGGGGAGCATGGCGTTGGTTTCGCGGGGGAAGTGGATGAGGAGGTGGCCCGGGGGGATGCGGCAGAAGAAGTTGAGAGAGGACGGTCAGACCCGGTGGACTCCGGCGAAGCTTGGCCGGCAATGGAGGCGGCGGCCGGCGTTTGGATGGGAGAAGATGAGAGAAGCTGCTGGTCTAAGCGAGAAAGAAGAACAGTGAGGGTAATTTCGTCTGAAAAACTGTCCGTGGGCATAATACCTGTTGCTGTAACGGTTTCGTGTGCATAATAACGAAGCCCATTTTAAGATGGGCATTCGGTCGAAGCCTACATTTTACGTGGGCAAAATAGCAAAATTCTCCCTGGCCTCTGTGTCAACTCCTCCACGCTCGCTTTAGTAGGATCGCTAAGAGGTAGGTAGCAGCGTTGTTCCCACCTACCACCATTGGCACCGGTCTGCAGATTTACCCGCAGTCGCAGTTCGGCCATCCTCCGGCAGCAACGACGGCGAAGGCTTCACAGAGAGCGCTCCCCAGCCGCCAGACGAGCGCGCGGGGCGGCGGGATGAGGAAGAGAGCGCTGAATCATCGGCCACACACACGAGTGCTAATATGGTAAAATATAAGGGTCTAATTGGAAAATATTGGATCGCGAGCAATAACCGCGATCCAAATTAGGGGCAAAGTGAAAAATATTGGATCGCGAGCAATAATCGCGATCCAAATTAGGGGGCAAAGTGAAAAATAGTGGAAAGGGGGTAAATGCGAAACTGGTTCCTCTTCCTCCTCTCCCGTCGAGACACCGGTGACCGAGCTCCGGCGAGCCCCGCCGCTTCGAGTATGCATTCACACCCCGCCGGCGAGCCCAGAGCGCTGCTCTGGCTATTGCCTCCGCCACCGCCGCCGCTGGAGAATTGTCAGGCAACGGTTTGCCGTGGTTCGGTCTGGGATGGCGTTGGATTGGGGGATGCGATGCCTGATCGAAGCGAAGGCGAGATACATCTCAATACTGTTCGTTCTTCCTGATTCGCCGTGATTCAGTTCATATGGATGTTTGCTTGGCATTTCTTTTTCCATGTTTCCAGCCCAAGAGTTCCATTCGTATCATCAATATTCTTCAGGTTATGCGGCACTTGAGCAAACTATGTGCACGCAAACTAAATTAACATAATGACTTCATATTCGCTTTCCAAGTGTAAGCCTGAAGTGAAAATTTGAAACTTTTGCATGACAAACTTGTTCAAGAAATAAAACTAAAACCTGACCCACGCGGATCCTTTGTTCAGATAAAGTGTCGAAAGTCACATAGCAGTAGCAAATTCCAAATAGCGGTTACAAAATTCGACTTACACGTATACAAAATCTAAGTCGACTTACATGGAGCAATTCCTTTTCAAATAACCTTGGGCTTCCCGAACACCAATTCGCAAACAAGCTTCATGTAAACCTACGTTTACTGTGAAAAGAACAAGATGTTAAACCTATGAGAAATGAGCGAGCAGGATGATAGCGGCCACTGACTTGCTGATAAACAGAGTCGACCACCGACCTACAAAGATTTCAGGGAAACCCACCTTATACTCCAATAACGCAGAAATCCAAAACAGACTAATCAGCAACCTCTGTACTAGTTCAATGCAGGTTATAGTACCATGTTATAAAACCATTCATTCATTCAATTATGTTGGTAAAAGCACATCAAAGCTCGAGAAGTTTATCATTCTGACTTCTCGGCAATGTCTTTACATTTTGCAGTAGTCACTATACATCATAAAAATGCCGCTGCACACTGGTTGTCAGGGCTAAGCGGCAGTATTTCCAGTGAAGATGATTGTACGCGCAATCAGAGTTAAAATCTGTACATGTTAGCTGGTCAGGTTAAAGCCCTGAAATGGGGAAAAATTGTGGCCTCTTATTTCAGTTTTGATCATCTCTTTTTCTTGTTTTCGTTAGGTCTGATCATCTGTACAGGTGCAGCCGGAATGCGTGCCCACCACTCTCTAATTCGCCTGCGGAACTTCTCAGTGTTCTGTTTCCGTAGAGGCATCTCCCTTGTGTACATCTCCAGGACTACCATAAGGAGTAGATGCCTCGAAGGTACAAAAACAAGAAACATAGCTGCGGCAATAAGTATCCCTGCGACCACTTCTGTAGCCTGCATAGGCGAAAGATAGAGCTTAGCATTTAGCAGACCTGATCTCACTTGTACAGTGAGCAATAGTTAGTAGGACTGCTACAAAGGCATAAAAGTATTTCTGGCTAGAACTTCAGAACAAAGTTCTGAAAAAAAGCATCTGTCATATACAAAAAGGTTCATCGCCAATTTGTACATCTGGGTCAGGAATGTCATGAGGCTGTTTTATGCATATGAATATAATGATTCCTACTTATCAGCCAATATGCCTACGTGGATGAGGACTTTGGTTCCTACCAGGATTGGAAAACAAATATTTCAAGCAGCAACGGTGTAAAGACAAACCTTTGGAACAGATGCAAACAAGACAGCTCTGAACTTCAGAAGAGCAATGTTTGCAGCCTGTAGAGAATCTTCTAACTTGGATATAGCTTCCTGTAAAGTTAAAATTTGCTCAACAGCATTTTTACCCGGAGGAGGTTTTACTTCAACAACTTCCAGCAATTTTCCGCCTCCTATGTACTTATGCCAGAGCATGACAACAGCAAAAACTAAGAAACCAAAGGGCATCATATAACCGACAATACCCCTGTAACATCAAAAGAGAAATTTGAAAAGTTACATGTATGATACTTGATAAGATAGAATGGCCACAATGAATGTGCATAAGGGAAATTTGAAAGAAAAACAAATGTTACCTTTGAATCGTGTAAAGCATAAAAGCTAAGAATAGAAGTGATTTAAGAGGATCTTCCCATTGGCTGAGAGAGTAAATAAGCTTGGCCACTTGAATGAAAGGGAAAAGAAGCTCCTACAATATAAATGCAACCCATCAGAACTCAAATCTGGAACACCGAAGAATCATTTCATTTCGGCGAATGTATCCATACAAAGAAAAAAATAGACAGAAGCAGTAGAGTACCATGAAGAAAACATGCAGATAAAAAACAGAGGTGAATATAATTAAGAATTGCATATGACAAATATACGTAGGCTCCAATTTGACAGTTCACTTCACATTGTAGCTTGCACACAGTATACACAGCACGAAAACAGAAACCCACAAGTGATCATGCGCAAGAGTTGTTTAGTTGCCTTATAAGAACAAAACTCTATATCTGTTCTCAAGATGCCACATGCTTCAAGTTTTATTTTTTTTTCGTTTTTTGGTTAGTGATGGAAGCATACTTATGTAGCATAAGCAAGGTATGGTCCAAAAATCATCCAAGCAAGTGAACCATGCCAGTATTCATTGAACAATTAGCAGATAAACAGACTAGCATAATATGAAACACAAGGAACCAATGAACTAAAACGGGGCTTAAAAGTAGTTAAAAGGATTGTCCACATCCGAATCAACATGTTTTCTGTTGAACGCAGAGTAACAAAGAAACATATTTCTTTCCAGTTGCATTAACTGTGAATGAGCAGATCAATAATATGCAATTTAAACAGATTTATTGCCAACACACCTGCATGAGGGCAAGATTTGCGTCAACTCCTTCCACCTTCACTTGATCTACAGTGGCCCGTGCCGACTCTATTCTTTCAGAGTAACAAATTGACTCTTCTAGAGCAGCCTCCAGAGACTTTGTTACACCAAAGCAAACAGCACAAAAGCTTATCTCCTTTTCTATTTCATCTTTTCTCTTCAGCAGAAGTCCCATTCTCGAGAGAGCATACAAAGAAAATGGTACAGAATGAGTCCGCGACAGTTTGTCAACTGTTGATTCATCAATTTCCAGATGGCTCAATGAAGATTCCAAAAGCTGGAAATAGTTCTTATATAGGGCTTCTAAGACCATATCTCCTTTTGGAAGCTTTTCTGCTAAGCTAAAAGTAAGTGTTGTCTTAAAGTGGGAAGGAGCAACATGAAAAGCTTCTTTCACGGCAGAGTATCTTAAGATGCCAAGGATAGCTTTTGAGAGTGCTTCTGCTCTCTGAACATCTCCAAGATTGAACTTCCTGATAAATCTATTCACCTGCAATACTTCACGGGTAATTGCTAACCAGTAGTCTCTTCGTGAAGGACCTCCTAATTCAGGGAAGTCGAAATAAATTGGTTCCGTTCTGTCAAAAAAAAAAAAAAAACTTTAGCTATGAAGGCAACCCACGAAGACTACAGTGTTCAAGAAATGGGTGTTGAAGAATGGCTCCCCTTTTAATACTTACAACGTGCTTGATTTGTACATCACAGCCTTATCAAAGAGCCGAACACCCAATGGTCCAGTCAAATCGCGCTTAATCACTTGATTTGAATCTGCTGCTAAATCGTATTTAACAATCTTATCACCATAACCTACTCTGATACTCTGAAAATAAAGAGCATGTGTTGTAAGGACCAATCTTCCTGCCGAAAAGAATGAAATGTTAACGAGTCATAAAAGTGATTGTAATTGAGGGTTATTTGGCAGATTGCATCAATTAATTCACCTGGCCATGCTGATATTCCAATATGTTGCAGTACGGGATGAATAGGCCTGTCTCCTTCTATAGCTAATATGCACTCGCCTGCCTCAAGCTTAAAGCCTGATGAAAGTGGTGACTGCATGATACCTTTCACAGACTGCAATTCCCTATGAATAAGAAATGATACATTGTTACTTCTCTTAGTACTTATAAGTGAATCAAACATGGCATAAACTGCTATTAAAGGTCCACAGCCCCCTGCACCCTTCCTCTGCGAAATAACTACCGCAATCTAAACTTCAAGAATTTAGCTTCCCCAAATCAATATTATCTGTAATGACCTACCCTTCCACTTCTACAAGCCACAAGCATTGCTTATGTAACACCAGATACCGAGAGCATGAACTTCTTTATCTCACCAAGATCATCATCTAAGTCATGCTGACTGAGATATTTATGTATGAATATAACGAGGGCATTAACAAAAGGCAGAGAAAATAATCACAAGACTTTGACAATTTAAGAACTTGTATGCATTACCTGTCTAAACTTTTGAGATACTTGTCATAAACAAGAAAATGCAACCAGCCGCCAGATGAGCATGTAAGGGCATCAAACAGATTGTGTACAGTAACCAAGTCAGCTATTATTTGGCATGAAGGTGCTATTCGTGCAAAAGCACTTAACCCAACAGTCTTCTTGTCATCAACCTAAAAATAAACCCAAGTAGATTATCAAGTGTATGCAAATGTGGTTGCGAATGGAAGGGAGGCAGACTCAAAATACAACTCACTTGAACAGCCAATCTTGTAGAATTTGCATAAAAAATTGATCCTTCATCCTCATCTTCAATCTCAAGAGAATTACATGCGGTAGAATTCTGGCACCAGAAGACAGTAAACAAGAATGACAACAACCATCAAGTGAATTAAAGCACTGTAAAGGCTATCTTAGGATGCAGGTACATTCGCAACTATTTTCACCGGATTCATGGACAAAGTGAACGAAGAAAAACAAGTTTTGAACAAATAACTGCAGCATTTAAGAGTTCATACATTTACTAGAAATTCATCCTGAGCACCTGGTGATTCCCACGCCATCATCATATCAAACATCAATCGGCGAAGATTCTTATCAGCCAAATAGTCTGGGCGTGTAGTTACTTCATGAAGAGCTTTGTGGCAGCAGTACTCTAATAGCTCCCTCGAATATGTGTTCTGCTCTTTACAGTTATCTGGGAAATCATTCTCAAAGCTTTGTTGCAATTTTTCAGTTGCAATACCAAGAATCCTGAAATCACAAGAATTAGGAACTAAGCACTTCAAAATCATAATTGAGCATTTTGAGAAATCTTGAACAAAATGTAGATGGATAGGTCAAGACTATATAGAATCACGTAAAACTAGAGCTGATTACAAGGTGCTTCGCAGCACAGGATTTAGTTTATCCAACAATGGATTCAACTTTAGTGATCTACCTGTGGCTAATTTCACTTGCACCCTATTCCCTTTTCTGAATAAGATTGCTATTAGTAAGAAAAATTGTGTTCAAACAAATCACAGGCATTGAATTAGACAGTGAAGTGTAGAGCATTAACAGAATCATGTAACTCGTTTAACCATTTTCAAAAAGTCCAGCAGTAACCATGCAGAGAAACCAGCAGTGCTCACTGTACTTTCTCTAAGAACTGGTTGTGACAAGTATGTAACAACTGAAAATCTAGTTTAACTATGTTGTGATATTCTGATGGCTCCATAGTTTCACGGGAAGGTATGAATGTGCCAGTGCTCATGGTAGAGAACTATCGAGATCGCACTATCTAATGATGGCACACCCCCACTACAATTCATTAGCCAACCCAAGCATTTATAGTTACCATCTAAAACGCTGTCCTGCGCCTCATATTTATGAATCAACCAAGCAAGTTTGGGCACAAAGCAACTCCACGTTAGTGTGATCCTGTCGAGCCGCGGTAGAACACCGAATCACCAAGTGCAACCGCACCGATGAACAGTTGATAACTGGGATCAAACTCTCAATCCCCAACAAGCTCAAGCGGGGAGGAATCAGTGGCACGGGGAGCCGCGCACCTGGAGCAGCGGGAGACGACGGAGTTGGCGATGGAGGAGAGCTGCGGGATGCTCGAGTCGCCGTCGGAGGCTGCCGCTGCGGAGGAGGCGGCGATGTAGGCGGCGGCAGCCTCCGCCCGGCGCTGGGAGAGGCGGGCGAGGAAGGTGCGGATGGGCTTCTCTCGCACCCAGGTCTCCACGATCCCCATGCCGGCCGCCCCCGCCGCGCTCCGGCACTGCCCCTCTTTGCTGCTTGCTTTGACCGGAAGCCTCTCGGGTCTCGGCCGCGCCTTCTTTTTTCTCTGGCAAACCCGGCCGGTTTTTTCGCCTCGGCCGGCCCCGCCGCGCCGTGTGTTACGGCACAGTGCCCCTTGCGTGCTTCCGGGTTGTAGTCGAGCTGTTCGCCGACCGCGACGGAGACGACCGCCGGCTGGCAGTGGGCTGACAATGGGCTGGATGGCCAGTCGGATCCTTTTTTTTCCCTCCTTTTTTGCGATGAGCCTGCTGGATAGGGCCGCCCTTTTTGTTGCTGTTCCGATGAACCGCTGACAAATGAATTTTTAAGGGTTTATTTTCAATTTGGTTGTATATAATTTAGGATCAACTCTATGCACCAATCATTTCATTTCTGAGAAAGTCGGTCTATTTCTTGGCTCCCCGTCAACTATCTTATTTACTGCATAGTTACATGGTGAAAACTTTTGATTTCACAATATATTTTTTAATAAATGCTCAGTAGTTGTTTAATGAATCATGCTAGCGGTACGACCCCTGATGTACGGCGGTCGTTGAGACAAGATATTATATGGTCGGTCAATTAGTCGGACATGTAGTACTTTCTGACCGGATAGTAACGGAGATCATGTAATAATGAGCTGTATCCTCTCATGAGGTCAAGGCCGGAATTTTTCTTTCATTGTCTAGAAAAACAGTAACGGAGGCCATTTTATTTTTGCACAACCTTAGATCACGCCCTCTATAGCAGATTTTATAAATGCTTGTAACAAGTTGCAAATCCAGTGGCAAGTAACAATAATTGAGCCCCCACCCCACCCTCTGTTCAATTTTTTCTCATTATGAAAGAGATTAGAGTCAAGCAAGACAATAACATGGACTTGCCGTGCAACCTGAGATCGTTAACCGATAAATCTTCATCCAACGGTTGTTAATGATCTTGGGTCATGACAAGTGTAGGAGGGCTTAAGCCCCCCCCCCCCCCCCCCCCCCCCCCTCCCTCCAATTTTTTTCCAACCAAAAAGAGAGCAAAGGCAAAATCTTCAATAGGGCAAGATTGGGTGACCTGCCCATGTTGGGAAGATAGCTGCGATCCAAATCAAGGAACGAACCACAACCAGAAGACACACGCGAAGGGGAATGCAATATTGGGGACTACACCGAAGCCACCCGGAACCACGCGAAGGACGAGCGAAGCAGAGCAGAAAGAGCAGACGGCGCAGGAGCCCGAAGTTGCCAAGCTGAGAGCCATGCTAAAGCAGCCAATGGCATACTTGTAAATATAATCATCTCACCCCCTATAAATATGGAGGGAGATGATCCTGTAATGACATCTGGTTTTCGGACCATGAGCCAAAGGAGGAATCATTTGCACCGCACTCAGACCTCTCTAATCATTCAACCCCTTCGCCCAGCATCGCGGGTGAAGGAGAGCTTCGCGCAACAGACTGCAGGGAACCTGAGTAAGAACACCTTCGTCCGGCACCGCGGACCAGGAAGGAGGGCTTCGCTCCAACCAGAAGGCGGCGACGACGAACAAGGAGGACTTCGCGAGGTGATCCGAAGGCATCATTTACCTTCGAGGGCTTCGCCAGAATCAGTACGCTTCTATCAACCGTTGGAGGGCTTCGATACGTCACACGGAGACCTTCGATCCCCCAACATTTGGCGCCGTCCGTGGGTCGAACCCACGACCACAATCAGCATGACAAAGACAAAGTCATCACAACAAACCCACGACCGCACAACGCGAAGCGAAGCTTTCTGTAATGACAAAATCTCATGGACGAAGGCTCTTATACATATGTTATATCTGATGTATTTTCTCTTTTATATATGTTGCATATTAATCTTCGTTCCTTTTTTGACTCTTTCATAGAGAAGCCTCCTCCAATATTGCAAAGCTTTCACCAAGATGACGAAACCTTCTCCAAAATGATAAGATCGAAGGCTATCTACAAACAGAAAAATCGAAGCAAAAAACAGGGGATTCACAGCAAGTTGCAGAAACGAAAAGAATCTTGGAAAAGAAGAGTATAACAAGACATACAAAGCGAAAGGCATTCTTTCCATTCAGCACGAAGTTACAGAAGTACAGACCAAAACCGAAGACTAATCAGAAATATTCCAAGCTAAGAGTGCGAAGATATAAACACCTACTTCTTCGACTTACTACGAGTTCGACTAGCCACCCCAACAGGCGACGAAGGCCTAACTTGACGACCTTCGGAGCCTTCGTCATCACTAATGATAATAACATCAGGAGGAACAACAGCAAGAGGAACCGGTTGCGGCGGAACTTCGACAATAGCATTTCTCCCAGTCAATCGATCAAGCTCGTCGAAGTGATCCACAAGATCTTGAGTAAGAGCACCTCCACGTTTATAACCATGACGCGTCAGATCCTTCACTATGCCTCGAGGAAGTCGATCCCACAAGGCTTCCATGAAGTAAAGAAGACTGAAGAAATTGAAAAAGAAGACAGAGACACCTCGTGTATATATACATTAAGGAAGAACATTCCAGACGTCTACAAAAATATCTCCCCTTTTTTATAAAAAGAATGGAACCTTGTCGCATTACAAGGCATGATGACGAATACCTGCTCAAAAAGCAGATGCTTTGAATTCGCCGACAAAAGACAGAAAAACACGTTTACCTTCGAACGAACATCATCGAAGCAAAGCTTCTAAAAAAAAAAAAACCTCGTCGAATTACAAGACAAGGTGATAAATACATGCCTTAAAGGTAGACGGTTCGGATTCGCTTTTTGAAAGCCGGAAAAATCGCATCCACCTTCGAAAAGAGAATCATCAAAGCCAAGTCCTTAAGAAAACGAAGCCTCGTCGCGATACAGGACGGAAGGGAAGGAATTCAATTTAAAAACAGAAATTCGCCAAAAAGGCAGGAAAAATGTTTCCATCTTCGCAAAGACTGCCAAACGAAAATCAAAGGCATAAGAACCAAAACGGTAATTTTTCGTCAGAAGCAAAATTACCATCTAAGGGCTAAGAGAAAGCCAACATTGAAAAAAGAGACTCAAAAGAGTCATCATAAAAACTCAAAAAGGAACCCGCAAAAATAGCGAATGCATCATCCTCCAAAAAGGCCAAATAAGCCAAAAAGGAAAGCACGACGAACAAAAGTATACCTTCGCACACAGCGAAGACAGAAATAGAAAAACAAGACGCACTCAGGTTTCGTCAAAAACAGACGATGGCCAATAAAGTTACGAAGCAACCCATAGCATCTAGTCATCATCAAGCAATGAAAGTGGCAATAAAGTTAATCAGCGAAGAGCAAAGGTGTGCTCTTCGCAAGGTGTGCTTACACAAGGCCACGAAAATTCGAAGGCTCAATACAGAGCCCGAAGTCATCGCAGAACATGAAGTACATGAATAAGGTATTTGATGCAATAAAATTTTAGAGTTTCGATAAAGCAAATATTACATCAAAAAAGCGTATCCAAAATAGATACAGATCAAAGGACATCCAAAAGGGCTATCTACAACTAGTCGAAGGAGTTCAAGAAGAATCTTCGGGAAAGTCAGGGACAAGACACCTGACCCTGTTCTACCAGAAGTCATTGATCAGGCCAATACACTTGCCTTCGACAGCTCCAAAATCATGAGAAGGATCCGAGGGCTTCATTGAAAAATCAGGACGACTGGCCAAGTTAACAGCATCGCTGCCTTCGCAAGAAAAGCTATGAAGGAGATCTCGAATCATAAGTACCACAGCATCATAAGAAAAGTTCCTGCATATTTCGGTAAGACCAGCGAAGTTCAGGCGAAGCCACTCGTTCACAACCTCCAAAGAGACATCCGCCGGTACCTCGTCATATTTCGCACCAAGTGCCTGAAACAGCTCTTTGACAAGATCACAAAGGGCAAGAGATTTAGCGAAGGAGTTATCAATAGAAACGATCTTTAGCTGAGACGCCTTCGACAGACGAGACGAAAGATGCTCATTAAATAACTTCTCCTTCTCCAGTGAAGCTTTCTTTTCTCGAATCTTTTCTTCAAGAACCTCAACTTCAGCTAGCAAATCGGACATGGCAGCAGAAGAAGCTTTCAGGGAATCATCCTTCGCAGAAAGAGAGACCTTGAGAGATGACGCGAGTAGCAAATCACCAGAAGAATCTTGGAACTCATGAGCACAAGCTTGAGTAAGAATAATAGACTGCAAGAAGGAAGAAGCAAAGCTGTCAGAAAAACGAAACACGAAGTACAAAAAAAAGGGGGAAGTGAGATACTAATTTTAACTTGATGAGCAACCAAGGAACGGAAGAGGACGTCACCCGAAAGGTTCGACAAGGCAAGCTCAACCTTCGGAAACCGGACCTTACGGGCAGCATATTCAAGAGGACCCGAAGTCTGAACGTCGTCATTAATAGACGATAGCATGGCCTCAACATCCAGTTCAAGAGACCTCAAGCTCGAAGCATCTAAAAAAAAAAGAAGAGAAGCGAAGGATCGTGAGAATAATAATAAAAAAAAACCAAAAAAAGAAAGGAGGAGGCAAGGCAATCCTCTGAAAATGAATACCAGGATTTGAAGATTGCGAAGGTGGAACAACGACGTCAATCGAAGGCAAAGCAGTGCCCAAAGAAGAAATAATATCCTGGCTTGGATCTGAAACTTCTGAAAGCTTCCGCTTGCCAAGCAAACCAAGAAACGAAGACTTCCTCGGAAGACAAAAAGTGCCCTTCGAACCCTCAGGGAGCAGCTGACAAGAATCAACTAACTCAGACCTTTCTGCAATTCCATCCATACAGATAACATCCGAAGCAATAGTTGGAGATCTTCGTAAAACCTCCGAAGGTATTAATGAGGAACCTCCGCAAGCAGTATCAGGCACAACGGGAGGAACAGCTGAATTCGAAGTATCGTCAGGAGACGGTTCTTCAAAGATAAGAGAATAAGTCGGCATAAGAAGAGAACCTGGCGGAGGAGAAGGAATTTCAGCATTCCTAGGAACGGACTCAACATCGGGAGTAACAACAACCAGCGAAGGATCCATCTCAACAGTCGAAGAGCCTGAAATACTGAAATATGGAAAAATATCTCCTTCACACGAATTGTCCTCAAGAAAAGGACGGTTGTGGAGACACAAGTCGAAGCTCAGATAAAACCGATTTATCCGAATACCAATGCCCCTTCGAGTGCTTTCAACCCACTCCTTCTGAGAGAACTTCCCAAGAAAAGAAGTAACTCGGTCTTGAGGTGACCAGAGATTGAAACCTGCAAAAATAACAAAGTATAAGCAAAAAGAAAAATTAAAAAGGGAAAAAGAAGAGGAAGCTATCAAAGGCAACGAAGTACAAGGAAGAGTCATACAGGGTCCCGATATCGAAGGAAAAACTGGCATTCTTAAGCCAAACTTATTTCTACCAAAAGAAGAGGGCCTCCAACCACGACGAGCGAGGGGAAGAACACCAGCAGCGAAGCATTCCTCCAGAATATCACGAAGGGTCATCCTCTGACTAACCCTTCGGAAAGCATCGACACATCGAGAAATGAAGCTATTCTGCGGAGGCTCGAAGTCATTGGTAATCCATATACCAGCGGCCTTCCCAGTATAAAAATCGATAGCAGAGTATTTATAGTAGAACCAATCTTTCACCCATTCATCAAAGGGAGGGGGATCGAAGCTACCAAGAGGCGTCAGAAACCCCTCCCTAGCCTCAAATCCAACAACTCCGAAGCAAGGGCTGAGATGGTTCTCATGATCATAAGTAGGAGTGTGCCGGGCTTGGTATACACGATAAAAAGCATGAGTTCAGGATTTAAACCTTCGCTGATGCAAGCCCAAGCGAAGGCTGACATGGTTGCGACGGCAACAGGAGTAAGATGATGAAGCTGGAGATGGTATAAAGAAAGAACACGAAAGACAAAGCTCGAAGGTGGAAAAGATAGACCGACATCCAGAAATGACGAAAAAACAACAAACTCATCGCTTCGAGGTCTTAGGCGGACCTCCGGAACTTGCTTCGGGCCATACAAAGGAAGACGGATTGAATCTATATCAACAAGACCAGACTCCGAGTAGCACTTCGAAAAAATACCCTTATAACGGGAGTCGGAGATAGACTTTGTGAAATAATAACCAGCTCGAAGAGAATAGAAACCCCTAGGAAATGCTGCCGACTTCTGCCTAGCCATCGAAGGAAGAAAAGAAGTACCTTCGAAAGAAGAGATGCCAACAAAGCAGCCACGGCGGTAAAAAGATACGGACGGGAAAAGGTGAAAGCGACACATATTTAAAGACCTGCCGAAAGCTGGGGACATTGGGGTGAAAAACCGTACAACCAAGGGTTTAAGTAAGAATAGTGAAACACATTAAAATATAAATAATAAGAAATAAAATAAGGAAAAAATCGCAGCTAACGAGATAACTGCTTCAAGAAAACGCCTTCGCTCACTTCCTTTCAACAGTTGAGGGCTAATGTTGGGAAGATAGCTGCGATCCAAGTCAAGGGACGAACCACAACCAGAAGACACACGCGAAGGGGAATGCAATGTTGGGGACTACACCGAAGCCACCCGAAACCACGCGAAGGACGAGCGAAGCAAAGCAGAAAGAGCAGAAGGCGCAGGAGCCCGAAGTTGCCAAGCTGAGAGCCATGCTAAAGCAGCCAATGGCACACTTGTAAATATAATCATCTCACCCCCTATAAATATGGAGGGAGATGATCCTGTAATGACATCTGGTTTTCGGACCACGAGCCAAAGGAGGAATCATTTGCACCGCACTCAGACCTCTATAATCATTCAACCCCTTCGCCCAGCATCGCGGGTGAAGGAGAGCTTCGCGCAACAGACTGCAGGGAACCTAAGTAAGAACACCTTCGTCCGGCACCGCGGACCAGGAAGGAGGGCTTCGCTCAAACCAGAAGGCGGCGACGACGAACAAGGAGGACTTCGCGAGGTGATCCGAAGGCATCATTTACCTTTGAGGGCTTCGCCAGAATCAGTACGCTTCTATCAACCGTTGAAGGGCTTCGATACGTCACACGGAGACCTTCGATCCCCTAACAGCCCATCGAGTACCCCCTGAGGCCCTGACCTTTGCTCCTACGCCACTTTGTGCGATGTTGCTGCCCTGCCATGCATGGGCTCCTCGCTGTTGTATGCTGTTGAGAAGCCAACTTTGGTTGCCGTTAAGGAAGACGAAGATAAATGATGAAGTATAGGCTGCTCCTTTGGGCTGGCTAGTGGCCGCGTCCAGTTGAACTTGCACGTCGCAGGACAAGGCCCATCGTAGCTCAATATACATCTAAGCCTCAATGCAATTTTCAACCGCTCAAATATGTTACTGCTCAAAAATAATTTCCTCGCAAAATGAAGGGCCAAAAATATGTTAAACACTGAACCCTTAATGTTGCCGTTTCAGACAAAAAATATAGCACAAACCGAGGAGTATTGTGGTAGATTTGAAGGGGCCGTATTTTTGCCGGAATGAAAGAGTTTCATAATTTAAATTCTACATATTTTTGTTTTCTTTATGCCTCTTGCATTTTCTTTGTTTTCTTTGTATTAAATAATATCTTCATTTGTTATTTTTTTTTTACGATTACACCGTACAACTCAGACACTCACAACACACGCACACTCACCCCTATAAATACACGTACGCAAAACCTACCTTATGATCTTAATTTGTTATCTTTGTATTAGACAATGTCTTAACATATATTTTTTTACTTAAACCCATAAGAAATTATTATTTTTTGAAAAAATAGTACTCACTTGATCTTTTCGAAGCATTAAGATTCTAAAGTCATCTTACCAAAAAATAGATAAAATTACAACACATGTCAATTAGTAATCGTTGATACTAAACTTGTATGGTAGTGTGATTTGTTTCAAGGCAAAACTTTTGTTAAAAAGCAAATGACCCAAATGTTGATCAAAACTTAGTCAATTTTACGACAGGATTTTAGCGTACGAAGGTTCTTTGCAGCTTCAATGTGCTTCATCATCTCACTTTCTTCCAGCCCAAATGACCCGCCGGCCGCCGCCCGCGACTCCCCAGTCCCCACCCAGTCACCCACACCTGCTGACCTGCCTCACCGTTCTCGTCTTGGCGCGGAGGGCTGCGTTTGCTGAGTTCAGTCCACCTGCAGGCGGCGCCTCCAAACGAGCCCCAGCCGCCGCGGTCTCCTTGCCTCCTCTGCTTCTGCAGCATGGACCGAGGCGAGGGCCGCCCTGCCGGCGGAGACGGGCCATCGGCCTCGGCACCTGGCTCGGCCCCTTCTTCGGAGTCCCCGTCCTCCCCCGGCATTGAGGCGTTGGCCGCAGGTTGAATCCTTTATTCTCAGTTCTGATTACTGCGCAATGGGATGTGGTTTTTCTGTTCGTTGTGACTTGTGATACACAAAATCTAGTATAATTTTCGCTATCTACAGAGTTTTCATTCTCCTAGAGTCACTGTCCAAGATACGTCCTTGCTTGTTGTGCACAAAAGAAAAAGGAACTTGTTGCAATTCCATGTCAAATTTATAATCTACTGGATCGTGTGATTGTAGTGTGTTGAGCCACCAGAAAATACTATCCCGAGTTAGTGTGTTGAGCCACCAGAAAATACTATCTACTGTGTTAGTGTGTTGAGCATCCAGAAAATACTATCCCGAGTTCCCGACCTCCAAGCCAATGAACCGGGTTGTCCACACACTGAGCTCCCCTCCCCCTTTTCACCCGGGTGCTGCTGATGAGATTTGTTAGGTTCTTGTTAACAAGCTCACAATCCAAGACATACTGACAAATGTGACTACATTTTGTTCACCAAGAAAACATCGGTGGTTGCAACTGCTGAATTGCTGCCTGAACTGTAATGGATGCCACAGATTGTAAAGTATATGAACCACAATCATATCGTTTTTCATGTAAAGATGGGGCTTTCAATGACATTGTGATGTAGCCTTGAATAGTTTCACTGAAAGTGATGCTCCTCCCTCTATTCTGATTCAATCTATTTATGCACATTTGTGAATTTTAGGATTGATGCTTATTACTGGCAAAACAAAATAGACTGTTCATTAAGCTGATTATGCTTATATTGTAACGAGCAGTGAGTCTCATTGCTTCATCCATTCAGGAATACCCAGAAAGGAAATTCTATTAGATAAAGGAAAACTTCCAATATCCCATTTTTGTTCTAACAAAGATGTTGAAAGACTTATGAATTCGCAAAGATTATTTTATTCGCTTTGGACTATTAGAACTTGCTTTGGTTTGCATTCCACTAATTTATGTTTTAAATGCAGAAGCTATGGCTTCTGATGGAGTTGGGAATGAGGAGGTGTGAACTTTTCTCTTTCTATAGGTAGTTTCTTAGAAATGTGCCCTTCTTAGAAAAATATGGAGACCTAAGTGAATTTGCTTGTTTGCTTTTGCAGTCAATTGATGCCAAGGTGCAGAAAGCTCTGGAGTGTCCATGTTTAGACGACTTGAAAAAGGCCCTTGTGGGAGCCCATTTATTGATGCATTTTCCTGCTATCTCAAGAGCACCAAAGAAGAGAAGGTTGAATATAGTAATTTCTGAGACCATTCTGACTTGCGCAGGGTGACAATACAGTGATTAAATTCCTAGTAAATTATGCACTTTTAGTTAGTTGCTTTGTTATCCGTCATGTTTTGCCCCAGTGTTACCTTTACCTATTTTTTATGATATATATTATAACTTGTTTTCTGATTGTTCATGTCATTGTTGCTCCTAACAGCTGATTGCCAGTCTTTCTGTACTTGACACAAGAATTTTTCTGAAGTTCCAACATATCCTATTTTCTGTTGATTAATGAAACATAACAATTTCTTTTATCATTTGGAGCTGATTCTTGTGCATGTTTACTCTTGTAGCCCTATCTTAATGGAACCTCAGTGGAAATTTGGAGCTTATTGTATTTTCATTTTTATTGTTTCCCAGGACTTGTATAAGTTCACTCTAAATTCGTTTCTCCCATCAAAACTGTGTTTGATTTTTCTACTGCTGGCAGTAGCTGTTCAGTCTTTCGTGGTTTCTCGTGAATAACAACAGCTTGGTTGGTCTTCCTCTACAGGGATCAGACTGTGTCAACCCCTTCATTGCCTTGCAGAACTGCATCAAGGAAAATAAAGAAGCATTTATCAAGGAAATTTTGGAAGAAGAAGAAAACGACGATGAAGCTGATAAGTCTAACCTCAAAGTTCTGCCTCCAGCATGGTCCAGAGAAACCAAGTCAAAGAAATGAGGTCTATGAAAAGATCGATCAACGTCTCCTTTGTCATTACCAGTATTACATGTTCCCAGGAACGTTCCCCAGTTTTGTCGGCTTCAGGAAGACCAGAGGAATGCAGAAACCAGTGATGAAGAACCAAGACATTCCACAGATATTGGTACTCTAACTAGGAACTAAAAAACTTGTATTATGTGGATGAATCGTATCATCTGAAGACCATATTCAACACTTTTCGTTGTGATATATATGCCCAATGAAGTACTATTATTTGCTTTGTTTTTTCGTCACAATAAATGGTTTTTTATCGCACATTAAATACCTTTTCCCCATTTGCTTGTTGGCTGATTCTGTTGGATTCTTCGGTCGGATGGGCTCATTACCCATCTGATCCAGGCCCAACTTCCTACGCTTGCGTGTTGCGGCCCACGCTACTCGACTTTTTTCTCCTCTTCTCTCTATCCTCCGAGTCGCAGACAGCCACCAGCGAAAAGAGCCCGGACCCGGAGGCGCCCACCCGACTCGTCGTCTCGAAGCTTCCAACTCGGAGTCAGGGTTAGGGTTCCGCTCCCTCCCCCTCGTCAGCACCAGCCATGTCGGGGCGCGAGGTCCGCGAGTACACCAATCTAACCGACCCCAAAGGTGCGCGATTTTTCCCCGCTTCCACCGATTCAATCGAGCTCCCCACCCTCATCCCCCTTTTTTTTGTGAATTCCTTTGAGTTCCTCAATGGGGTACTGGATGCTTGCTCAGATAGGAAGTTGGGGAAAGGGAAGGACAAGATCGACGATGAGGACATCACCTTCCATCGCATGGTTGCAAAGGTTAGACCAGATCGTCTTTCAACTGCTACCATGTCATTACCTCTTTGCTGTATATGTATGCTCGGTTTTAGGTTTTTTTTTTTTTCTGGCTAAAATGTAGACAAGTTAAGGAATTAGCATCTGTTTAATGTGACATTTAGTTTGCTGCTTCACATTTGCGAACAATGGACCTTTCTTTTCATAACGGAAAAGACATTTTGATGTGTCAGTAGTCAGTACACCATCCATGCATTGAGCTGTTTGTGACTTGTTAGGGCTATGTGAATGTATCTGCTATGCAAAATGTGCATCCTAGGGATTCATCTGGGTTAGCTCCTTCATGATGTAAAGATAAATTGAAGGTTGCATTGACTGCTTATCAAAAAAAAAAAAAAAAGGTTGCATTGACTTGCATGCATTCTCTGTTTAGACAAAATTGTTTGTTGGTAATATGACATTTGAATTGTTCGCTGGTCATGGGAACTTGAAGATGCTTCACTATTTCTTAGAAGTTTTGTTCCCATTGAAATTCCAGTAGGCATCAATGTACAATGTTCTTATAACATGCCCTGACAGGGATTTTGGCTCTCTACTCGGTGGATGATACCAACAGATGCAAGAGGTTGCTGGTGAGAGGGGAGGCTACCTTCATGGGCGAGGAGGTATTTCATGCGTCTTTTATTGGAGCATCCATACAGGTTCCTTGTTGTCTTTATTGTCTTTGTTACATCTGTGTTTTTCAGCATTGGACAGTGATGACTTGCTTTACCTGAAAGAACAAATGGAAGCTGAGGAAGATGCAGAGCGTCTTCTTCGTCGTACGGAGAAGCGGGCGTTTGCTGCTTTTAAGATATCCCTTTATTGAATACACATCATAATGTGTCTTGTCCTGTTATGCACTTCATTCAGAATATATCTGATCAATATGTTTCAATATCTTGCTATATCAACATGGAACTTTTCATGCAGTTCAGTTTCCTTCTTTTGATTGGATAGTACAGTAGGATATATTGTTGGAGTTCCTATCTGTTTGCTTTCTTTAACTCTGATATTACAAAGCAGCAGTTTTAGCTGATTCGACACCCGCTGTTCCTGTGGCTCTTCGTGTTGAACCTAAACCAAAAAGTGATATAAGGTAAACTGCCTTCAAAAATGCATCTACTTCATCTACAATTCTTTTCGCTTCCTTACAGGTGGGTTTGGTGCTTGCTTTCTGTTTAGGCAACAGGATCTCTTGA
This sequence comes from Eragrostis curvula, assembly GCA_007726485.1. Lineage (NCBI taxonomy): Eukaryota > Viridiplantae > Streptophyta > Magnoliopsida > Poales > Poaceae > Eragrostis > Eragrostis curvula. Next base: position 10,838,206 of record CM017439.1, on the reverse strand, counting down.
AGAATATTGTTGGGATCAAGCCAAAGCGGGCAAAAGTTAGCAGCCCTTCACAGCCATCAGAGAGCAATACACAAAAGCATGACAACGAAGATTCTGTCACCAAACAGCCTTCATCACAGAATCAATCAATACCACCTGTGGCTAATAAGGAATCATCTCGTGGGATTGCGAAGCCAGATGAACCTAGAGAAGCTAGGCAACAGAATGCAACTGGAAGCTTGCTTGGTTTGGCTTATGAGAGTTCAGATGAGGAATAATCAGCCTTAAAGGCCCCTGTTTTGAAGCTGGAAATTTCACCAATCCCTGTTTCCTGTGAAACCTGTGTGGCGTAGAAGGGATCATAGTGTTACGTAGATTGTATATTAGGTTTTTTTGCACTGTTGTAGGTCATATTTGTATCAGGATTTGATGGAAAGCTGATTTATGGTTGCTGCGATCCATTGAGAATTGTTGTTTCCATTTTATGTTACCACTAAGAAATATGACTTTCTTACTATGGAAACTCATGTTTACCATTTATCTCGAAAGAATTTTAAAATATATGAAGTTATTGTCACACCCGGTTTCAAGAAGACAACCGAATGCACACCACATGTATGCCAAGATCAATTATTCATACATGCAGCGATAAAATAGTGAAATACCATTATTACAGTGCCAGGTTCACATGTATACTAAGATCAATTATTCATACATGCAGCGATAAAATAGTGAAATACCATTATTACAGTGCCAGGTTAACGAATAAACATTTATTACATAGTGACTCATGGTCTAAAATAGAAATAACAGAGTAGCGAATAATAAACTAGCGGAGCGACTATCCTATCTTCCACAGGCGTTGTCCGGGGGAAACACCAGCCTAGTAAGAAGCATGCGGATCGAAGTCATCGTCGTTGTAGTCCACTTTACCTCCGTTGTCTGAGCAGCCATTGTTTATCCAAACAAAGAGGGGGAATAGCAAATGTGAGTAAATGTCGTACTCCGCAAGTGTAGGAAATAATATGACATGTTGGCAAATATCAAGAAAAGCTGACACATGGTTTACTGTACTAATGCAACAAGATACATTTATAAAAGCAACCTATTTACTAGGTGTAATTCTCCAAGCTCCAACAAAGTAACATCAAGGAAAAGCTCATCAGATTACCCCATCCGACTACCGACTCACCAAGTTCCCACCACTTGGCTACCAAACCAAACCAACCAACCATCCCACTAATCGCGAAGAAGTCCAAGCTCGCTCTTGACCGTGAGCACGGCTGTCATGACAGTTTTTATCCTTGCAAGGTTTGCACACATTCACCACGAGTCAATGTTATTCCGTTTTGCTTTACACTTCCGTGGTGTCAAGCCAGGTAAACATTGAAAAGCTTTTCAATAGCGCCTCATACCCTGTAAACACCCGTTAGGATTCGCTAAAACACGGGAGTCTATTTTCCCTCCAATGCATAGCCCCCATTTACGCCACAACAACAACCGAATGGTGCCACAGTAAATAAGAGACAACTATTTAATTAGCTAAGCCGCACCCATTTAAGCCACGTGGTTACGCTGGTCAGCCGGGTTACATGTCCACGAACCGGTCCTTAGAATCTAGCACAGGCACCAACACAAATCACGTCGTGCACAATGGCACCATACCAAACCATCCAGCCTGTCCAGATTCCCTAAGCTCCATGTGTTGCTAAACAATTACCAACCCAGTGAATTAAGTAGAGCATTAGTCAAATTAATTAACCGGTTTCCAATAGCACTAGCATTGATATACCCAAACCATAGACACACCACCCGAACAAAGGCTTCAAAGAATAATATGGAAAGCTAGTAAACCAACAACATAGGATTCATATTAAGACTCATGCATACAGTTTAAAAACGACATATCCTAAAAAGGTTCAGTATGCATCAAGGGCACTTGCTTTCTTGAAGTTGCTGCTCAAACACCTCAAACTCTTGATCCTGAAGATTGAATGACGTCTCTTGAACCGATTCTGTCCGCGCAATAATACCGACAAACAAGCAACAAGCAAGACTAAGAAAACAGTCCAAACAGTACATTCATGGCAAACAAAACATATCAACAGAAAGCCTACGTTGTGATGATCGCGTGGGTGCAAGAATCAAGTAAATCGGAATTCGTATGAAAAAGTTATAAGGTTTATAAGCTGTAGGGGTTTTACTGAAAATCTGTCATTGTAAACGTGATTAGCAGAATAGTTTATACTAAAAACTGACTTCTATGTCAGCATAACGTCATGATGATGCAGAAACGTATTTATACGGTAAAGACGGATAGCAACGGAAAGGCATGCAAACTTAACTGATTGATGAACGAGCAAACTACTATGATCTGAACACTATACTACCAGAAACAAGAACGAAACTAGCAAGAAACAGAGCCTGGCGGCAGCTAACTACGGCAGCTACGCCATGCATGCTTCAGCAAGCTTGCTACACTAAGTACAGCCTATCAAACTCGACGCAAAACTACACGAACCAATATGAAAATTAGCGAGTCTCACCGAGAGGCTTCACAGCTTGTAGCGGTGACGGTCGATGAGGATCCTCAGCGTTCGTCAGGCTGCAGGTTGCCTGGCCAGAGGCGACGATGAGCAGAGCAAGTAAAGGACTAACGACGTGAAGACGAAACTAATCAACGCACTCACCGGAAACGTCGCGGACTGAGTTTTCGGGGCGGCGAGACGACAGCGATCGGCTCCGCAAGCTCCGGACTGCTCTGCGATGTCAAGGTTTTGGGGTCAGCGATGTCGTCGGCGGCTCGTCTTGACGAAACAAAGGCAGCGACTTACCAAAACGATGGCGGCGTGAGGTTTCCTTGCGAGGGAAGTTGGTGCGTCTAGGTTTTTGCTTATATAGGAACGGAGAGAAGTTTGTTTGTGGATACGATTCCGGTACTCATAGAAATCCTTCTCCGAGTCCAATTTTGTTGGAGATAGCAGCACGGTGGCTTTGTCTATCACGATGGCTCTGGTTGATCAAACGTCGAGGTACTCTGTTTTTCAAAACAGAGCAAAACTTCTATCGAATTTAAAAATACATTTTTACACACAAATGCAACAGACAACATGATGCAAGGTTACCTTAGCCAACTTTTAATTAAGAAAATCTGGAATTGTATTATTGTTCAAAGTACTTTTACATTATGAAAATTTAGGGTGTTACAGTTATTGATCAGTATACTGTCTCTTTGAAACAGATTTAGACATTAATCTAGCAAGATGAAACGAGATGTACCCCGTTTTTATTTCCTTGTGGTTATTAAAATAAGGTGGGGGTAGCAAAGAAAGCGGCGAAGGTAGTCTATTGTTGCGTGTGGTAGCATGGCTAACTTCAGAGTGGAAATTTGACTATTTTCCGTGTGGCATAAGAAGAGAACTTTGCAAACTACTCCAGAATTACAAGTGCTATAAATTCTGTAGCTAGCTTGCAGATAACAATTTGTCCCGGCTCACTAATTGGTGAGGCTACAGAGACTCCATATGTGTTAGATGCTAAAACAAGCCAATTTTACAGAAGTTTCTGATTCCATAGGCAAAAGATTCCAAACTCCCCAAGAGAGCTGTCTCCATTTTAAAGTAACAAGTTTAACACAAAATACAATACAAAATGCCATGACATTCAACACTAAACATTTTAAAGCAACAAGTTGAAAATTGAACAATAGTACTACTCTGCAAAACATTCTAGTGACGTAGTGCACAACAGAAACAGCTGACGTTCCATGACCTTTATGACAGTCTTGAGTCTTGACCGTGAACTAACCATGTTCAGCATGTTCACTGATGGATCTATGCTAATGCCTAGAGGACTAAAGTCACTAGACAGCCCATCGTATAATATCAGCTGCACAGTCCAAAACACCTGTCTTACAGCTACGACATACTATTACTTCATGGCTACCAACATTGGCAGTTCTTGGCTGAGAAGTACTCCCCATTCCCGCTGGCCAACCTTAATCCTTAGTCAGAAAAAAATTTGTTGAGTCATTGTTTTCTCGTTGTCTGAGAACCTGATATTTTCACAGAGACCAGAAACGTGTTTATAGAATGACAGAACCCTGGCTCCAGTCAGCTACTATTTCAAGAATCCAGGAACCAATTGCCAGCTATAGTTTACACTTTACACCAAGTTCAAAACAAGGTCATCTTCCATAGTCTTAACTAGCCATGTCGATGCACTACATGATGGAAGTAATGATTTTTCCAAAGCCAACTAGCTGATTATAACAGTGTAGACAATCAATTAATGATGAAGGATTCAAGGACATAAAAAACAAGCACATATAATGCAAATGGTGATACCTGTCAGGTATGTTTCCCGTGATCACCTTAGGGAATTTCCTTTATTGTCTTCAAATCTAATTTGCTAGCTTATGTTTCCCAGTCCAGCTTGCCAGGGTCTGAATTACCCTCAACTCCTAAAGACATCGCAGGTTCGTTTTGCAGATATGTTGAGGGAAATGTCACCAAAATCCTTATCTGAATACATATAATTTCAAAATTGAAGAGTAGAGAAACGGTAAAGGAACGGCAATCTTTCAAGCACAAGCAGCCACAAGAAGAAATGCTAATAAGCAAAAGCCACACACTTGCTACTTTTGAACCACAGATAATAATAATAATAATAAACTTCTAAAAAAAATGAAAACTGAGAACACAAAAAAAGGGAACTTCTCAGAAAAATAAAAACTGAGAAATACAAAATAAATGCTTTCGTTGAGAGTCGAACTCAAGACCTCCCGCTTACTAAACGGGTGCTCTAACCAACTGAGCTACGAAAGCTGTTTTTGTTTGTTTCATGTACAGTAAGTACATTAATGATAAATTTGGTATTTGTCAAATATAACACTTCCCCCTTGTATGTGAGAGTGCAGTGAATTATGAAAGCCTCCCGCTTCCCTGTAGTATTTTGAGAAAAAGCTTTTCATAACTGTAGGGATACTGGAAATGAAACAAGGTTTTGTCTGGGGTAAAATTGCACGAGGAGGAACTTCTGTTACTGTAATTCTCTACAGAAATGACTACATGTTATTTTCTTTCCTTGGAGACGTTCTCATGTGGCAAACTGGCAATTATATAAAGAAAATGTGATGCATCATAATGCCTGTTTCCAAAGTCCAAGGCCAAAGATTCTCAGGATTGAAGGGCAAACAGTTGGTTCTTCACTCGAAGGATTCAGGTTTGCAGGCAGCCAAACTATTGGCTTTTCACTGGTAGCTTCAAGTATCAAAGGAAAACAGAGCATACATTGCTAGTGACACAAGTGTCACTTCCATGATAGATGATACTACTACTACTCTCCGATCACATCTAACCAAGGAACAGAACAAACATCTGTGAAGCAGCAATCCATCTTGCCGCCATCCTGATTCTAGGATACACACAAACTGACGCTGAAACCGTGCTGAACTGAACTGAACATGCCTAATTTAGAAGTTTACGGCCATCTTTTCACCCACTAGGATGCTGCCGAGACCGTCCGAACGCCCGAACGGCCGCTCGCCGCGCTGGCACTGCCACGATGAGCGCTGCGTCCACGGCTCAAGCTGTTACCGTTGCCGGACCCGGCGCGCGACCGGCCGCTGGGCTCCGGTTGCGCCGGCCTCTGCTTGCTGCTCTGCCGGGGTCGATTCATCGGGCTGGGCGCGCCGTGGCTGCCGCCGGCCTGGACCGCCTGGTCGACCACCTCGTCGCCGGCGCTGCACGTCCGGTCCGAGGACTCCACCGAGGCCGGCTCCCACGACGGCGTCCACGGGATGCCGGACACGCTGTTGCTCCCGGCCGACTCCTGCGGCTCGGCTGCCTCCGCGCGGAGGTCACGCACCGCGGGCACGTGCTGCAGCCCCCTGCCGCGCGCGCTCGGCTCAACGCCGCGGGTGTTGTCCGCGGCGCCGGACAGCGCGTTGACGGAGCCCCTGTCGTCGGCGGAGCGGCCGGGCGCGTAGTCGTAGGTGCGGTTGTCCGACGAGGAGGAGGAGGAGTTGAGGTCGGCCACGGCATCGAGGATGGAGCACGCCTTGGCGACGCACGCCGGGAGCGTGAAGGACGGCGTTGCGGGTGGAGCGGCGCCCGCGGAGGTGGACTGGAGCTGCTCGTGGTAGCTCTGGATGTCCTCGAGGATCTGGGAAGCGTACGAGTTGTTGGAGCTCTGGTCGAAGTCGCGCGACGTGCGACGTGACCGACTGATGGCCGGCCTCTGGCTGAGGCTCTCTGCCACGACGCTCGCAGTGCGCGTCGCGGACGTTTTTGTTGTTGAGTGCGCTCTCGCCTCGGGCGCCGCAACGGTGGCGTTCTCTGCAACCTCCGGCTTCACCTTTGCAGAACGGCCGCTTGCCGTGCCAGTCGGCTCCTTCCCACGATCCGCGGCCTTCTGGTGCGCAACGACCACGGTCTCCTCGGTGGATTTCTGCACTTATCAATCGCAACAGTGAGTTGAACGGTCGGCACGAATTGCAAGAAGCGGCACAAAAATTCGAACTTGATTCGATCGTTACCTTCTGAGGTTTGGCGTTGGTCGCGACGTTGTTCCGGAGGGCGTTCTCGTCGAGCTCGGACATGGGGTTCCGCCGGTACGGGGACTGCTCAGCCTTCCTGGACGAGCTCCGGCTCAGCGCCGGCGTCGGCCCCGCCGTCGCCGGCCTACCGCCGGCATTCTCGTTCCCCACCGCCGCCATCATCCTCGCCGGAGAGCTCGATCTCGGAGACGCGCACCTCATCCCTGACGCGGCCGCGGGCGACGGCGCGCGGCCCTTCTCCCTCGCCGGCACGGACACCAGCTTCCCCGGCTGCTGCTGCTGCTGCCTCGCGCGATCTCCGCCGCCGGTGCCCGCCATCGCCGCGGACGACACGCCGCCCTCCGAGCGACGCCCCGGCGACCGACTCGCCCTCCTGCTCCCGCCGCCGCCGCCGCTCCTCTCCCGGCTCCCCGACCGCTTCCGCTGCGGCGATCCCCGGTGCGGGGATGGCCTCGACACCGGAACGCCCTGCCTCTCCCAGTCGCACTCCTCGTCCCCGCCGCCGCCGCCCGCCGCGGCCTTCCTCTCCTGATCGAAGTCGTAGCTCCGCTTCGACCCCGAGCGCCGCCTCCGGTGGCCGCTTCCCTCCCCTCCGGTCTCCCCCGACGCCGCCCTCCCGGTGCCGGAGGAGCTCCGGCTGAGGCGGCCGCACTGGATGAGGATCGCGTCCACCTCCTCCTTGGTGCAGCTCGAGGTGCGCACCGGCGCCGATGGCACCACCACCACCGGCAGCTGCTTCGGCGCCTGCTCCTCCTGCGGCGCCCGCTTCTTCTTCTTCTCCTCCCCGGCAGCCCCGACCGCCGCCGCCTTGGTCCTCACAGCATTCTTGTCGGCCGCGATCTTGGGCTGCGGCACCGTCTTCTTGGCCTTGTCATCGGCGATGGCCGCCGCGACCTTGCCGGGCTTCTGCTTGGACGTGGCGCCGGGCGGCGGCTGCTTCTTGCTGCAGCAGAGGCCCATGGCGGCTTCTTCCTTCTGTTGGTGGGAGAGAGAGAGGAGCAGGGGAGTGAAGGGAAAGAGTGAGTTGGACTGTGACGTGGTGGTATTTAAGCAGCGCGTGGGGAGACGCGATTAGCGAGTTGATTATGAGTTGGTGTGTGTCGTGCTCTGTGTTAGTACCCCGTGGCGCGTGCATGATGAGCAAAGCTGATGCGAGATGGGAGATTCAAAATCCCTTCCTCTGCTTGCGGATCGCATCGGGGATCGGGCGCGCACGCACGCACGGGGGGAGGAGAGACGTTGCCTGGTCCTGGTGCCGTGGACCGGCGGATGTTACTGGGTGCTTTAGGGTTTAGGCAGCCTTTTGTGATGACGGTGTATGTGGAACGGTTTCATGGGATTGGAGTTTGATTACGTTCCCTGATCCGCGGGGCGCTATCCGTTGGAATGGATTTAGCGGGGCCTGGATCTGATTAGCTCATCATCTCGTCTTCAAATTGTTCGGTGATGTAGTATAGTACTGCCAGCGAGTACTAACAGAATCAGGGACACATTACTGCTGATATCGTTATAAAGTGGGCCAGTGGGGAGCATGTACCATCATCTCGTCTAGTGCCACGTACTACACCAACCAGTACTGCGAGAACCGGGGACACATCACTGCTGATTCCGTTCAAGTGTGGAGCATCACCTGTTAACGAGTGGTATTAGGTTGCGACGTCCATCTCCTAATCACGATGGGAATCGAACTAAGAGACCATTGGTTGCTTGGGAGCAGGTTTACTGCCCCGCATTTATCTCTTGACTAGCTAAAAGCGGAGGTCATTTTGGAAGGCCACAGCTCGACGAAGGCGAGTCTTTTGACAATGGCGCTGACGTTTCGTACACACCATAAAGTTGTTTCCATGGCCGCTGCCTTTCTCTTCGTGCTTGCCCCACGCGGGCCTCGGCGTCTGGAAATTTTAGCCGAGCCGTGCATCTGGATGCGGCGATTCAAATGGAGGCGGGGACGTTTGAATGGAGCCCGACCTGCGCTGCGATCTCACCAACTCTACCTAACGGCCAACGGCTACCGGGGAAAAGCCCTCCGAGGCGTATTGCATTCCAAAAAAAAAAAACGGTTACCGGGGAGGTGCACGGCACAGACCCTGATCAGATAGATTCTGATGGCTGCTGGATTGGATTCCCTTTGCAGGCGGCACAAGTCGACCGTTGCGGTTCGCCCTCCCACTTCTCTTTTCCATCCAGAGGCGGCAGCAAGCCGACCGTTGGAGGTGGAAGCCTGCGTGCGTGCGGTAGGGTGTCGTCGTCGTCGTCTCATCCGCGGCATATTTTTTCGCGGCGTTCGATCCGCTCGCTCCCGTCGATTGCGTTGGCGGAGGGTTCGTCAGGTTCTCACGTGACGGGTGTGGGAAATTACGTGTTTTTACCTGTTCTCTCATTCATCTTAAGGCGACACACGGGTACGGGCATTGAACTGATTCTCTGATGACTTCTTCAACTCGTGTCGCCCAATGGACCCAACCTTAAGCAGACAGTGAAAATACCGAATCCTATGCCCGGGCTCCGCTGCTATATACACCTCTTGGAGAGTGGCTAGTGAAAGAGTGGGCCGTGTCACCATATACTTTGTACAGAGTTCTACGCACAGTGGGCGAAACGGAAGAACTGTACACAGAACAGATGGTCCTAGATTTGCAGTAGGAATTGAAGTACTGTAAAATGCAGGGGTGCAGATTGGTGCCGGATGCAAATTCCGCGCACAGGACGCGAACCGCGACTTGAAATTCCAAATTGATCTCTCTGCCGAGGAGTTAATATGATGGCAGAACGAACGCAAGGCACTCACTCGGCGTTCAATGGTGCTGCATCCATTTTCTGCTACCTTCAGCCAGGGAACATGCATGGTTTCCCAGAACAAAACAAAGAGGATTAAACGAAGAAGTCAGAGAATAATCTGTGGGCCAGCACCCAGATGGGCTGGAAGGCAATGTGGGATGGGCTGAAGTACGGCACGGGCTCAATTCTCTCACGATGGAGCCCTGACACCCAACCTTTTTCTTTTTCCTCTATAAAATGCTCTAGGTACGAGCCAATAGAAACCCTCTCGCTTCGGCCTCAACGTCGGCGGCGGGGTCTCTTCCTTTCGATCCGATGGTGATCGAGCACTCCATCCGAGAGCGCTCCCGGATGCCCTAGCCATGGGGTGTAGGGAGAAAGAAGGAGGCAGCGGGAAAAACGAACAATGCAGGTTCTGTTGACGGACGCGACGAGCACGCAGCGTGCGCGACTCAACCTGACACCGAGGGCGCCTTTCTTTCTCTAATTTTGAGAAACGAGAGGAGAAGACTTATTTGTCTATCTATATTTTTGATTCAGCTAGTTGCAATCAGTTTGTTATCTTCAATCACATACCGATCTCTTACATCTTTTTTCGTTCATTGTCGTGATCTGTAATAATTTCTTAATCTCAGAGACTGAATTGTTCTTGTTTGCTATTGTGAATTTGCTTGGCCTTCCTCGATCTGATTGTTTCCGTGTGATCTGCTGCTGATCAGGGTGTCTGCAAACTGAAACAAAACGCACCTACGAACAGGTTGCAGACCAGGCGCGTGCGGCAATCGGTAACATCGCACAAAATGCGTTCATCACGTCTAGATAAATCATACCAGTAGCATTCCCCAAACCGTACTGACGGAGTAATTGGAGGTTCATACATACTCTACTGGGTTTTATAGATTGAGTTTTAAAGAAACACTATGGCACCGAAATAAGGCAGATACACAAACAAAATCTTTAGGGCAACCGGGCTCCGTATTCGCTCATGACAATTAGGTCACGCAACAAAAATTTATCGATAGTTATGTTAACGAACTATAGAAATTTAAGGGCGCACCCTGGGTGTACTATCCAATTTTGACCTTCAAATACACCCCTGTACCTTTGAGCATACATCAAAATCATATAAACAGTTGTCCTAAAGACAGCAGTTAAAACCAGACGCTTATCTGCAGGACTGGACAGAAAAAACATATAGCCAACGCATTTGTTCCACATATTTCCCCATGCTATCCAAGTTGGCCAGCATCATGTTTATTTTATATAATATAGAACTTATTAGATAGCTCTGCAAAATCGCGCAAACAAGCTAGACATGTTGCATTCCAACCCATTCACCATCTTAACCAACATTGACAAACTAGCAGGGGGTCACAAAATGTCTTCTTTGTCCCAAAATAGGATATATGCTGACGGTAGGCTCACACATTATAGTGCACAAGTAATCATATAAAGAAGCTGGATCGGAGTTCTTTTTTCTTGACCTTAATATTGATGCAATGAGACATTTTAGGCTCAATGACTCATAGCTCTATGATTTTTTTCCATCCATTACCAATCAAACAATGGCGCAATCATGTCCCATTGATCCCAGCAGAACACAAAAGCATAAGCAAATTAGGACATACTATATACTGAGGAATGCTAGCACACATGTGGAGATATCTGATGGTGTCCTGAGATTCCCAATTCAGAGTACCCAATACATCACAAACTGAAACTGGTACTTCAATTATACCCGGGTTTACAATAGCTTCCAATCATATGATCGTCGTCAAATACCAAAACCCTTGGTTTTAAGATCGATCACTAAACAGAAGCTTGGTATACTATTTTGTATAAAGCATTGTATTAAGATATCTTTCTCTCAATTGTATTTATACGACAAAGTCCTATAAAGCTTTTGGAAATGACATTTGCCCTACAAAAGTTGATGATGTTTAACATGGTGGTGCAAACTAATAGATGATAAGCTACAACACTACCACAAAGATTATTTACATTCTTGGAGACTTGGAGCATAATAACAAGATGGTTTATAAAAAATGTCTTGTCTCGAAATTGAAAGGAACTCCTAAAGACTAATACCAGCGTTGCACCTCAACGGTTGTTCATTCGTGCAGGTCCAATAATTGGTTTAGAGAACATACCCTAACAGCATGTAATGTCTTTGTGGCTAGATAATTTCGTATTTCAATCATTCAAGAGTCAAGACATCAGTCATTCTATCTTAAATTTATGATGTTGAACAGAATGGGTCAGCAAATTCATAGGCTCTTATGCTTTCAATTTGTATGCCCCTGCTGATTTGATGTCAAGTGAAAGGAACTGAATCGAAATTGTCCTATATAGAATGGTGCTTGAAATGATTCTCACAGTGCCAAACAGCTCTACTTGCCTAACAAATTCCTGCCATCCTAAATATAAAAATGGCCATATTTATTAGTCCAAGGACTCATACACCTAGTCGCAGGAGTACTGATATTATAGCAAGCAGACAAATAAAATTCTTGGAACAATCAACAGATAACTAAGTACCAAGCATATCCAACAAACAGCAGCAAAATTATTGCTATTACAACTATCGACCATCATCATCCGAAGAATTCCCACATCCGAAAAACAGATGTCGAACGCAGGAGGAGGAAGAGCACAAGAGCAAGCAAGCAAACAACTTACTTGCCATGCCTTCCAAGCTCCTACCCGCTGGCACCCCTGTCACCGCACCGCACGCCGGGAACAATATACACACGCCACCACCGCGGCCATGATTTGTTATTCTATAAGGACGGCGCCGCCATTTACAGTTCCACAGGCAAGGCACTCACTCACTCACTCGTTGTCGACGAACTCGAACTCGTCCTCGCGGAGGTGGACGAAGAACCGGACGGGCTTGGGCTGGCCTTCGACGGGGAGGTGGAACTCGACCTTGTAGGGCGTGTTGGCCGTGATGCGCTTGCCCTTCCAGACGCCCACGTACTGGTTGACGACGCCCTCCATGCCTTGGACGTCGAGGTTGGGCGCCTTGAGGACGTGGTAGACGCGGAGCGGCGCCGTGACGCGCACGCGCCGGCCGATCTTGGACGCCGCCGCGGCCTCCTCGGCGGCCACGTCGTCCGAGGACACCTCGCTGGTGAGGGCCACCTGGATGCGCCCGCGGCGGTGCGGCGCCGCGCCGAGGCAGCGGAACGCGGGCGCCGCGGCCGGGAGGCGGCGGCGGAGCAGGAGGAACGAGGAGGTGGAGGTGGACGGCGGTGCCACGCACGCTGTGGCGGTCGCCATTCGGGTGCTGCGGTGGTACAGCGCGGCCGGCGAGCGGCGGACGAGGGGTGGAGAGTTCGGTCGAACAGTTGGTGGGCGCGGGAGAGACGAGGAGCGGATAGAAGCCGCGCAACGAAAGGTGGAGCAGCGAGGCGGGTACAACTAGGGAGCGCGCGCGCGGGACGGGCAGTTTGCGTGAGGTTTCGACCGAGGTGGATGCCCCTCGATCTGATGACCCCGGGGATTCACTGGATAAGGCGGGAGCGCGCGTCTGGCTGTGGTTGCTCGCCGCGGCCGCGCCTCCAGCACACGGCGCTTACCTGACCCCGGCTCCCGTTTGGCCGCTTGCTGCGGGGACTTCTCGAGTTGCCATGCCAGCTCCCCAGCTCACGAGATAATCCGGTCGCCGCCAGCCATTCCTTCCGCGGAAGGAGCGCGTTTCGACGACAGCGATGAACGAGCACGTACCAACAAAGATATTTGCAGGGGGATAAGTTTGATCTAAGATATCCTCTTCGTCTCGTCGAGGTATATCACTGTCAAATAGGAGTAGTAAAGTGAATTGGAGACGAAACAGGGCGGTGACTGGTGAGAGAGCACGCACCACGCTATAATAACGTAGATCAAGCACCCCTCGATTGGTTGAATCAAGCCCATCCACAATACATATATGCTGGAAACTGAGGATACAGATCACAACTTTTAACTGTAAGCAGCATCGAACTCTGCCCAATGAACGCCACTTCATATCTTATATTGATAAAATTGCAGAGGAAAAATGTCATTTCTAACCAATGGTACATTTTTATCATAGGCCCTAAAGTAAAACTAGTGGTTGCAGATGAGCACTTCAAGAGCATCAAGCACTAGAAACCGCCGGATCCTCAGATTCATGGAGAAACACCATTCTTTTTTTTTTTGAAACCTCTCCTACTGAGTACAGCTGTAGTATCTGTTCGTATGCGTACACACTCACTCACAAGTCACACCACAAGGCACACCAACACACACCCACGCACACGCCCAGCCCTACAACTACACACAGTGTCGTCGAAGACTGCGTCCTTCGAGAAATCGCCAAAAACCATCGGGCTCCAGCGCGCGACGAGGAGCGTCGCATTCCCAACGCACACCCACGCACACGTCCAGCCCTACAACTACACACAGTGTCGTCGAAGACTGCGTCTTTCGAGAGATCGCCAGAAACTATCGGGCTCCAGCGCGCAACGAGGAGCGTCGCATTCCCTCTGTGTCACCACGTATGGAAAGGTAACTGTAATACGTATGGAGAGGTAACGGTAAATTTATTATGCGAACAGTGCAATGAACAGTACCACTGCAGCACTGTTTATTGCAACAGTCCCGCGGGTGCCGGCGCAGTGCAACCATGTGCCACTGGCCACTCGCCCGGGAGAACGCAGGCGGAGAAACACGTTTCTGGCATGGTGATAAAACATTCAAAATGCCCATGGTAACATACTTGGTATTCACATTAATCACCAGGACACTGAACACATGATCCTGCACCTATTTACACCCAAGGAAAAAAGAATGACCAGTGATCCCATAAACTTTTGCCGCAGCAGACAGCCAACTTATGACGAGTGTTAAAATGCAGTAACTTTTGTGCCATTCAATAGTTTCCCTATGTTTACATTAGCTTATGAAGGCTGAGCGTCACTTTCTGTCTTTGTGTCTAATATCTCACTCAGAGAAGCAGGACGGACAAGTGAAGCTGCTGGAAGCGGAGCCAGTGATTTACCAGCTGGGACTCGCATAAGGTAGATGCGGTGATTCTCATTCACTGCCTTTTCAAAGCTTTGTTTCAAGTCTTGCTCTAATCTGGAAGCAGAATCATAAAGGAGTCGAGGAGCACCCTTCGCACTTTTTGCATCCTCAATTGCATTCAGTCCAACCTGTAGCCGAGCTACCTCCTCACCAATTTCTGTCTTTTCGTGGAGTTCCATGGCATATCTATAGCAAGCTTCTGCATTGAACAGTGCAGCCTTCAACTGGATCTGCGATATCCATGATCTTTCAAAGTGGTTGTGTAGTGGAGGGCTAAGAAGTGCATCATAAGCTTCTTTGTAGTACAGACCAGCCTGCATAAAGCCAGAGCCCATATGCATAAAGTTTCGCTGATTTCAGAAATGGGTAAATCTCTGCGCTAGGAACATAGTACTTTTCCTAAACCTTTCAATGATGTCCAAATATACGTAAAGTTATTCATCATTCCATTTCAACAACATATGATAATAAGTGCCATGCACAGTAGTTAATGCCAGCAAGAAAGAACAAACAGTAGCGATAGCAATATAACTTCAGGGAATACGATCATTAGTTTCCAAGTAATGTACTAAAACTTTGGTTTGTTACTGTCCTTTAGATTGATTTTGAATTGTGTCAAGCATATAGCAATCAGATATCCGTCCATGGATAAAGCAAATGCGAATCAATTAAAACATCAAGTCCCTCAAGTTCCTAAGATTTTGTTACTGTGAAACATATAACGACAGATCTTTTGAGACTTCAATTGCAGTGACAACATACTAGTACTTCTTGGGCAATAAATAGCCTTTCCAAGTTTTGCCCTACAATAGCCGTGGGTTTTCTCCTATAGCAAAGCACCATTCTTCACTTCAAGCAATTGCCATATTAGGCGCATAGAAAAGAGGAAACAGAATTTTTTGTTTAAACTGGTTGAACTCTTAGAAACCTACCGGTTTAGTAATTCTCAACTTTTAAGGCGTTCAGCAGATTTTCTTCTAACATTGGCATTGCTTGAGCCCAGGAAACATGCTACAGCTATTCCTTTCCATGGAATGCTGGCATTCCATCTCGTGTATGATGTTAACTAATGGCATGAAGTCCCACTTCGTCTAGGCATCTTATTGGCTTCGCATTCAGTTTCCAATTTGTGTTGCAGATATTGTGAAATCAAACCTATGCCCTGACAACAGAAGTGTCGATGCTGAAGTAGAATAGGTGATGCTAGGCATAATTTACTTTGACTTGTGAAAAGGAGCATATGGGGCTGAAGAAACTACAGCAACCAGAACGAGAGGCGGAATGGCATAATTTAGTTTCACAAGTCAATATGATACAACATTCTCATTTGCGGGTGCCAAATGGTTGGAAGGAATTAGAGCCATAGAGTTGCTAATGAAATTACATCAATTGCTCTAGGTGGTGGAGAAATTAATCTGCATTTGCATCTAAAGTTTCATATCCCACAATCACTGACGGAAACTCTAGTCTATGGAGATATACGGATGTTGAAAAACACACAAACTCCAACCCTCTAGCACACCTATAATACCAATGATTTACACAAAAGACAACATATGTATTTTATTTTTCTTTTAACGGAACAATTGTTCATTTGCTTAATGAAACATAAGCTTCCTTTTATCTAAAAGAAGGCATTTTTCATCTTGAGATAATGAACAGTTTCATGGCACCCCATATGACCGTAACAGTACTTGCTCAATACTCGAAATTGCAAAATTGTGATTTGTGTTACCGCATTGCAGTGAAACAAGGAAAGATATAGACAACAAAAGGCAGGCAATCTCACCTGCATGGCCACCTTGGAGCACGCGGCCCGCGACGTTCCTGCGGCGAGAGCGCGCTCGAAGCAGCACTCCTGCGCCTGCGCGAGCATGAGCCTCTCCAGCATCGCCGCGGCCTGCGGACTCATATCCACCGTCGACTCCCCCTGCCCCTCCATCATCTCCCCCACAGCCCGAAACGCCCCCGCCGCGCGCTGGAACTGCGCGCACGCCTCCTTCACCCCGCCCGCCGTCGCGCGGTCCACGGCCGCCGCGATATTCGAGGCGACTGCCCCGAGGTTGAACACGAGGGCGGCCTTCTCGAAGCGCAGGGACGCGGAGGAGTGCTTGAGGTGGGGCTTGAAGGCGTCGTGCCAGGTGAAGGTGAGGGTCTCATCGAAGGCACAGGGATCGTCGCGCGCGGAGAAGAGGAGATGGTGGTAGCGGAGAAGGATGGCGCGGCGGGAGGCGGGGGGATCCGAGTCCCCAGCGGAGAGCGCCGCGCGGAGGTCGCGGATTTCGTTGAAGAAGGCGGAGTTGAAGAAGTGGCGGTCGCGGAAGAGCACGGCGGCGGCGGTCTTCTTCTCCGGGACGGAGAGCATCGGGGAGGGCTGCTGCGCCATGATTGATCCCCACACGAATGGGTTGGACTTGTCGAGGTAGACGCGTATTTATGTGTTGACGTGGGCTTTCGGCCTATAACAATACAAGCCCAAACGTGTATTACATGCTTCTAACCAGGCCCAAAGTCATTCACGCTCGGCCGCTTGAGTTTCTAACTTTTTGTTCGTAATAGTGGATCTTGTTACTGGGCTAGAACTAGAATTAGGCCCATAATTTTTCATAAATGCCATGTCGATTTTCTTGTATATATATACACAGCGACATGGCATCACGTTTTTGCCATGTGGACAGAGGCTACTGGTCCTTTTCTCAGCTGTTCATGCATGCGATCATTACAGTTACATTTTTTCCGGGCATGACGAATTCGAGAACAAGGAGAAGAAAGTAATTCAGCAAGTTTCTTAACATTGTAACTCCGAAATCATTAATCACGAAACCGATACTGCATAAAAGTACTTGGGTAGTGACATACATGTTCCAAATCAAGACGCGCACACACACTGGCACTCATGCAATGTAAGTACAACTATGTAGATGTGAATCATAGACATCATGTAAAGAGCAGAGGAGAGCATAAAACTCGTCTCCTCCTTCAAGCCTCCAGGCATCCCTGAAGACAGCTACTGCATGCAAGTAAAGAGATGATGAGATGCGTGCACTACCTAGCTCGCTACCAAACATGCTAGAGATACCTAAAAATCATCTTGCAATCACGAATGATAATGGAAAGGTCAACAAGGACGGCGACTGAAATATAGGCCATCCTCATCTCCCGGCCTGAAAAATGCAGCCGGGATTTTCAGGAGAAGTTTGGGCAGAGAGAAAGAAAGGTCCAGATAAAAGGGAGGTCCTTCAGATGCTCCTGCGATTGTGTGTATGTGATGATCATACGGTGCGATGCCACAGGCTGTCTCTTAAAACCTGCAACCTGTGTGCATGGCACATCCTAGTTACTTGCTGTGTGTGAAGATTGTGAGCGATGTTTGGGGATGATGGATGGGCGTGTGTGTTCAGCTCAGTCCTTCCACATGTGGGTGGGACTGTGGGGCAGCGGAGGAGGGGGAGGGGGAGGAAAAGGAGAGGAGCCAGAGGCCATGGCTGGCCCTGCTGCTGGTGCCGGTGTCATGGGGACTTCCGGCGCGCTGGACACGTAGTCCATGCCGGTCTGCTCACCGGCGAAACGAGACTGAAGGAAGAGGCCGTGGGCGTTGTCCATGTCGTAGTCCCAGACGGAGCTGCCGGGCCCCCAGGCGCTGAACCACGCCTCGTCGGCGGGGCCCCACACGCCGCCGGACGTCACCGACGGCTGGAACACGGCTGTGTTGCCGTCGCCGCCCTGTTGATCCGCCGTCTGGGCCCCGGGATTTGGCTGGAGTTCCGAGCTCTTCGCCTGCTCTGCTTCGGGGAACAGAGGCTTCGCTTCGCTGTTGGGCGGTTCTTCTCCCTGACGCTGCGGCGCTTCTTGCTTCGTGCGTGTCTCGTCCGGCGTCGGGGGTGCGGACGAAGAAGAAGAGGAGCACGACGCCGCGGCGCTGGCGCTGGTGCGGCCGCTGCCGCCGACGCGGCCTTTCCCGAGGAACAGGTCCGGGAAGTTGAGCCTCGCGTTCTCGCCGCGGAGCTTGAAGGCCTCGCGGTCGTAGGCCATGGCGGCGTCCTCGGCGGTGTCGAAGGTGCCGAGCCAGAGGCGGGTGCGGTTGCGCGGGAGGCGGATCTCCGCAACCCACTTGCCCCAGTGGCGCTGCCGCACGCCACGGTACAGCTTGGGCGGGCCTCCCCCCTGCTGCTGCGCCCGGAGCAGGTGCTGGAACAGCGCCGGCGGGAAGGCGCCGCCGCCGCGGAACCCGCGCGGGCTCAGGTTCAGCACCTCGCTCCAGTAGCGCAGCAGCATTTGCTGCTGCACCTCCGGCGCCACCAGCTGCGGCGGGAACAGAGGGCTCGCCGCCGACCCGAACTGCGGCTGCTGTGGGCTACTACTGCCGTCGAACGAAATCATCTGTTGGCGCTGCAAAGGCTGCTGTTGCTGCGGTTGAAGAGGCTGCTGCTGGTACATGCCGGAGTACTGAAACAGCTGCAGGACCCTAGGTATCGCCGCCGCCGCATCGGAGGATGCTGCCGTGGCCGGATCGTACGCGAACGGAAATATATGTCGCGTCGGTGGCCACGACGTCGCCTGCGGCGACAAGGGGTGGGAAACAGAGGACGAGTCGGGGGAGGCGGGCGCCGACGAGAGCGAGGACAGCGAGCGGTGGAGCCGATCGGGGCTGCGCATCTTCTTGAGGGGCCGGAGCAATGCGGCCGCCGGCGCGTCTTCTAAAACTGGCGCCAGGTGCGGCCTCTCGCTCACCCCCTTCCCCTTCCAGCTCCGCCCGCGCCCACCTCGCCCTCCGCCGCCGCCGCCGTCCCCGCCCATGTCTGCCGCGTCCATCCCAACTTAGACAACTTTGTTTGTGTGTGTGCTTGTTGTGTGTATCCCGGCCGCCCGCCGCTGCAAACTGCACCGAGAGCTTCAAAGCCGCGCGCGCGCGTGGGAACGGGGAGCGAGCGAGCGAGCGAGCGAGGCTTTGCCAAGCGGGCGACCGGTGTGCGATCAGGGTTGCGAGCCAATGAGGCGCGCGGTTCTGATTCGGGGGGAGAGCGCCCCGCGCGATGCGCGCGCTTATAAAGCTCCAGGGGATCGTGCCAAAAGGCATGGCGATTTTTTGCAGCGCGCGGAGAAAGAAGAAAAAGGCGGACGTCGTTGTGTGGCGGGAACGGATCGTGGTCGGCGGCCAGGGCCCCACGCGCATTGACCGCACACCGCCGCTCGCCGTGTGACACGCCGGACGCCGCGATCCGTGCGCGGGAGGAAGGAGCGCAACGCACGGATCGCGAGGCGTGCGGTGGGCGTAGCTTTCGGTTGCTGTCAGTCAGAGCCTCGCTCGATTTTGCATGGCTGGACGGCAGCGATCGAGAACGAACCCGTAGACTGATTTGATCCCACGCTCCGTTGCTTTCCTTGCGCTCCACTGCTATCCCCCAACTATACGAGCAAAAAGTCGCGTCCGGTTTTGTTCTCGTGCTGAAGCTGAATGAAGCTACGTGCTAGCGTAGACTTCGGACGGATGCAATCAGCCTCAGCAATAATTTGACGGTACGACTAATACTCAACTGACACTGGTAATGGGTCGCGTACAATCAATGAGACGGAAACAAGTGTGCAGTTCGCACATCACACATTCCTCGCGTCGCGACGGGTGCTTTGCATTTGTTATGGAGATGATTAGAGGATCAGTGCAAGCATGATTTGGGCTGTATTAAGGGCGTACATGCCGAAAGCGGAGTGAATCAGCAGGCTGATCAGCTTATCGTCTGAATTGTTTAGGGAAAGATGGGGCTTTAATTAGTACTACTCAACATAAGGCTGTACTTGCTTCCAGGCTTCTCCCAGTAGTTTAGGACCTTGTGGCCTTGTCTTTCATATACTACTAATCGGGGCTCTGCATTTGCGCCATTGCTTTCATGATCGTTTGTTTGTTTCTTTTTTTCCTCCTTCCAATTCCTGCACATTTTGCTGTTGTTGTTGAGTGCAATGCTTACGGAAGCTGACGAATGATTTCGAAGAAGTTGCGTCATATCTCGGTTCATGTTAAAAAAAAATCACAAAAAAAATGTTAATTGTTTTTTCTCCAAAAACAGACAACGTAGCATAACTAACTCGGCATATACATGGTGCTGGCCTGCTGGGGATAAGTATGAGCTGCACCTGCACAAATAAATATATGATCATTTCGTCGTCTCTATGCAGCATCAAACTAAAGATGAGGCCGAGATGCATTCCTTGAACCGTCGAACAACTCGTGTAGAATAATGTGTTGGGCCATGTTGGACCACATATTAGCGCCATGGTTTGGTTTAACACGAGATCTCTATCTCTTCAGTGAAAGAGCCTGTACTGATTTTTATTCCGTGTCTCGAATCAAATCCTAGGTTCCCCGATCGAACTCCTGTTTAGAATTCAGAAGAATCTGGACGACGCTGTTCCGCCTACCCATCAATCAAACCACACACACAAAAAAAGGAGGAACATTAACTGCTGTTGCGTTGCCTAAAACCGTGATCTATAAACTTCCACACCGCTGATGATGTCCGTGTGATCAAGTCACGCTACATGAGCTGGATAGCTACTCCAATCACTTTGCAGGCCGCATTCATAAGCAGCCAGAGACGCAACAACAAAAATAAGATTCCTGCAGATCTGCAATCTTACGCATGTGTACAGCAGTCTTTCGCGAAATCTCCATATCTTTTCTACATAGACAAGGACTCATGAAAATGAACGAAATCTCCAAAGGAAAATATGCAATTACTATTATTTTCCAGAAAATTCTGACAAAAGTATGCCAGCATTAATGCATAATTAGCAGCGAGAGCATGATTATTAAGTATTAACCTCGATACGGTATTGCATTTACAACTAATTATTCTTTCAGCGATAGACGGCGTCCCTATTAATAGCGATGTGTCTATGACTATAATGACTTCGGAATCTCAAGATTAGTCGGTTCAGTCTCCGGCTAGCACTCAGAGCAAGTATTATGGGCATCTTTCAGCCGGCGCAGACCAATGAGGAAGGGAGAGAAAATAGGAGAGAGAGAGCAGCGAGCGACTCACGAAACGCCGGCACAAGCCGGCGAAATGGGCAGCTGAGCAACACTCCCCTGTTAAATCCTTCCACGTCTTGCTGAGCGCATTAAAAGTTGCGGGTCCCACCGCCAACGCTCGGCCGCTCGACGCCCGCTTGCCGGCGTATTCATAAGCCTTGCTCTCATACAGGTTAGGCGTCTGTAAGAGTAGTGGTGTCTTATATAGATTTATGTGTCTTCGTTGTGTTTAGAAAAGAAGTAAAGAACGGAGGAGATGCGAAACAATGTCCGGATCAAAATTAATGCAAAGCACACTTCGTTAAACTTGTTTCCCAGAAATGCGACACAAACAGCAGAGGCACTGCTCGATCACGCCTTTTTGGCACGTCCATGCGTCGCAGCACGTTCCCTGACAAAAATATCCCGCGCCTCGTCCATTTCAGCACGCCCCCAGTACCTCACTTTCGGCACGCACGATCCGGAAACGGCACTGCACCACTGCGCGCGGCGTGCGTTATCCTCGATCGATCGCTTGCCCCCGCGTCGTAGTTTAATAAATTAACCGGAAGTCCACGACAGCAGGCGCCGGAGGGCCCCGCCGCCACCGCCGGCCGGCGACCACCACGTGACGACGGACCGCCGCCCAGCCCCACCCGCCACCAAACCTTCCAAACTCCAGCGATGGCGACGGGCGCGCGTCCTCATCATTTGCGCGTGGCGCACGAGCCGCCGCTGCGGCTGCCGCGCGGGGCCGAGGCGAGGGCCGGACCCGCGTGTCATCCGGCTCGTGAAGCCAGGGACGCGAGGGCGTGCTGAATTCCGCGCGCAACATCGCAGACGCGGGAGGGTTGTCGCCGACGTCAAGCCTCACGCCCACGGGCGCGAACTGGGGGCGTCGCGTTGAGCTAGTAGCTGCAGCTCCACGCGGAGACGACACGTGCCAGCGACGCACCAACGCGCTAATCATTCGCGGTCGAGGCGGACGTGCCGTGCCAATTGGCAATTTGGCATGCAGATGAGTTTCAACGCAGGCTGATGTTTACCGGACACCATATGCTAGAGAACTTGTTGAGTGCTCCGTTACGACTTTGTTGATGGCTTCAGTAGTAGCTTAGCTAGTGCGCGAGCTATCCGGATTCCAGAAAGTTCCGTGCCAACAACCGAAAGGCTACGTTAACTCCGTATTCCTTCCACTGAATCTTAGTTTTGTTAAGGCACGAAAAGATCTTCTTGAATGAAGAAAGGCAGTGGTTTCATCTAGTACGTTCCAAAGGACTAACTAAGAAGATTTGGAATCCTAGAAAGGGGATTTTGCTTCTTTTTTTTCTCAAAAAATGAAGAACGAATGGTTTCGGTCCACAGTTGCTAATAAAAGAGTAGGAGCTCAGTAAACATGTTCATCAGGATCGACAATTGCAAGTTTGAATATTAAAACTTCCGAGATGCAATGTAAATTATATGGAGCGGTGTTGTCAGCCAGTGATGAGAAATCCCAAATTAGAAGGCGCCATATAATCTGTTTAATGGTTAATTAACAGGAAATTCAGCCCTATATGACGACCCCTTATACTATGTTTCCTCTCGAATTTTTCGTGGTGTCCACTTCAAAGTTCTCACGCAGAATAAATTGATAATCAATTTTAGAGATAGACGAGATGATGATCACCAAAACATAAGATGCTTCACTTGCCCTCAAACCTAACAACTGGCAAGCTATCAGTATCGCCTTTCCAAGACAATGGTAAACGCACCAATTAGCTGGAGATCAGATTGAACACTCCAGATTACGCAATGCACATAATCATGCATATTCCCGAACCAGAGATAAGCCAGACCAGCGTATTCACAATGTCGCCACTCCAAACACACGATGATTACGAGCAAGGTGTGCCTTTCACATTGTTTATCACCTTAATTCGACACCACGGCACATAACGACCTTATCTTCAAGCTTAGCCTGCAAGGTGCGCTCCATTAATTTATTATCTCGGCTGAGCTGAGCTCACTGACAGGGAGATCAGCTGATATTTTAGCCTCAGATGCACGCACCAAGGGAAGTCCCTGCCGCGTTCCGGCACCGGACCGAACGGATTAGCATCCCATCCGAGCGCATTGTTTATAATCGATATATTTGCGTGTGTTGTTATGCAAGTCAACATTAAATTCTGGTGAAGCTTTACTCTTTTGCGTGTGTTGTTATGCAAGTCAACCGTAGTGCTGGATGGAGTGGAGGGTAGCCGCGATGGCGTCATTCTGTTCTCTCTCCAGCAAAACAACAAAAATATCTTGCAAAACAGCGGCTCACGTATCATTCATCCTGCTAGATATTTGGCGACTCTTCTGACTACGTCAGGCGGCTCATATCGGCACATCTCAATGTACCATCTCCTTGTACGTATTTATTTGACCAAAAAAAAAAAGCCAGGGTTATTTCAGAAACTTGCTGCATTTCAGCCTTATTTTTAATCGAGATAGACACGGGAGAATGTGGGCACTGAAACATGTAAGGTTACAGTACTAACTATCGATCAGTAAATTTACCTCCCCACTGAGAAGGCTACTTATAACCCAACATTCTCTGCAACTAATTAAGTTTACTTGTACAAAAGACTTTTTTTTTTAAAAAGCAAAAGAAAAATGGAAAAGGCTATAGAGCCGACCCAAGTGCTGCAACTCTTGTCCCACTGCGATAATCTGCCGTCGTTGTGCCTTCTTGAGTTTTCGTGCATGGTTTATTGGCCGTTAGCTAGGCTGGTCGGACCTCAGTCGGATGACTGAGTCGGATCTATAGTGTTGCTCTAAAAAAATGTACCTTGTTCTTCAAATGCTAATGTCAAATAGTCGTTAGCTAGTCGTCAGACCCAGGTGAGCTGAACCTGCTAAAAATATCTGCCCACAAATCTCCGAAAAACGGACAAAAGAACCGTCGGCGTGCTTTACCGAATGCGAGCAATGTGTGGAGTTTGTTTTCTCGAACAGTACAATGTTGTATGACACCTGACCTAACCACACTCGTAGTAATACAAATGATTCAGTATTAGGTGAGATGCAAACAAAGCTGAAAAGAACATCAGATGAGAGATATTTATTCCAATGCAAAATTTATTTGATGCATGTCACTCATCTTCATATTTAAAAGACGCAGACAACTTTGTAAGACTTGGTGATCGTCTTTGGCCATCACTTATCACGGAAGTAATGCCACGGGCATTTCCATTTCCAATTGCAAAAGTGGCTAACCGTTATTGTTTGGTTTTGCTATCCATCGGAACCTGCTGGAAGCAAAAGATATATGAGCGATCAACATCAGAACACGTATGTTGATATCTAGTTTAAGATCTCCTTTTAAGATTCTTCGAACCATGAGTAAACTGGAAGCATCAATTTCAAGTTATAGTGGTCGCATTCAGTTTGTTCAGGCTTTGCTTTTATTCTGGACCATGTACCATGTGCAGATTCTTTAGCAGGCTTAATTTGCAGACCTCATGACGCTTGATTGCCCAAGAGAGGCCTCCCAAGTGTGGGCTTTACTGGTTGACAATAAGGCCTTCTTGACTTCTTCAGCAATGGTTTTTTTTTTAAAATAAGGAACTTTATTAAGACCTCTGTAACATGTGTTACATGTAGTCATTACAAAACAACTAGAAAAAAAAAGCAAACAAAAAGGAAAAGCGTATGTTACAACTTACAACTGAGCAGCCGCCCAACATCCATAGTTCCTTCGTCGCCGAGAATGAGTCGACATGCCGGCACTAATTTAATTGCCATCCTTTTCCTAGGGCGCATCACAGTAGGGAGTAGGGACTTTAACCGTCTTACTGAATCCCAAACACTGCTTGACCCAAGGTATTCGGCCACGTTGTACCGTTGGTCAACACGATCATCTCATCATCCTGCTCATGTCACCACGACTGCACCATCCGCCACGGGATCAAAAACGAAACCGAGCACCATTCTGAGGCCATGTCTAATCCTTGAGCGCAAACATTAACATTCCTTGCTTATCCGCCACCATCAAAACTTCTCTAACCCCACAATACTCCAGTTCGCTAGTATCAAATGCCCACCATCACACCATATGAGACCAATAACCTCAGTTAAGGTGTAGTGGCGGTCACGAGCACAAAATCGGGTCATATGTGGATAGATAAGTCCGGTAGCATGTAGATCAAGCACTGCTGTGAATTGTTTGATGCTCCAACCACTGTGCATCTGCCCGGCGATGACCACTACTAAAATGAACGCATCATACCACCATTGACGGCCCTTTTGATCATCACGACGATGGTTCGCCGTGCAGTCTTCAACAATGGTGAGTGGCATAAATGTTGAAATGCAGCAACAAAGTCGCAGAGCACAGGCCGGAGCGTCCAGTGGCCAGGATTGTCGTACGGAGATACGCGAATCGCCGCAGAGGCGACAACCTGGATGTCCGTGATGTTGACGTCCTGCATATCTGATGCTTTGGCAATCTTTGCTGCTTGTAGAATCGCATGAGCAGATGAGCATCAACCTGCAGGGTTTCCGTTTCGTTTTGCCAGGACGCTGAACGAGCCATCGAGGCATATGCATCTCGATCAGTCAACGGCATGTCTTCTTCGGGGCAACTCTTCTCCGGCAAGGCGGCGTCTCCTCGCGCGGCGGACGCCGCCGGGGTCGGCCATGTCGTGGCAACGGCCCCCTCCTGGACCGGCGGCGGCCGTGGCAAATTAACTGAACCCACTCTCTCGGTGCGGTTCCTCAACTATCGAGGCGAAACGGACAGCGCATTGGTTCGCTGCGATGCACACGCGTCACAATCCAACGTCGACGCGTCGACTGAAACAACCAACAAGTAAAATCTGAACTTGTCTTCACCGTCGCCCCCGGATTCCATGTTGGAATCGGAATCGGAACTGCCACCCTGCCCTGCCTCATAAGTAGAGACGATCAAACCTTTCGCTCTCGTACGTATTCCATCCGCTCGCCGTGATCCATCTCTAGAGATCGATCTGCTCCGGCCGGCCGTACGTCTTCTCCAGCGCAGTCCGATGGATTCTCCCCTGCGAAACATCCCGGGGATTGATTACTACGTCCCGTGGAGTGATCACTTCCCCAAGTCTTCCCCAAGCGGCTTTCTCCTCCCTCACAGCCGCTACCGAAACATCCCGTGGACCGATCACTTCCCCACGTATTCCCCACCAAGCATAGAGTTCGGCGACCTGGGCATCCCGTCGGCTGATCAGTTCCCGACGTCACCCACCGGCACCGATCCGCCCACCAGGAGGAGGAGGCGCTTCACTGTCGAGAACAACAGCACCAGCAACAAGCGCGCTCGCGTCGACGACGACGACGACGCCGTCTTCCGCCTGCAGCTGCCGGAGGTGGGTGCGGTCTCCGGTGACGACTGCGCCATCTGCCTGCAGGATCTCGAAACGGGTTCCGGGTCCCAGCCAGCGCCGGAGGAGGCGACACCCAGGGCCATGCCCTGTTCCCACGCCTTCCACGAGTGCTGCATCTTCCGGTGGCTTCGCCGGAACCCTGTCTGTCCTATCTGTCGCCGCCCGCTGCCCCTCCAGCAGCACCAGGATGTTGACGACGAGGATCCTCTGCAGTTGAGCACGCCGCTGCCACAAGATGAGGATGTCGATGACGAGGATCCACCGCAATGGCACCGGCCGCCACGACTGCAGTTGCCCACGCCGGTGCCACGAGAACCGGATGTCGACGACAACGATCGACTGCAGCTTACCATGCCGGTGCCCCGAGAGATGCTTGAGATTGAGGTGTTGTAGAAACCGTGGCGGTGATGGAGGCATGCCCCGAGAGATGCAAAATTTGTTTGCAAGACTTGGTGATCGTCTTTGGCCATCACTTATCACGGAAGTAATGCCACGGGCATTTCCATTTCCAATTACAAAAGTGGCTAACCGTTCTTGTTTGGTTTTGCTATCAAATGGAAGCTGCTGGAAGCAAACGATTTATTAGCGATCAACATCAGAACACGTATGCGGATGCCTAGTTTAAGATCTCCTTTTAAGATTCTTCGAACCATGAGTAAATTGGAAGGAGCAATTTCAAGTACTAGTGGCCGCTTTCAGTTTGTTCAGGCTTTGCTTTTCTTCTAGGCCATGTACCGTGTGCAGATTCTTTAGCAGGCTTCATTTGCAGACGTCATGACGCTTGATTTCCAAGTATGGGCTTTACTGGTTGACAATAAGAGGCCTTCTTCACTTCTTCAGCAATGGTGAGTAGCATAAATGTTGAAATGCAGCAACAAAGTCGCAGAGTACCGGCCGGAGCGTCCCGTGGCCAGGATCGTCGTACGGGGACACGCGAATCGCCGTGGAGGCGACAACCTGGTAGTCGGTGAGGATGTTCACGCCCTGCATATCTGATGCTTTGGCGATCTTTGCTGCTAGTAGAATCGCATTGAGCAGATGAGCATCAACCTGCAGGTTTTCCGTTCCGCTTCGTTTCGTTTTGCCAGGACGTTAACGAGCCATCGAGGCACATTCATCTCGGCCGACTGGGATATGCCTTCTTCGAGGCAACTCTTCTCCGGGGGTCGGGGGAGGCGCCTTCTCCGGCAAGGCGGCGCCGATCCGACCCTCTCTCTCGGTGCGGTTCCTCCACGATCGAGGCGAAACGTACAGCGCATTGGTCCGCTGCGACGCACACGCGTGGCAATCCAACGCCGACGCGTCGACTGAAACAACCAACAAGTAAATCTGAACTCGTCGTCACCGTTGCCCCCGGATTCCATGTTGGAATCGGAATCGGAACTGCCTCCCAGCCCTTCCTCATCATAAAGTAGAGACGATCAAAGCTTTTGCTCTCGTGTTCCATCCGCTCGCCGTGATCTATCTCTAGAGATCGATCTGTTCCAATCGGCCGTCTTCTCCAGCGCTGTCCGATGGATTCTCCCCTGCAAAACATCCCGTGGCTTGATCGCGACATCCCGTGGACCGAACACTTCCCCAGATCTTCCCCACTAATCCTAGACGACTTCCCCATGAGCCGCTTCACTGTCGAGAACAACCGCACCAGCAACAAGCGAGCTCGCGTCGACGCCGCCGACGACGACGCCGCCTTCCGCCAGCAGCTGCCGGAGGTGGCTGCGGCCTCCGGTGACGACTGCGCCATCTGCCTGCAGGATCTCGATCCGGGTTCCGGGTCCCAGCCGGCGCCGGAGGAGGCGACGCCCAGGGCCATGCCCTGCTCCCACGCCTTCCACGAGCGCTGCATCTTCAAGTGGCTTCGCCGGAATCCTGTATGTCCTATCTGTCGCCGCCCCCTGCACCTGCAGCAGCACCAGGGTGTCGACGACGACGATGATTGGCTAGAGTTGCTCACGCCGCTGCCACAAGAAGAGGATTTCGATGACGAGGATCCACCGCAATGGCACCGGCCGCCACGACTGCAGTTGCCCACACCGGTGCCACAAGAGCAGGATGTCGACGACGACGACGACGATCGACTGCAGCTGACCATGCCGGTGCCCCGAGAGATGCTTGAGATTGAGGTGTTATAGAAACTTGGAGGCATGTCGGCGATGAATCAAGGCGCTGCTTTTCGCCTCTACAGGAAGCCGTGGACCCCGATGCCATCTCCATGGTGCTCAGGGCACTACAGGAGTACAGGAAGCCAGCGAAAGAGCAGCATCGGGGTGATGTCTTTCTTCAGATCTGGAGCTCACCTCCTGCTTCGGAATATAACCGAATCAAATTAACTTTCAGCGATTGTAACCTTGAATCGATTCTGAATATTAACTTTCAGCAATCAAATTATTGGCCTTTGTAACCTTTATCGTTCGTGTCAAATATAACCGATCAAGAAATCTCATTGCCCAATTTGTTTCCACGACGAACGGCTCCATTGCCCAAAGTTTTATTTGCAGCTCGCACTCACCTACCCGCCTGTTGCAAAACTGCTCCGATCAGATTAGGATTTCGTTGCAGCCTCTGCAAGCTCGAAGAACAGGATTATGAAACGCACACGATAGCGTATGCGTCATTGGGCTTGATATGCGTCTTTACCCTGGGCGATGTACCCTGTAAACATTCGTTTACCAGGCTTCGGCATCATGACGCTTTGATTTGCCCAAGAGAGAGGCCTCTCCAAACTGTGGGCTTCACCGGTTGACTATAAAGCCTTCAAACGGAATAAAAACGAACTTGCAGAGAAAAACACACTTAAAACTTCTAATTATGCTAAAAAAATAAAAAACGTCTAATCTGCATTCAGTTATCTCTCACTCACCCCACATCAATCACCCTGTTCGGTTGGCTGCAGCTGCAGCTGCAGAAAAATAATTGCGAACATTATAGCTGCTACTGAAGAAATAACTGCGAACACTATAGCTGCTGCAAAGCAGCGAGGCGAACAGGGTGAATAATAACACACGTCCCATTGTTGTGCTCCCAAGCCAGCCCGTCGCACGCGTCCGCCATTGAATTGCTCATGCGCGTGAATCTTAAAGGTGATATACAAATTACTAAACTTAGAATGCTCTATGCATGCGCGTGAATCTTAAAGGTGGGATCTTCTATGCATGGAGCGGCATACAAGATTCAACTTGTGAGGTTAGCCCAATAAATCATCAAATTCGGCACACTTTGACTTAACTTAGCCTGCCAACAACCATCAACATCTTAAAAAAACAGTTTCAACATTTTTTAAACCTATGTAAACATTTTAAGAAAACAACACATCTAAAATTCAATTTAAAAAAATCGAAATTATATTAATATTGGATCTCAGTTTGTACAACAATTGAAACAAACGCGTAGGTTTGTAAACTACTTATATGGTTTTGAAAAAAAAACATGTAAACTTTGATTTTTTTTTTTCTTCTTTTTCTCGCTTCTCTGACCACCCCAATCAGCTGGCAATGTGGCGGCATCTGGTTCTCCCTACTTTCACTTACGCGAATCTTAGCCAAACTCAAACTCGGACCTATCACATGTTAGTACGTCCTACGTCTTTCTTTCTTCTTTTTTCCCTTTTTTTTTCTTTTTCTTTTTTGAGCATCCTCCTCAGGAGGCAAGCGGCCCAATGACAAAAGGTTAAGGGGTATTTGCAAAACCAGTTCACTTTTGCATGCTAATTACGGATTCGGTCTTCTTTTCTAAACTTTACAAAAATAGTCCTTTTTTTGAACTCGAAACTGCCGTCAGGTCTAGTTTTGAGATGCCGTTTAGTAAAGAGGATTTTTAGAATTAAAATAAATAAGAAAAATTTTGGAAAAAGACGAAAAGACCGGACTGTCCATGCCTTATTCCTTTCGCCTGTTCTTCGCGTGCCTGACCTCCTTCTTCCCTGCCTCTCCCGTGCTCCCCTAAAACCCTAACCCTAGGCTTGTTCGCGGCGGCGGCGCAGCACGCAGGTGTGAGAGAGGCGGCGAGCCCGGCGCACGCGCAGGCAACCAGACGCGGTGCGCGGGCGGACAGGCCGTCTCTGCAGCTGAAGCACAGGCAGAGGCTGAAGCGTGCCTTGGAGCCGAGGCGAACACCAAAAGTGCAAAAATGACCGTTGGCAGAGTCCACCCAACCAGGTGCAACTGTCCAAGACCCCAGCACCATATGAAGATGGAGAATGAAAACTCTTGTTCGGACACTGCTAGGGATTTAGGAATCAATAGAGGATGGCAAAACGAGCATTTGGCCTTGGCGATGGCTCAAACGGGTTGCCTTCACAAGGAGGAAGCACATCAGAGTTTCTTTTGTTGAGATTATTCATCATAAGCAGCTATTTTTTTGGATTTTGGTTGAGAAGGGGCAGGAGGAGAGAGAGAGAAAGGGAAAATTTCCATACAAAAGGCTGGAGGAGAAGATAACGTTTGAGAGGAAGACAAGTTGTGGGACCCGAAGAAAATGAGGGGATTTTTGCTTGCTGCTCATTAATTATAACCAAACAACGGAAATTATGTCAAAATTGTTTATAAAATATTTGAAATAATTTATATTCAAGCACAAAATTATCTAAATATTGTTTTTTTAAGTTCCATGATGCAACTATCAAAAACCGAATCAGATTTGCAATTCGTTATCAAAACAGGACTGATTTTGCAAAGGGCATATTGGTTTTTTTCAAGCTATTTAACACGATCAACTGCTGCTAACGGAATAGGATCTCCTCTTAGCTTTAAGTTCAACAAACAAGACCGTTTTTGCAAAGTACATAAAAACAGACTGAATCCGTAGTTAGGATACAAAAGTGAACTGTTTTTGCAAATGTACCAAAGGTTAAACACTCCGCGAAGCCAAATACTCCTTTGTCCCACTCCCATTTGATCTGAGTCCATTTGTTCAAGGGTTCCCAAAAAGGAAAAAAAAATCTACACTTTCTTGCGCTGCCCCATCCGCCTGCTCCGTACGCCCCGGCCGGCGAAGGTTTCCAGGACGGCCATGAACAACCAGAGGCGCGATGTCGAGGGAGCGCGCCGCGATGCTCATGGAACCCGCCCAGGCGCTGCAAGCGCACGGCGCGTTCGTGCAGAAGGCGGCCGGGCAGGTGGCCGAGGCCGGCCGCGTCCTGGGGCACGCCGGCGCCGCGCTGAAGGAGCGCGGCGGCAAGCTTGAGGTGGAGAAGCCCGGCTAGAAGCCCTGCTTCAGCTGCTGAATCCCCAGGCGGCCAAGGGCTTCCAGAGGATGGGCAGGCCCTTCGTCAACGGCAGCGCCGCTATACCTGCGTCATCCTGCCCGTCGACATGGTCAAGGACTCAAGGTACCGCATTTCGGGCTTTGCCTCGCTTAGCGGCTGCCGAGTTCCATGTGCGTGTGTACAAGACTGCAGGGTCTGCGTATTCATGGTGAACTTTAAAATAGAATTCGGACGGATTTTGGTTTATCGTAGAGTGTCTCGCTGTTCCTGAGATGTCCTGTAATTTTCTCTCGCAAGATTGCCAAAGTTTGGAAATTTACTCTGTTCTTGGGCTGGATTCTGTGTTTGAGCAGTCCATGAAACAGGAGCATAATGCCATGGGGTAACTTAAGACCCATTATTGCCGGAATTCTTTCAGTGCCGCGCACACGCATATGCCAAGGGAACAACACCCGTAGAACAATTGTGAAAAGGAACTTGTTTCAACCTCATCTTGGAAAATTTGGCTTGTTAGATGGTACAGAGGTTGTAGTTGTTAGTTGATCGAGATGTCCTGATATATGTGCAAGTGCAAGGACCCTTAACTGGTTTGGAATTTAGTCAGTGGCTGGCTATTTGTGTTTGAGAAGTCAAGTGAACAACTCATAAGGCAATTGGTGATTTATGGGTGAAGATTCACTCTTGATGGAATCATGTCATGGTGCATGATCGTATATACAAGATTACCCCTATAATTAACTGTAGGTTGTAAGGAAAATGAAACGAGACCAACACCAATATCTGAATTCCATCTTGAAAACTGACTCAGTAGATGTAACTGTCATGGTGCTAACGTCTTGTAGTTCGGAAGGTTTGTACTATTGGACTCTTTAACACTTGAGGTCCATATCCAGCCTATTGGACTATTTAACACATTGAGTCCATATCCAGCCCATCATATAATAATTCATGTTTCCATTTCAGGCGAGGATTCATTTGGGCGAGGGCTCCGCAGCTCAGGTCACAAAGAACATTGATCTCAAAAAAGAAAGAAAAAAATGTCACAAAGAACATTCTTGCTAAGGAGAGGCTCGGTCTCTTCTACAAGGTTTGTTCTTCTAGCATGCTTGTAAAATCATTTATGGAGACTTGTTCTTTAGTATTGGCCTGTGCCAAGTGGAATTAGCATATTTTCAAAGCTCGACCATATACCTTTCAATTACTGCAAAGATTACGTGTGCACATGCATAAACCACTATTGGATTTAGCTTTTTTGTACTCATGTTGGGCTCCAGTCTGAACATTTTGCTTCCATTATATGTGTAATTTTACATCATTAACGCTATAATCATTTTTAATTTGAAATACGTGGATGTATGGTAATTACATCCCTGTTTTGTACAATATAGTATCTCATTACTGTGTTCCGCATTTCTTATTCAGTTAAGTATCTTGGGTCTCTCAGCCGGTTTGCTTAGTCAGGCGACTTACACAACTGTTCATCTTGGATCCTTCAGGTATGTCTATATCGTGCTCACTTATGGTAAACATCGGCCAACATTTAAGCAAAGTCTGGGAATGTTGAAATGCAATCAGATGACGAGTAAATAAACTAGAATATAAGTTATAATACATCGACACACGTACACAAGGCATCTTGCCACACACATCAATGACAGAAACAAAAAGACTAAGAGCCCAACTTTAAGCATTAGGGACCCAATTTTAAGCAAGTACTATGGAGAAGACTCCTTTGTCCTCTGCCCTAGGTAATCTTCAGATTGTGAAAACATAAATGCAACATGACTGAGAGGCTCGCGGGGACGCCTCGAGCATTTCTGAGATCGCCGCTTGTTCGGACCGCGACAGCGTCGCGTGCGGGTTGATGTCGACCTGGGTCAGGAAGCGGCCGCAGCTGAGCACGGCAGTGGTAAATGCCACCTCGGCCACTCCTCCTCGGTATTGTTTCATCACAAGAATGCGTAGGGATGAGGTGAGGCATGGGCATGACAGCAGCCCATCCTGTATCCATAGTTCATTATCATCACTTGTCTCATCTAATCTCTGTAAGAGAGTGATCACTGATCAGAAGACAACACGGAAGTAGAAGATTGAGAGAAAAAAAATCTAGTGCTTCCTTACCCATATCGTGAGATTTAATAAGTGAGGCATTCTGCGCAGAAGCCTGATGAAATCCCAGGATTGATCTCGGTGAGCCATGTTTACAAAAATGGAGAGCCGCTGCATTGAGTGGAAAGCGGCGAGCTTGTGTCGCTGTACCTGCATGCATATCACATACAATTAGACCTAACTTAAAGGCAACTGACATAAGTTAGTCTGCAACCCAAGAATTTGTTGTGTCGACCAACAGTCCAGGAAATATAAACACTTTTCCATGCTTTATGCCTTGCTTTAATTTCTTTAGTAGTCAATAAGCAGATGAAGTGGACATCAGTCAATAACATCTAGTTCACTGTAAATATCAACACTTTTCCATGCTTTATGCCTTGCTTTAATTTCTTTACTAGTCAATAAGCAGATGAAGTGGACATCAGTCAATAACATCTAGTTCACTCTAAATATCAACACTTTTCCATGCTTTATGCCTTGCTTTAATTTCTTTAGTTGTCAATAAGCAGATGAAGTGGACATCAGTCAATAACTTCAGGACTGCTCTGTGTTGGACATGCAGATAGGAAGTAAGCAGATGAAGTACCGTGATAGCGAAAGTTGTCTTGAACATGAAATCCTGAAGATGCAGCGTCAGGTGGCTGATCTCTTTCAGTGCGTTTGCGTGGGGCGTGTTAACCGTAACCTGCCTGACACCCTTGGCAGGACGGACCCCCAGGCCCAGCAGCTGCAGGACCGGCGATTTGATGGTCAGCTCCAGAACTCTCAGGAGGCCACCAATGGTGAGGCCATCGCTGCCGCATCCCGCGGTCAAATCGGAGCCCCATACACGAAGCGTGCGCAGGGCGCAGCACCGGTGGATCACGGTCGACAGGGCTCCCCCATCGAAGGCGCAGCCTGCCAGCGTCAGGGTCGCCAGAGAGCCGAACCTGGTGTCGAAGTCCTCGCCCAGCTCGTGACCAATGCTGAAGAACCCGACTTCGAGGCTTATCAGGCTACCGTCCCCGTGCAAGAGGTGAAGGGGAAACTCCAGCTCCCGAGGTTGGGAGAGGTTCACCATTGCCAGCCTTTGAACCGCCTTGCCGGAGAGCTCGTCCATCCAATCCGCAAGAAGCTCCGGTCCGGGGCAAACAGAGCAGTCCACCCTGAGCAACGCGACCGGCCCCGGGTGCCGGCGAAGAATCTTGGAGATCGTATCTCTCAAGTCCGGGACTTGTCCGGCGAGGTACGGCAGGTTCTTGATCAAATCCTCTGAAGCGGCCACGAGGCCTTTGTCGTGGAGGACCAAGGGAGCCGCCTTCCAGGCCGCGTCCATGGCGATGGAGCCGGGGCGCAGGAACACGAACAAGTCGTGGTACAATTCTCCCTCGCCGCTCCCGCTGTCGCCGGTCATGCCGCGGTCGCGGAGAGCCAAACGGACGGGGTCCTCCTCCTCGTCCTTCTCGTCCTCCTCCTCGTCCTCCTCTTGGACCCCGACTCGGGGCGCCCCGGCTGGCTCCTCGATCATCAAGCGCAGCGGCGGGGAGAACAGCTGCAGGACCTCGCGGATGGTCGTCGCGTTCCTCTCCTCCTCCATTCTTGCTCCGGCGCCGGGCTCCAAGAAAGTGTTCGTTTCTTGGATGCCGGAGCGGAGGGAGACTGGGAGAGAAACAGAAACAGTTGTCGATTCGGCCGGGGCAAAATTCCCCAAACTGTTATTGCATACTCTTGCTCCGGCGCCGGG
The DNA here is from genome assembly GCA_007726485.1 of Eragrostis curvula. Classification (NCBI taxonomy): domain Eukaryota; kingdom Viridiplantae; phylum Streptophyta; class Magnoliopsida; order Poales; family Poaceae; genus Eragrostis; species Eragrostis curvula. The sequence goes on along the minus strand of CM017439.1, from coordinate 10,802,416 downwards.
CTCCAAGAAAGTGTTCGATTCGGCCGGAGCGGAGGGAGAGAAACAGAGAGTTGTCGATTCGGCCGGGGCAAAATTCCCCAAACTGTTGATTGCAGACTCTTGGGCTGGGCCTATTATTCTGATGTCGATTCGACTGGGCTGAACTTTTGAATTGGGCTCTGAGTGTCGACTTTTCTTTAAAGACTGCAATTGAGTTTAGAACAGAAGGAAGTTGTGTTATAAACCGTGGAAAACACTTTGGGCTTGTCCAATAGCAGAAATATGGTGTGGATATGGTGTGGGAATTGTTCTGTGAAGATGATGCAAAGCTGATCTTAGCACTGCCAGTACATAAAGAATGGACTGATTATTTGGCCTGGCACTATGACAGTAAAGGAATGTTAAGTCTGCTTACAAAATCTTTTGTGAGAAGCAGAAGAGGGAGAGCAGTTCAGGAGGTGGATCGACCTATAATGCAGATGAAGTCGTCACAATGTGGAGGCAATTGTGGAACTTACAGATTCCAAATAGGCTGAAACACTTCATGTGGCGGCTGGCTCACAATACGCTCGCTGTCAGAGGTAACTTAGCAAGACGGGGGATGAGGATAGATACTCACTGTGTGATGTGTAATCGGGTTTACGAGGATGGGGGACATCTGCTTTTTAAGTGTAAAACTGCAAAGGCATTATGGAGATTAACAAATCTGGAGCAAATCAGAGTGAAGCTAATGAGCTTGCAGTCAGCATGTGCAGTGGTCATTTTGATCCTGGGCATGAAAGAGGAGCTGCAGGCAAGAGTCATTGCACTGATGTGGTCTTGGTGGGACGAAAGAAATAAAGTAAGGGAAGGTGAACGGAGAAGAACGGCAGAGAATATTGCATTTGCAGTAGAGCTGCTTGCCGCTGAGATTGAGAAATTTTTTGGCATGCAAAGGGTCAGTACAGGGGCGCAGAGAATGAAACAATGTTGGGAGAAGCCTGAACAGGGGGTTATGAAGATTAACTGTGATGACTCTTTCCGCCAAGATGACGGCAATGGAGGCTGGGATTTTATAATCCGAGACTCTGATGGTGATGTAATCTGCGCTGGAACAGGTAAAGTGAATTATGCTATTGATCCTATGCATGTGGAGACGATTGCTTGTCGCAGGGGTGTTCGCACAGCTATGGAGATGGGAATTGGTAATATTGTGCTCGAAACTGATGCAACCCTGGTGAAGCAGGCAGTTGAGTCCTTCTCTTATGATGATTGTGCCTATGGGAGTTTGATTATGGAGCTGAGGATTTTACTGGTCTTTGATTTTTTTAAGTACTAGAATCGAGTACAAGTCGCGTGAATGTAATAGGGTCGCTCATTCCCTAGCTGCTCTTGGTGTGGTATGTCCGGTAAGCGCTGATCCATTGTTGGATACCTTACCAGTTTGTATTCAGGATTTGGTCGCCAGCGATTTATTGCCAGTTAGTTAATGGAAATAAAAGGAAAAAAACAGAAATATGGATTAAAAAAAAGGAAATATGACTCCTCCATATTCTGTTTCTATTTCCTCTGCTTCTTTTCCCTCATAAAATTCTGTCCAAATTTATCTAGGTTATTGTTGCTATTTTTGATTTTTACTTCCTCAAAATTTCCCCATTTCTGTCACTGTTATTAGATGTGTGGCTTTTCTTATAAAGGGAGCTTAGATGGATTAGAGGAAAAACAACCACATCATGTAATAATCCATATCAAATTAACACCTTTTTTTTTGCAAAGTATCAAATCAACACCTTTACACAGCAAAGGGAGGGTAGATGGATTACAGGCTCCTCGCAAAAAGAAAAAAGATGGCTACAGGCGAAACAACCAAATCATGTAATAATCCACATCAAAATCAACACCTTTACACGGCAATATTTGTTACGAAAATAACAGCAGCACCCCACATGCACTGTTGTCGTGAGGCATCTCGCCAGAAACATTACATCATCCACGTTCCATCTTCAGTGGTACTCAATCTTTCCTTGCATTCAAAGCTCAAGAAATTCCTTGTTTATAAATCCAAAATCATACTACCTACATATGACAGTTCGAAATTATTTTGTATCAAAAGACAGGCATCTGATGTATGGCATTAACCTGAATTCAAAGTAAATTGTACCAGCACGTAGTGGCAAACGTCGCATGATGACAGTGGCACAACAATGTGGCACGAGGGTTACCTTCCCATTGGAGGCAGATTCCCAACTGACAACAATGGTGGTCTGGTCTCCTCATGTTCCAATGTTAAGCATTTAGCACTGGATCTGCCTCACAGATCATCATTCTCCTACCACCCATCCTTGTTTGAGACAAATTCTGATCAGCGCAACGGACAACAAACAGACACCATGGCAATGAACAATGTTGATTATTTATCTTCTTATATAAAAATACTTTATGCCTTGCTGGTCACAAGTCAAGCAGAGATGAAAATTCATCGACTCAAAAACATCTAGTATTATGATTATTATCTTCATACAAGAGATATACCTCATATTTCAGGTAACCTTCAAGTGCATCAAAAGTATGGTGGGGAAGGCCATCAAACCCCTGGCCTACGCTGGTGGGGAATGGAGTGAGAATGAGCGAAATCAGAACAGAGCAAAAGGAAGAAGTGCATCCAGAACACATCGGAAAAAAGCACAATATCAAGTTACCCGTTGAGGACTGCTGCGGAAGCTCCGTCGCCGCCGACGCAGCACCCCGCCATGGCCGTCTGCCGGTGGGTCAGCAATGGCGTGGCTACGGTCTCTTCCCTGGGTCGGACCGGCCATGGCAATTGAACCTGATGTAAGAAGGTGGTTTCCTCAACCATCCATCGTTCTGCCAGTCGTGACGATCCATCGTTCTCCGCGTGACGATCCGACGGCTGACAAGTAAATCTGATAATCGTTCGGTAAGGCCCGCAGCTCTTAGATTATTCGATTCTTTGTCGTTCCCATCCCAGAACCGATCCCGAATCCAAATCGTTCTCCTCCTTTGGAATCGGAATCCTAATGCCGTCCTGCCCTGCCTATATATGTATAAGTAGAGACGATCAAAGCTTTGCTTTCGTATTCCATCCGCTCGTCGTGATCGATCGATCTGCTCCGGCCGGCCGTCTTCTCCGGCGCAGTCCGATGGATTCTCCCCTGCCAGTCCTAAACGACTTTCGCCTCGCTTACATCCGCGACCTAAACATCCCGTGGAGAGATCACTTCCCCACGAATCCCCCACCAATCCTAGACGATCCCCCCACCAGGAGGAGGCGGCGCTTCACTGTCGAGAACAACAGCACCAGCAACAAGCGCGCTCGCGTCGACGACGACGACGCCGCCTTCCGCCTGCAGCTGCCGGAGGTGGCTGTGGCCTCCGGTGACGACTGCGCCGTCTGCCTGCAGGATCTCGATCCGGGTTCCGGGTCCCGGCCGGCGCCGGAGGAGGCGACGCCCAGGGCCATGCCCTGCTCCCACGCCTTCCACGAGCGCTGCATCTTCAAGTGGCTTCGCCGGAACCCTGTCTGTCCTATCTGTCGCCGCCCCCTGCACCCCCAGGATGTCGACGACGAGGATCCGCTGCAGTTGCCCACGCCGCTGCCGCAAGAACAGGATGTCGACGACGACATTGATTGGCTAGAGCTGCCCACGCCGGTGCCACGAGAGCAGGGTGTCGGCTACGATGATCCACCGCAACGGCAGTTCCCATTAAGCTTGCGCTTGTGGGCCTTGCCCTTGCCCACGCCGGTGACACGAGAACAGTATGTCGACGATGACGATCGACTGCAGCTGACCATGCCGGTGCCCCGGGAGATGCTTGAGATTGAGGTGCTATAGAAACCGTGGCGGTGATGGAGGCATGTCAGGCGATGAAGGCGCTCCTGCAGACGACAGCAGCGGGTGCTGTACAGGAAGCCCGCGATAGAGCAGTACGAACTGCTCGGGGATGGAGGCGAAGCTCACCTCCTGCTTCGGCTTGCCTTGAACCGATTCTGAATGTTAACTTTTAGTAGTCAGTTTGTTGACCTCTGTAACCTTTATAGTTCTTGTCAAATGTAATGGATCAAGAAAAACTCATTGCCCAATGTCTTCCTCGACGAACGTCTCGATTGCCCAAAGTCTTCTTCTCCGCTTGCACTAGGATTCACCTGCCCGCCTATGGCGAAACTGCTCCGATCAGAGATTACTATTCGTACCTGCAAGCTCGAAAAACAGAGGGATGCTCTGAAACGCAGACAAGAGCGTGTACGTCATTGGGCTTGATACGTGTCTATCCAGGCTTTGCTTCTGGGCCATGTACTTATGTGCACATTCGTTAAGCAGGCTTCACTTGCAGACGTCGTGACGCTCATTGCTCAAAAAAGAGGCCTCCAAACTGTGGGCTTCACCGGTTGACAGTAAGGCCTTCTTCAACAATCACTAAATTGCGATCACCATTCAGAAGGGCATCAGTATCTGTTTCAGTCAGGCCTCGTTACTAGACTTCACAATTTTCACTGGTATTTCGTCAAAGTTTCATGGGAAACCACTTAGTTTCCAGATCAAGACGGAGCAAATCAAATCAAGTGAAAAGTGCCGTACATATGTACGGAACAAATACTCGGTAATCGACATTGACAAAAACCTGTACAGTTTTGGACTGAAACATCAGGGGAAAAAAAATTGTCACGTTGCACATCTGTCTGCTCGCGTTTTACTCTTCACCGTCAGAACTAGAGTTAAAAAGAGCCATCAAGGCACATGCATCCCGGCCGAGGCGGATCGATTGCGACGCGTGCTTTGCGCGCCTGCGCGGCACGGTGTCGAGAGCTGCGGGGAAAAGCGGCGACCCCGGATGCCGCGAGCGCGAAAGGTCCGGGCTTTGGCTTGAGGTATGCTGATGGCGTGGGCGGCTAGGGAGCAGGCTGCACGGTAGCGCCATCTCTCGGTGTCTGTCGTAATGCAGAGGACAATTGATCGATCCGGGTAGCCCGTAGCTTTCGAGAGATGAGCACAGGTTACGCCCACTGCACGGCGCCGTGCAAGAATGGACGAACAGATGAGAGCAAGGCGAAGCGATCACACGGCCAAACAAAATGTAGTCTCATGCCTCAGCACGGCGATTGTCCTCCTTTCGTCCCGTCTGAACGCCAGCAGCCAGCTGACATTCAGTTGCCAAGCGCATCGAACTAGGGCCTACATCGAACAAACTCGATCGTCGTATGAAAACCACTTCTGAACTTCCCTGAACCTTCTTCAGTTGGAAGTGGCCTATGCAGAGTTCTAGAACGCGGCAGGGGCAAAGCGTATCGCACAAACTGGACCGACGTATCTCCACATCCACCAGCAAACAATAAAGTGATGATTATTCAGAGACCTAAAGAAACATTTCTAAATTCATTATGGATGCATGTGCAATATCAACATTTATTAGTATATAAACAATCTGAACAACCAAACACCACGATTCGATCATTATATCATACTACTACATTCTAAAATACGCGCAGATGAACAGCATGCTTGTCTCCTCGTGGACTGTCACGTCTCACCGACGGCGTCCATGTACGGCTCCCCTGCAGCTAGCATTCGTCCCCTTTCGCTCGCGCCAGCATGTGCCAATGAGCTCCACTGGCGGCGCCTCAAAATTATCGATTATATACACCACACGCACACGCACGCAACAGCCACACGCTTTGGAACCTGGGTGATGCATCAGCATATACTACTGATTCGATCGAGCTGCCCACACTCACAAGATACTTCTGGGTTACACACCGAGTCCGAGAGCTAGCGTTCCTCGATCGATCAGTCGATCTCTGCTGGCATTGCCTGTAGTAGTTTGCAGAACGCCGACACCGAAGATCGCCACGCCGCCCACGTACACGTGTTGACGCAGCGGCGGCATATACGCATCCATGTGCGCAAGCATGGAAACCGTGTCTGTCGATCCCTTCTCCTGGCATGCACGGGAAGTATAGCTGCTTGTTTATTCTCACGTCGATCGTCCAGGCCCCGTCGTGCCGGTACCCAGAGATGATGGTCCGCGGACGCGCGCTACACGAGACGCCGCCCCGACCAGCAGCAAGCGGCCGGCCTGCTCGCGGGGAAAGGCGGAAAGCCCAACGGCCACACGGCAGAAGGACGCGCAAGGCACAGCGACAACCGGCCGGATCCGGGACGTACGCGCGGTAGCTCGAGGCCTTTCTTTCTGCCATGCGCGCGCGTCGGCGTTGCGTGCATGGTCCCCTGCTATTTGCTCGAGCGGCGGCATGGCACGGAGCCAACACGCCACGCTGCGGAGGGGAGGCACGTACGTACTAACGTACATCTGCTTCAATTCGCTCGATCGATCGAGCGCTTGCGATTGGGACGCGCCCTTGCAAACTCAACAAAAACAGATCGAGAGCTCTGTGCACAGATTGGATCTAGCTGCGCAGGATACGGTGCAACGCATGGGTTCGGTCGGTGGCTCGATCACGGGCAGGATGGCTCCCAGGTCGGTATCGCTCGATACTGCAGCCACCACTAGAGACATTCTTCTGGTTGGCGTCGCGATTCGATAGACACCTGCGAGCAAAGTCAACCGTGTCCATAATCACCGCCCGACCAGTCATTCTCTAATTCCCCTAGCCTTCACCTACGAGTAGCTCCTAGTCTCGTCACCATCTCGTCCAAAGGAGAAAGGGAGAGGGGGTCAGGGCGGCGCATGTGACGGCCGCCTGACACCTGCAACGGAAGAAAGATCTGTCTGTCTCTCACTGCCCCCCTCTCGTCGTCCTTTTTTCTCCTCTTTTCTGGATCACCAGTATGCGTCCGATGTTTCCCACTGTTTTCCTCGGCCGTGCGTCTTTTCACGGGTGGCTGCTGATGCGCCTGTGTGTGTACCACCTAGGGCTGTCAACGAGCCGAGCTCGAGCGAGCTCAGGTAGGCTAGGCTCGAACTCGACAATGACTCGAATCGAGCTCGAGCGAGCTTGAAATTTCCTTCGAGCTTGCAACTTAGCTCGAGCTCGGCTCGGTCCAAGTTCGCGAGCGTTCGAACTCGACTCGATTAGGCTCGACAGAGAGATATTTCAAAGAGAAAAGAAGAAGCACAAACGTTGTACGACACAACCACCATGGAATTGCTGAGATTGAGGCCAAATAAACAAAGAGCACGTCAATACAAGTCGTTCAACTGCACATACGAGAGCTCCTTTTGGGCATAGAGATTGGATAAGCTTATTTACGGGTAGAAGAAACCAGGGGAGAGGCAGACGCATGCGTGTTGCTAACCTCAATCGAGGTCCCTTCCATCAAATCGAGTTGCCGTCCCGTCATCCCAAATCGCCATATAAACTACGGAGGCCACCATTCAAGGCGAGCTTGAGAGAACTTGCACTCGCCAGCCACGGCGAGCTCGCGATGGCTTGCGGTTGTCACCTGCGGTGAGCTCAAGATGGCTGTCGCTATGGTTTAACTTACGCTGAACATAGGAGCACTGAATCGGTTGGAATTGCTCTACTCTAGGAAAGAGAGAGATGTTGGAGAGCAATGAAGTAGAGCATATGTTGTACTGTCAGTGAAGTTGCCGCTCAACCAGAATGAATAAAATGTTTGGATCCGGCTTGCAGTACATGGGCCCGCCGAAGTGTCTCGTGCCTCCGTTCCACTTCCAAACGTCTTGCCAGCTGCGACTAGCATTATGTAACAGAAGAGAAGTAATCTGCGCCAGAAGACCGAGCTTTAGTGGAAGCTCGAGCTCGGATCGACGAAGCTCGCGAGCTTCCAAGCATGCTCGAGCTCGGCTCGATTTACAAACGAGTCGATCTCGAATCGAGTTTTTAGCGAGCTGAGCTCGAGCGAGCCACGAGCTTCGAACTTTTTTGACAGCCCTAGTACCACCACCACTCATGTGCCTCAGATCTACTCGCACACAACTTGCACGCATCATCGGAGCCAGGTAGTACACGGTAAAATATTACTATAGTCCGCTGCACTGGCCGCCGGGGTTGTGGCTGATCCGGCCATTATATTCTCGCAAGTTGCCGGGGTTGCGACTTTGCAGCTGGGGTCAACTGGTTAGGGCTTGTTAGATTAGTGATCTGTGATGCAGAGTCCAACGCTTAGCGGCAGATGGTGGTGATCGATCATGTGCCGTGTCTCGGTGGCGCCATGATGCGCCGTGCGTGGCGCAGCGTTTCGTGAACCTGTGCATTACCCCCTTTTCTCGGCACGCACCTCTGCAAATGTTGGTACGTACGTATGCTGTGCTGGCTATCTACTGTATCTGTTCTGTCGAGCGGGGTACGGAGTTATTTATGCTGGATCCGTCCCGTTTGTTGGTTGATTACGTCATTTTGATGATGCAACTGCAGTTTCAGAAGTCGTTGGATCTCACACTTACATGTGTAGCGGAAGCAAGAATATCGTATTGTGCATCTGCGTATGATCTGCACCGAGCTTCTTGTTTTCGTAGAGACATTCTACCCAACTTTCGTGTGCATATGTCGTATGGATGATTCAGGTAAGCTGATTTGTGTTGTAAAAGGGAAAATGCAGAGGAGGCCTATCACACTTTCTAGAGGAGTGTGGGGAAGGCCGGCATTGATGGAACAGTGGCGTGATTCGACCGGTACGTACGCGCGCATGGTACCGTACACCACCATAGCTGGACGAGAGATGTGCAGGGAAAGGTAGATCGATCGGTGGTGGACGAGGAGGACCACACCCCAGCTCGAAGTGACACAGTACCAGTTGAGATCGTGGTGGAGCCTAGCTCGCCTCGTCTGGGTTTTTCAAGATTGCAATGAGGAGAGAGTGGCGCATGCATGGCTCATGGTTGGGTCCTTTCGATATGCTCTGCTACCGTTATCCTCCGTCCCGTACGCGTCCCATCCTACGTCGATAGCCAGCCATCTCGTCAGATTTGCAGAGGCCATTCTCCTTCCCGGATCAAACAACTCGCGTCCAGGTCGATCGAACTCATTGTCCCTCTGTTTAACCGCTCGTGCACTTCGCAGAGAACGGCTTCAGGAACTTGCAGCATGCAGAAAGGCATTGTTACAGGTCCAGGATCGTAACAGTGCAAGATTTTTGGTTTTTACTAATGAGCAACCAGAGCAACTTCAGCGGGTACAGGGCTTTTACCTGTCAGTCCGTCACATCATCACCGGTCGGCTGTTACCATCGCTTGGTACGAATATGTCCGGCTGAGCGTGAAGGGACGAAGAAGGGCAACGACAGCGCAACAAGCTGTTGCATGCAACAACATGAGCAGTACAGTAGAATTTGCATGCAACAACATGAGCAGTTTAGATTACTCCTTTTTACGAAACAGTGTGGTAGGGGTACTGGTTGTTTTCGGTAGCTCGGGCAAATAACCAGGAGCTGTCAGGCACGTACGTACGTACCACATGCAAGCAATAGTGACACCGCCGAAAGTCAGGACGTGTACCGGCCGGGGTTAGTTAACACGCAAGTGTAGCTAGCTAGCTGGAGCTCTGGACGCCGGGTACAGACCGGTCCGAGGCCAACAAGCGTGAACGCACGTCGCTGTGTAGGTCGAGCGGCCTCAAGAGCTCCGGGGCCCCGTCTGTTTGTTACTACTACTCCGTGGTCCTCGACATGGCGGTTCGTGCTACCTGCTGCAGCGCCGCCGGGTGCGCAGGCACAAGTTGCATGGCAGTGGCACGCATCGTGTCCTGTCTTTGAAACGAATGTATCCGCCTGTTTGTCGCCAACACCTACCGACCTATACCCCCCTGATTGATGCAACGTAACGATGGTGACGGTATGAGTGCGCGTAACGTGATCGCTGCTAGGAACAAATAGCGGTGATCGATCGATGCAGATAGGCATGATGGCTACGTTAGATTCTTTGTTGTTTAACGAAAAGATCTGCAGATCAAAGGATTAAGTGCGGCGTCAAAGGGTTTCAAACAAAAGCCAGTCAGAGGATTGACAAAGAGATCCTAGTCATTTTTATTTACTGTCACTGTATTTATCCCCTTGAAATTGCAGTCACTAGATTCCGCCCGGCCACAAGTCACACAAGTCAGAAATGTGCTCAAATATACATAACCCGTCTTTCTTGTGGAAAGTTAGTGGCCAATTTGATTTGCCAGAAACTTTGATCCGATCCAGTGCAGGCGAATATATACAAGAAAAACGTACAAGACGCACGAAGGTCTTGCCTGAAAGAGTGTCTTTTAAGATCGGTGGACACTGCGTTAAGTAGCACTAATCTATTCAGCATTATCCTACTTGCATGTGTGCAATTTGATGCATTATTAACTTTTGATCCAGATATCACATGGCTAACAAAAGCGCCCTTGTTGGTGCTGATGACATACTTGCTGACCACAGCTTGTTTAGTCGCATTTTTATACGCGGAATGGATCAGCATTAGCGAAGAAAAAGAGGTAGTGGTACGGGTCAAGTGACCGCAATGGTTAAAAGAAATCGGTCGACAAAAAAAAAAGGAGGAATGGTTAAAAGAAAGAAAACAAAAGAAAGGGAGAAGAGGATGATAACTTGCGGCTGCTGCCTGGTCTTTGTCAGCTAGGTAGGCGTACGTAATACGTGCCAGGCCTTTTTACCCGTTCCTGCTACTCGAGACACCACAGACGGCACATGTCAGATCTATACGTGCCCCCCATCTCATGAGATACGAAACCGGCCGATCCGGCCATATGCGTTCATTCGAGCTCCAGTTTTAAGCCTTCCGATTCTCACCAAACGATCACTGTGGTGATGCTCGCTCGACCGTTCGGTCACCCACGATACGTACGACATACAGATCATCATCACGCCGCCACCACTGCTCACGATCGCGCTCTTTCGCTCGGCAGATCTCGTCGATCTCGAGCTACTACCAAGGCAGCAAGGCATCGAGTTCGCGTAACTGCCCACGCGAGCTCCGACAGGCCGCGTTATGGCCGGGGACCCCCGTGGTCCATGCACCGCGCCGATCATCGCCTGCTGCGGCGCGCTGCCATTGAGAGATCTCCGGCCCTTCTACGGCCAGGGGCTTTAAGCGCCGCGTCGTGCCTCGTGACGTGCACAGAGCTTCCGGCTCGTGCCCCAGCCCACCATATGCGTTCGCCGATCGCGCGCGCGTCGTCGTGGTCCAGCGCGACGCGCGATCGTAGCAGCAGCTCAGCTGGCGCGGCGGCGCCGGATTGCGACGCGCGTGTCGGGGCCTCGGTTTCGTGGCGCGCGAGGGGAGCGAGCATCCGCGCATGGGGGCACTGGGACTCGTCTGGGGCGTCGAGCCGGATCCGAAAGCCGTGTCCGCGCGCGCGCGCGGCGTCGCGGACATGCTCATGGGTTCCCCGTTCCCGAAGGGGTTTTTTTCCCTGCTGTGGTCCTGTACGTGTGTTGGGTTTGTCGTGCATGTGGGGCGTACGCTCGCGTGATGATGCGGTGTTCTCTCTTTTACGTGCCGGGGGTGTGGCACGGCTAGCATCTCCTTGCTTGCTCCGATGATGATCTAGATCTCGCCTCGCTCATCTTTTTCTTTCAGATTTTTCGTTCGGAGAATGCTTCTATGTGTGCATATATAATTACCGCATGTCTCTGTCGGCGGCGGTGATTGCCGCATGTCTCTGTCGGCGGTGGTGTGGTGATTACTGCATGTTTCTGTCGTCGGTGCGTGAATCTTCTGCATGCATAGACATTTTGAACAGGGCTGTTGCTTGCTTAGTGTCAGGGTTCAATTGGACGCTCTAAATCTTTTGATAACGGATCGATGTACACTTTTGCATGGTATACATGGTCAAATTTTATTTCCAGACCATTCAAAAAAAAATATTTCCAGTAAAAAAAAATGGAACATATGCTTTCCTTTTGCTCCCGTTACTGGTAGCTTGCAGAAATGAGAAATCCATCAACCCGTGCCACCACCAGCAGTACTTACCACTTTATTGGTCTTGTATTGCAAGAGCTTGATTGACCGATTATATGTTCTCATAAATCGATTTGTCACGGAGCTCGTCAGACCTAGGGGAGGGTTGGTTTAAAATCCTGTCAAAATCTTTCAACCTCTAGCCTTAGTAGTACAGTTCACCCACTAAAATGAAGCTAAAACACCATAGCTGAATCCTCCTGGACACGCTTACTCAACTAACCCACCTAACTTGAGACGAAAATAAAGTTTCAGAAAAAAATATTTCTCTCTCTTTGAGACATTACTATTAGCACGGTGCAGTACTTAGTAGGAGTAATTGTTTCCAAGCTTAACCAATCATCTGATCTCTGCATCCATGCGCTACGCTCACGTTCTCGGAGAACATTCATGCCATGCCTGATCAGTCACAACACGAAGCCACATTTCACTCCTGCTCCAACCGTCTGCTGTCCCCGCTCAAAACGGGAGGGACACAACACAAGACAGGAGCCGTCACCATTTTCCCCTTTCTTGCTGCAGTACCAAATTTCCCCAAAATCGCCATCGTGAAAGGTCTGCAGCAGCAACACGGCCCCCGTCCCCGAAAGGCCCAAAACGCCATGACCGCCGCATCAGCGGTTTGTCGCTGGTCTCGCGCAGCTGCCGCGCGGAAAATGGCAAGTCTGGCCCGGTGTCGCTCTCACTGACACACGGAGCCCACGGCCACCTAATTTTACCTTCGCCCACTTTGGCCGCTTCGGCTTTACCTGCACCAGTTACAGCCGTACAGACAGCGAGCAGTAACAACAACGCCGGCAAAGGCCGCCCGCCACCATCAGCGGGACAAGCAAGAGCGGCAATTTACCGCGATTACAGACGACGGCGACGCGAGCGAGGCGCCAACCACCCTTAAGTAACACGCGCTTAGCGGGGCGGCGCAGCGCTGGCTGCTGGCCGAGGAGAGGAAGGAAGTAACGGGCCGCCCGCGGTTAAGCTGTCGTCGCGCGCAGGCGCGGGCGCGGGCGTCGTGGTGGTGCTGTTGGTGGATCTCATCTGACGCCGCCACTTGCTGCTACGACTTCTTCCTCATCTCCCCCTTCCCTCCCTCGCCTCGCCCACGCCGCCTCCCTCCGTTTCCGTCTCGTCGTCTCCGCCCCTCTCGCGCGATTCGCCGAACGCCGCGCGGGCCGGGCGGCCAATGCCGGCGGCGCGATGAGCGTGGAGGAGGAACTGGAGGAGCAGGAGGGGGAGGAGGAGGAGGAGCTCTTCTACGAGTCGCTCGACCGCATCCTCTCCTCCTCGGGCTCCTCCACCTCCGCCTCGGACGACGACGGCGCCGACCGCCCGCGCCGCCGCCGCCCCCCGGGCTGCGATGCGGCGGCCGCGGCGCTCGACCTGTGGACCTCGCAGCCGGCGTCCGTCCAGGAGCGCCGGCGGCGGCTGCTCCACCTGATGGGCCTCGCCGGGGACCCTTCCCTCGCCCGATCCGACTCGGGTCGATCCGTCTCCGACGACGCCGCGAACCCGCCGCCGGCCTCCCCCGTCGAGCGGTCCAGATCGTGCGGGGCCGCGCCGGGCTCCTCCGGGAGGCCGCCGCTCGGGGGCGCCCGTTTGCGTTCCTCCCTGTCCAATGCGTCGGATGCCGCGCTGGAGGCCGTCGAGGAGGAGGACCCCAGATGCTTGATCAGGAACCTCGACGACGGCAGCGAGTTCGCGGTCAGGGAGGAGTTCTGCGTCCGCGAGGTCGGCACGGGCCGGCAGCTCAGCGTGGAGGAGTTCGAGCTCTTCATCGGCCGCTCGCCCATCGTTCAGGAGCTGATGCGCCGCCAGAGTTTCTCTACCCCCAACTCCAACTGCACTTCCAATTCCCAGAGCGGCGCTTCCACGCCCATGGAGAGGTCCAGCTCCGGCTCCAGCAATGGCGGGGCGCGTTCCAAGCGGCGCAGCAGCTGGCTCCGCAGCATCCGCTGTGTAGTTGGCTCAATGGTCACCCCCTCTCGTGACCGCCACAGCAGCGACGACAAGGACACGTCCTCGGAGAAAGGTGGACACCACTCCAGCTCGACGACGGATGACAGCCAGGATAGCGTCCCTCGCCATGGCCCCGATCGCATCAAGGTGCGGCAATACGGGAAATCGTGTAAGGAGCTTAGTGGCCTGTTTATGACACAGGAAATACAGGCACACAATGGGTCCATCTGGAGCATCAAGTTTAGTCCTGATGGGCGTTACCTTGCAAGTGCTGGGGAGGATCGCGTGATTAATGTCTGGGAGGTGGTGGAATTTGAAAGGGTGGGGAAGGAGAGGGATGCAGAGGAGAATGAGGTATGCAATCCGTTTGTTGCCATGGAGTGCAATGAGTCATCAGGGCCAGTGGTAACATCAAACGCTTCAATTGGGAGCCATTTGGAGAAGAAGTTGCGGGCAATGGTGCTGCGCAGTGGGGGATCGGTGAGCTCAGACAGATTGATGGTGCCCGAGTATGTGTTTGCACTGTCAGAGAAGCCCGTGATAACCTTCGCAGGGCATACAGCGGCTGTGCTTGACCTCTGCTGGTCCAAATCTCAGGTAATGTGCAACACTGCTTTTGGAGTTTCTCTTCAATTCTAATGTGTAAACGCTATTTCTGGGTACTCTCATAGTACAGACGTTGGCAATGTAGAATGTCTTGCACCAGAAATTATGATACTATTTGTTGCAGAAATTATGTCTCAAAAATAAAGTGCCATAGTTATTGTCACATTGAAACATCAAATACCAGGTCATCTTGTTTGCTTGCAATTTGATTTGGAGAACAAATAAGTTGCCATTATAATTCACAAGTACGCCCCAGCGTTTGTCAAGGGCACAAAGCCCTGAAATTCTTTTAGAGACATAGGAGTAATGTTTTGTGGCACCTGCTCTCTACCTGTAACTTGTTCTTACAAGATTGTAGATTTGTCATTTTACGGCGCTTTTCCTTTTTCTTGATGCATTTTAAAGTTTCAGCATGTAAAATATTGGCTTGCTGGTAAACTTTTTATCTGGATGATATTGTTGTATTTTGTCAAAATACAGACAAGCGAATGTCAAATAAACTGAAAAACAAACATACCTCATTTTCTTATGTCTTTTTCTGATTTTCTTAATTGATTTATGCTTTTTTCACCATCAGATCAAATGAGTTATTAAGCTTTTCAAGAGAGCTATCGTTTTGTTAACAGAATAAGTTACACTTCGGGATTTTGTTATTGACTTTTGTTTGGTTCTGGTAGACTCTCTCAGTTATGTTGAATTTTGAAGGAAAAACTTAGTGACACAAAATCGTGAATCAACTCTTTAATAGCTACAAGTTGAGATGAGTCCTTTTTCTATTTGTTTCGATTAAATGATGATATGCGGAAGTTCTGATTGAAATAGGATCATATGTACATGCCGCTAAAAACTGGGTTTAAAAATTCAAGTGTTCCATCATAATATTTATGTAAATGTTAGTGCCATAATTTGTGAATGTACTAATATAATCAATCACACTGATAGTATATGCGGACACGAGAGATGCCATTTTTACTGGCACTTCTTTTGCAATATCTTTGGTCCATGCTACTGTTGATACAGACATCCATATTGACAAACTTGTTTGCTCCATCGAAGTGACAATTCTGGAAATTGCTGACATTATAATGGATATATGAATTTTTTACTGGGTGTGCCTTCACTATTTCACACTCTATTACAATACACAGAATTACCAGTGCAAACCTCATCTTCATTGTCTGTCTCAAACTTTGGGTGTATTCCTCATAAGAAAAAAGGTGCGCGTGGGCAACCCAGAGCACCCAACTGGGTCCTCCCAAGGCATAGTTTGTTATAAGTTTACTACCCTTTAACTCCAATTTTCAACTCCTGCAGTACTTGCTCTCTTCATCAATGGATAAAACAGTACGGTTATGGCACATGTCAAGCACTTACTGTTTGAAAACCTTCTCCCACAGTGACTACGGTAAAAACATCGCCTCAGAATCTCTCTCTCTCTCTCTTTCTCTCTCCAATGTAATAACATTCTTCTTAATTTTCCACCTTTTTTATTCAGTGACTTGCATCCAGTTCAATCCTGTTGATGATAGATATTTCATTAGCGGTTCCCTGGATGAAAAGGTTCGTATCTGGAATATTCCAAAACGCGAAATTGTTGATTGGGTCGATCTACATGAAATGGTTACTGCTGCCTGCTACACCCCGGATGGAAAGGTTTGAGTTTAATCTGTTATCTAGTTTCTCAATTGGTCTATAGTTGATACTAGTTTATTGCATGTTTCACCCTAACACTTTGTTTCAGGGTGCGCTTGTTGGATCGCACAAGGGCAGTTGCCATCTGTATGATACATCAGGTTCTCATCTCAACTCTTGCTCAAAGACCTTGTTTTATGTGTTGATACCTAACCTTATATTATTCTCCGTCTGCCTAGACGATATGCTTCGCTACAAAAAACAAATTGATCTGCAAAACAAGAAAAGGAAATCCAGCCACAAGAAGATCACAGGATTTCAGGTGCTTACTTTGCACAAACCATACTTTGTGATGTGAATTATACTGCACTGGAGTTGAGATAGTTAAACTGTTTTAAACTGAATTATAGTTTCTCATATAGTTTGCCCCAGGGAGTCCTTCAAAGGTCATTATCACATCTGCAGATTCACGAATCCGAGTTCTTGATGATTTTGAACTAGTTCACAAATTTAAAGGTAAGAACCTTTTTACAAATGTCCATGCTGATTCAGATCATGGTGCAATCATCATTGACCATGACTGCTGAAGATTAATTGTATCTGCCTTCTTATTCCTTTCATGAGCAGTGCTGGAACATGCCAGATTCCACTTTCATGCTATGATTGTCTCTATTGTTCACTTAACATGTTAAAATAGCTCGTCCCTATTGATGGGTCTTAACTTTTACATGATTTGTTTCCTGTCCATGTCACTCACTGTCAGTTACCAAGAAAAAGGGACCCATGCTCATTTTTGTGTTCCATGCCTTGTGATTAGTTCCTGTGACGGTGACAGTGTCTTGCCATATTTCAGGGTTCCGAAACACCAGCAGCCAAATCTCAGCTTGTTTAGCTGGAAATGGGAGGTATATTATCTCAGCAAGTGAGGATTCACATGTATATATCTGGAGAAACATTGATGATTTTGAACCAAATAGAAAGAAGGGCCTTATTTCTGTCACAAACACCCATGAACACTTCCACTGCGAAAGTGTGACAGTTGCAGTTACCTGGCCTTTTACCAGTGCAACACTGGATTCTGGTATGAACTCCAGGAAACAAGAGCTGGATCGTGGGTCTGAGAATGACCATGTACTGCAGTCTAAACCTGCCAAAGTACGGGACACGCCAGATGTTCAGCACCGGAGCAACATCACAAATAACAATTCAAATCATAATGGTGACAGGACATGTGCCACTTGGCCTGAAGAACTCATGACGCCAAAAAATCAGATTCACAAATCTAGTATCTGCCTTCCCCACGAGGGTGATCAAGCTCCGAGTCGGTCAGCTTGGGGCTTAGTACTTGTCACAGCAGGCCGTGAAGGTCAGATCAGAACGTTTCAAAACTTTGGTTTTCCTGTGAGAGTATAGCATCAAACTGTAGTTTGTGTATAGATAGGAGATAACGGGTGAGTTGCATAGCACTCAGGGATTGGAAGTTGCTCCTAGTCCTTGTGCATCTGCTGCTAGAGATGGGAATCTTCAACTAACATACAATGTCAGTACTCCGGAACTTGGTATGCCAAATTCATTTATCCTAAATTGTACATGAAAGGGAAATATTACAAAGAGCAACGCCATTTGGCTAGTTGGAGATTTTTCATCCATCGGTTTCTACCGTTCCACTGTTCCTCATCTATTTTCCCCTTTTGCTCCAGTTATATAGCCTTGTAAGAAATATCAGTATGAAAAAGAAGAAGAAGAAAAAATGAAAACAAGTTATCTGGCTGTGGATTTGTCATGCTTTGTTGTCTCATGTGAATTTAGGAAGAGATGAATATTTTTTCGAACTGGAGCTTTAAACCAGGAGCAAATGCAACTTTCGTGCATCTAATTAGTAAGACTGAACCTTACTGCAGTTTCTCTCATTGAATAATTAAGGATCAGTGATTCAAATCATTTGGATGACAAAAAGGAACCTCATCAATGCATTAGATGGTTTTACATGAAGCATGATTATAATTCGACGTTTTGTTAGATTGTGCTGGCATGCAAGTTTAGTTATTAGATGTACATCTCAAAGAAAATCAATGAATGAAACGGTACAAATTTCATGCGTGATTGGTCTGGTGCAAATGCAAGATATACTGCCTATTTGAAACAACAAATCTTTCAAATTAACTAGATTGGTTGTTCTGAATGCAATACATTTAAGAACAGAGGTAGCACTATATATGGGTCAAATTGGTATAGCCATGATGGGATGGGACAAGTATTTAAGAATCCATAACAAATTTTGTCCCTATTTGTTAAACATGAATGTACTTTTTTTTTGAAAGGTAAACATGAAGGTACTGATGTTAGACAACGCAAGCACGATGCCAGGTCCCATACTATTCATGTGTAGCGATCCATGACATTGAGCGACCAAACATATTGATCCTCAATCTACTTCTCTTCTGAAGAGGTTTTCAAAAAAATTTCTCATAGTGAATACAAATTACCTATGTCCTTGTTCCATCGGTTAGGATGTGAGTAAACATATCCCTTTGATTACTAGCTATCTAAATTTTGTGTATGAGTTCTTATGGTTTTAAAACCCAACATAATTTTCCAGTTCCATAGCTTGGTGTAGTCATGTAGAACCCTTGACTGGTTGAGCCTAGTCCATACCAACGATGTAAGGTCTTCTTGATTCATCAGTATACATCGTCATGCCTATTGCCAAAGTTTGAATAAAGCATGACAAACAAATTGCTAACCATATTTCGTACAAATGCAAAAGAATGAGCTTAGACGTAGTAGAATCACATGCTGACAAATTTGGTGGATAAAAACCATGATAACAAAACAAACTACTGCCATAGGAAGTTGGCAAAGTTTCAAGAAACTAAGAAAAGACCAACGAGTTTGAGGACCTGGTATAGACACACGTTGGTCGCGTCGTGCTGCTCACTAGATGAGCTGGCGTATGATGAATTGCCGAGGACATTTGTCAAGCGTTCTTCCTACACTGCCTCGAGCGTGCAAGATATATATTGTTCATCTTATGAAAAGAGCACGACACGCGCGTTTGGCAATTCTTCATCTTGCAGTTCACTTAATGAGGTAAACACACGACATGCGTATACTGCCTCACGATGGTTCAAATCCTTTTTCAGCCTGTTCGCTGCGCTGCAGCTGCAGAAAAATAACTGCGAATACTGTAGCTGCTGATGAAAACACTGTAGCTGCTGCAGAAAAATAATTGCAAAATACTGTAGCTGCTGCAGCTGCTGCTGCAAAACCTCCTGCCGAACACGCTGTTTTTTTTAAAAAAAGTCAAGTGCTAAAGTATTGCATACTTGATCTGCATCACACACAAATTTGTTTTGCTTTCATTCGAAAAAAATTGTTTGGCTTCTTTTTTACTTAAGAATTTCAGAAGTGATATGAATGGAGGAAAAGACCGCCGATCTCGTTCCATCGAGACTGATTTGGACGGCCAGGTGGCCAACCACCCACCACCAACTATAAAAAAGAGTTAAAAAGGTCAACCACCTCCTTGCCGCCACCAATGACGCGCGAGACGTGCCAGAATAAAACGCTCCAGCCGAGATGAAAAGGGAGATGCGATATTAAATCGGAACCGCACAAATAAATCCGGGATAATTTTCTGGCGATAATGCCAGCCTATCCGTCCGCACCCCGCCACCTGCCAAAATAAATCCCCTCTCCTCTTCAGATCCTTGACACCAATCCGATCAAACGCTAGGGTTTCAAGCCTCTCTTTCCCACCTGTCCCTCTCTCTCTCCTCCCTCCCTTCTGCACCCCGCCGCCGCCATTGACGCGGAAGCGCACGAACTCCCCAGATCTGACCAGGCCACCCCGCGAATCCTCACCTTGACGCACCAAATCTGGTCAGAACGGTGAAGAATTCGAACACGATCCTAAGCATCGCGCACTAAGATCACACACAACACATCTGCTTCCCCCCTCTACCTGTTCTTTTTTGTGTTTTTTTTTCTCGTTTCGGACGATTCATAAGAACAGATCTGCAAGGGGCTTGTAGATCCACCTATGTGAGAACAAGGCCCCTTGCTTGTGGACGCCCAGAACGAACCCCTGACCTGAGGATCTGATCGATCCGTCTGGGATCTGACTGTTGTTTTTGTTGGCTTCGAGAAAATGTTCAAGTCGATGGTTTATTACGGGAACACCTCGATCGGGGAGGTGGAGGTGTGGCCCAAGGGCGAGGCGAGCGCCGGCCTTGCCGTGGCGGCGTGGGCGCGAGAAATCCGCGTTGACCGCCTTTCCCCGCCCAGCGAGCGGTGCCCGCCGCTCGCCGTCATGCACACCGTGGCCGTCGGCGCCCGATGCCTCATCATGGAGTCCAAGCCTCCCGCCACCGCCGACGTGGCACCTCCGCCGCTCGTCGCCATGCACGCCGCTTGCCTCAGGGACAACAAGGTATCTACAGATTATTCCTGACATAAAAAGAGATCCCCAGTATAAAAAGAGGAACAGCCTGAACCCTTGAACGAATCTCTCTAATTTTACTTACATGGACAGTTTAAAGGAAGGAATCTTTTTATTCTTACATGGACAAGTTTACCGGACAAAATACTTATATTTAGTGTTCGAATAATTATGTTAATTTTACATGAACGATCACTGTGGTCAAGGATTTTTGACAGGATGTGGACCGATGACTAAGAATGCACTGGGTTTTGTCAGTGCTGATATTGACTGGAACATACTTGAGGATTCACTTCTCTTTGGTGTTCTAAGGACTTGGACTTGTTCTTAAATCTTAACTCATTTGCATCATCACTTATGGAAATTTAACTTACTGAGGAACTTCATAAACGGAGTTTAAATCTCAGACTCAGGCCATCAGCTTTTGGGTATCCGGATGTCATGAATTGATGCTTTGGAATTTGGACATACGAAACTGATTATGCGTGCAAAATTAACATTCTCATAACTGAACATATTGTCAATTGCTAAAATTGTTTCATCTCTTTTAAATTGAACCAGAACTTTAAGCTAGCTTCTGATAACAAGTTCAAGGAGGGTATAAACCTAAACTGGGATGCGTGGGTTTTACACACAATTCACTATTATTCCCAAGTGCTTTATTTAGACTGTTCTAAATTTAAGAACCAACACTAAAGTTTTTCTTATACTACAAGTCATAGAGAAAATTTTGACTTCCCGCAATTCCAAAAGTTGAAATTTGTCGCATTCTGCTTTATTGAATTTTGCTATTTTTGGAACTTCTGGGTATAATCAAGTGAATGCAGCTGATTCAGGGTTTAAACAATCGCATTAACGTTCTAGGCTTCTTAAAGTTCTTCAACGCTTTATTTCTTTAAAATATGAAATTATCGGGTGGCATGCTTTATTTGCGTTAAACATATATTAGTCACCGCCTAAATACAAAATGTATATGTTTAGAACATCCAGCTTCATCTTCCAGTCACTTTAAGTTTTACCCCCTTTATTTGAAACTATATTACACTGTATATATATCACATTGCACCTTTTTCATTCCTTGTTTTTGCAGACTGCAGTAGTTGCTCTAGGAGATGAAGAATTGCATTTGGTTGCAATGACGTCCAGAGGAAACTTGACAAATCACGCATGTTTCTGGGGCTATAAATTACCATTTGGTTTGTACAATTCTTGCTTGACCATGTTAAATCTCCGGTGCCTTGGTATCGTGTTTGACCTGGATGAGACATTGATTGTCGCCAATACATCACGGTCTTTTGAAGACAGAATTGATGCACTTCAAAGAAAGCTGAATAATGAGACTGATCCACAGCGCATGAATGGTATGCTATCAGAGATCAAGAGGTACCAAGATGACAAGTCCATCCTAAGGCAGTATATAGAAGGTGATCAGGTCTACGATGATGGAAAAGTGTATAAAGCGCAACCTGAGGTTGTTCCACCATTGTCGGATAACCATCAACCAATGACACGCCCAATTATACGATTACAAGAGAAGAATATTATCTTGACAAGAATAAATCCACAGGTATGTGTTTGATTGAACTTAGTTGGATCTGTCCTTGTCGGTATATCTTGATTGGCGAATAGATGCTCGAGAGATGCTTACTATGCATGCTTTCTGTTTGAATTTACCTTGCACGTCTGAGGTAGTGCTACATTCAGTGGTCCTCTTTCTTCACGTTGTCAAACTCTCTTATTATCGTTTATACTTGTGCACATCGTTTTAGCAGTATTATATTTGCACACATTCTAGGATGACAAACAAAAGTCGTCCAAAACGGGAGACCCCCTAAATTCGTCGAGAAATATTTGACTATAGCTTGCCATGATGGAATCTGTCATTTATGTCGAACATTGATTATCCAAATTATTTCATTTCTAATAGGCCATTGGATCAATCTGCGACCGATATGCTTGTTTGTTGATAGCAAGGATAGATCAATATCTTATCTTTTGCATTTTGCATCGGTTGAGTTTGTCTATTTGTTCTGTCTATGTATGGTGACATTCCCAATTTGGTTGCACAAAAATTATCAAGCAGCTCACTTGTTCTGCTATATGTAGATAAGAGATACCAGTGTTCTTGTCCGATTGAGGCCTGCCTGGGAAGATCTTCGCAGCTACTTAATTGCAAGAGGTCGCAAGCGTTTTGAGGTCTATGTGTGTACGATGGCTGAGAGAGACTATGCTTTGGAAATGTGGAGGTTGCTTGACCCTGATTCAAGATTGATTAACTCTGTTCAACTTCAGGATCGAATGGTGTGTGTAAAATCTGGTAAGCAACTCGTGCTGTTACTGAACAAGTACAAAAGGAGCATAATATCACATTCCAAATTTTGTTCCAATCAGAAGCTGGCAGTGTCTGTCAAAACTACAGTTTATGTTTGTGTTTGCTCTATGCATAAATATTTTTTTGTTTGTTCTAGTTTCATCCTGTTGAAGTTAATGCCAAAGTTATCATTTCTAGGTTTAAAGAAGTCCTTACTAAATGTTTTCCATGATGGTTCTTGCCATCCTGGAATGGCATTAGTAATTGATGATCGTTTGAAAGTTTGGGATGAGAAAGATCAATCTAGAGTTCATGTTGTTCCTGCGTTCACTCCATATTATGCTCCTCAAGCAGAGGTGAAGTTCATGGCCTGTTTCATTACCAAAAATTATCATATGGTCACTTACGATTCCCCTTCTTGGCTTGTAGGCAAACTGTTCTATCCCAGTTCTGTGTGTCGCCAGAAATGTTGCCTGCAATGTGAGGGGTGGCTTCTTCAAGTAAGATTTGCATCTTTGTGAATTTGATTGTACCATCATTGTCATGGCCTTTTTTACTGCCAAAATAATGCCGTCTCTGCTCTCTGTATTTGATTGCTCTAATCTGTACCACAATAGTGTCTGGCTGACTTGTTCTCATGTATATTACATGTTTCAATCGACAGAGACTTCGATGAAGGCCTCTTGCCACGGATTAGCAATGTTCTCTATGAGGATGAAATAAATGATATCCCATCTGCTCCAGATGTTGGCAATTATTTGATAACTGAGGTATGTTTGGGGGAAAAAAATGATGCTTCATTGTCTATTTTTCAGCAAGTAACGGTTCTTTTAACCATCATTAGGAGGAGAATGCTGTGGTAGTGAATGGAACTAAAGATTCGTTGCCTTTTGATGGTATGGCTGATGCTGAGGTCGAGCGGAGAATGAAGGTCTGTGCTTTTCTTTACGATTTATTTCTTGTTCACAATTGATCAAATCACAAAACACGGTATTCAAGAGTAATATGTGGCAGCTAGTAGTATTTTATCACAATTTTGAGAGAAATTTTCAATATATTACTTTCTAGCATTAGGTAGACATTATGGTAGTAAAATTTGAAAGAAAAATTTATGGTAGACATTATGGTAGTATATTGCTTCAAAGCCAGACATTTCCTTACTCTATTGGAGCATTTGAACGTAAAATTTAGTAAGCTCGTGTTACGTGTTTGGAATGTTTTCACTTTTAGTTCAACTTAGATTCTAGCATTGCCTGTAATCAATTCATAAAATTTGCTAAAGTTATCTTCCATGTGCGTTTTTGGGTTATTTTATTTATTTCATATGCATGCTGGTATAAATTCAGTGAGACGTACTTTTCTTAATAGATGCTGGCCATTTTTGGAAACCTTTTACATAATAAAAATATAACTACTAATATACTTCTATATGTTGATATATTTTTTTGTACCTTCTATCCTCTTATACCCATTTTAACTATTTTCAGGAAGCATCTGGCAATGTTCAAGCATTGCATCCAACAGGTGCAAACTTTGTGATGCCAGTAGCCCCTGCCCAGAATTTTGTGTCGTCTTCAGTGGCACCGTTAGCACCACCCCTTGGCGTTATGCCACCTCCATTCAATCAACCAGGTTTTTCAGATCCACTGCAAGGTTCTCCAGCGAGAGAAGAGGGTGAAGTTCCTGAGTCGGAATTAGATCCTGACACAAGGAGAAGGCTGCTCATATTGCAGCATGGTCAAGACACAAGAGATCCAACACCCCCACTTCCAGTAATACCGCCGGTGCAAGTTCCAGTGCCTCCAGCTCAGCCTCATGGAAATTGGTTCCCGGCAGAGGATGGCATGAACCCAAGTAACCTGAATAGAGGTTCAGCAGGTTTCTCTTTAGAGTCTGATACTATGCTCTATGAAACAAAGCAACCACCTCCTTCATTCTTTCCTGGTGGGGATAATACTATGTCTTCTGATAGATTTGGCTATCAGAACCAGAGGTTTCCCTCTCAGGTAGGTGATTAGAAACGAATTTTGGAGTGCCTCTGTTTGCTATGCATACTTGTAGCACCTGGTGACAATCATTTTCGCTTGTTGCAGCTGCCACACACTGAGGATCAGCGCATCCTTCAGAACCATGCAACTCCAAAATACAGAACGTTTTCTGGTATTTTTTATCCCCTTCTTGAGTTTTAATGTTTATCTTGATTCTCGAGGGAGATGTTTGTCATGTGGTGCCACACATATACTATTCAGAGTTTCAGGGAGTCTCAGGCTTAGTGATAAGCCAAATATCTATTGCTATATTTCCAAATTAGATGTAAAGTTGGTTTTAACATGCATCTATTTGGGCCCACCGCTATATTACCTAACGTGATAATGCATTGATTCCACACCCATCCCCATCTCCCGTTCCTTCCATTGCCATTAAGAGCATCTTCTGCTTCACATTGTTCTTTTATATTCTAATCTACATTGTTGTTACCAGTGCATGATTCAGCTCACTGGGCCTTTGTCCTCAATAAATAACTATAATAATAGAGACCTGGTTCCTGTGCATTTATTAGTAAACAAGTCTGTTATACTCTTGGTAGTACAAGTCACCTCTTTGTATCAACTAACCAATTGAGCTTACAACTGGATATGGCCAGCAAAATCCAGATGATTTCATGAGTTTCATGTTTTTAAAAAGTGCTACTTGGGAGACAACAGTTTTGATTTTCGCTTTTGCCAAGTGCAGTACAATAAAGATTGCGTTTTAGATGGATTATGATTAACTTTGTTTATGCTTTATGTAGGCGAGGAGCTAGCAGCTCGTCATGTTCCCTCAAGTCAGAGAGATCTTGGAAGACGCTTTGCACAATATGCAGGGACCTCTGCCCCTATATTAGAAGATATCGCACTGAAGTGTGGATCTAAGGTAGTATTGAATGTTCATTACTACTGGACTAGAATTCTTCTTGTAGTAACTCCTTTGATATTTCCTTTTGTGTATAGGTGGAGTACAGGTCAATATTATGCGATACTGCAGAACTACAGTTCTCTATCGAGGTAGTTTAAAACTTCTGCTTATGAATAATTTCGTCACGTTTAGTGATATCACCGAACAAGAAAGTCCATCTCTAGAAAATTTTGTAGAATAATTGAAAATTGTTGTGGTGTTGTGAGAAGTCATTCTCTAGAATTATTGAAAACTGTGAAAACATATGTGATTTTCAGAAATAGCTATCTTTAGTAAAATTGCCTACTATGACATTGGATCTCAATGTAATTCTAGAGAGATGGATAACCATCACAAAATAACTGAAAATTACTGATGTATCATATTTTCACTAACCATTGAAAGGAATTTTCTTACTGAACGAAATGTACTATTGTCCTTCTCATAATAGTGTTAGTGCACGCACATTATTTATCTCTTTTGCTTGTTTGTCGCACCCCATACAGGTTTGGATTGTTGGAGAAAAGGTAGGTGAAGGAATTGGTAGGACAAGGAGAGAAGCACTGTGTCAAGCTTCAGAGATATCATTGAGAAATTTGGCCAGTAAGTTTGTTTTCCATGCTTTGGCTACATGAATTTTTTTAAGTTTCTTGTCATATGTGTAACATAACTTTGTCATCATTGTTGTGACCACCAAGAAATTTTTGCATGCCTTTTTTGGGCTTACGATGTCTTACTGTTCAGAATTGTTTTTTTTTCTCTTCCTGCATCACCAAACATCTTGGGACATTCCACCGAGAGCATGTTTCAACAGTGACCACTTTATGGTGCTGAATAATTACACTTACATGCTTGTCTGGAAGTTTTGAAATTTAGTTTCTTGGATGACAACCTATGGGTACCGCTAGTTTCATTTCTCCTTACATCTATGCAATATCATGTTTCATTAACTTTGTCTTATCAATTTGCTAACAGATAAATATCTGTCATCTGATCCCAACAAGATGACTGACATGAGAGAAAATGGTTTTGGTAGCAACCGGAATCTTTTTGGCTACTCTGGGAATATCAGGGATGATTTGTTGCCAGTTTCATGTACTTCTGAGGAATCTCGTTTCATGAAACTGGATGAGAATAATTCAAGAAAAACAGGTGGCCCTGTTGCTGCTCTCAAGGAACTTGTAAGTAACTGCATGATTGCATCAATTATTATTGGTTTGACCTTATTCTCTTTTATGAAGCAATGTAAAATCCATATTTCTTTGAAAATGTGTTGCAGTGCACAGTCGAGGGATATAACTTAGTTTTCCAAGCTCGTCTGTCTCCTCCAGACGCTTCAGTTGGGAAAGAATCTTATGCCCAGGTAGAAGTTGGTGGACAAATTTTTGGGAAAGGAGTTGGAATGACGTGGGAAGAGGCCAAGCTCCAGGTTATAAACAGTCTCATCTGAATCAATTTGTTTCCCTTTTGCTACTTTAGTTTCCTCCATTAATTAAGTCTGGAATTCACACGTCATGTCCAAAGAATGTGAATGTTGTCATTCAGCTTAGCATCAGGAATGGTTTTGTTTTCCCTTTTCTGCTTTCTTGGTTGTCTTCCAAACAGACACTGTATATTGATAGGTAGCTGAAATCTTCATAATTCTCAAAATTCTGTGCTCCTGAACGAATTTGTTTGTTCAGTCAAGCCCTTTGTATCCTTATTATTGTTTTGTTTATTTGAATCCTCAAGACCTCAAACATCTTGTTTAGTCTAGTAAAACCCTTATGTTCGTCTCAAACAGCATGAATCCATCGAATTGGGAGTGGTAATTGGCAAGTATCTTTGTGGGCACAGAGCTACGCACCATATGACATATTTAGGAATGTATTTTGGGGTTGTAAATATATGTTTTTATATTTGAGACTTTGAGCTGTGACTAGTTAAATAAGGTTCCTAATATGCAGGTTGGAAACATTTATTAGGATTTTCTTGATTGGGTGCAGCTTACATGTAATGCCACCAAGTTGAATTTTTCTTTTTCTTTTCTTTCAATTGTAGGCTGCTGATGAGGCTCTTGGAACTTTAAGATCCATGCTTGGTCAACTTGGTCAGAAACGGTCTGGTTCTCCAAGGTGATTATATGTTGGCCTTTTTACTCCTGCTGATCTGCAGCTGTTTGCCTTAAAATTACCTGGTTTGGGACGAATGAATGTATAGTGAACAGAATTGCTAGATGACCTAAACGAATAAACTGTGGGTTCTAAAATTTGCTAACTAGAAGTTACGCTCCACATTATATTAGGTTATTAGCTTCTACTGTGTTCCCATCTAGCAATGGTGGTAGAATTCGATGGGGTGGGGTTGGGGTTCATGAGTTAAAGGTTATTACATATTAGGCCTAGAGGGTGTCAATTAAAATTTATGGTAACTTGATGGATCTTGTAAATAGCAGAGCATTCAGTGACTCTTGTTACATGTATTTTTATTTGTGTAGGGTGTAGTTTTGCAGATTTTTGTGTGACCATGGATATGATTGTCATATAAGATTCTGGTCTCCCTCTTTATTACGTGTGTAGTCTATCCACTATAACTTCTATTTCACTATTATTTACATGGCTATTATTGCCACAGGTCACTGGTACAAAGTTTTAATAAACGCTTGAAGCCAGATTTTTCAAGGACTGTGCAAAGGATTCCTTATGGTACATATTCCAGGATTGAGGGCCATGTTCCTTGACGATAGTTTCACATCATTATGTGCCTGGACCCTGGACCGTTAAATTGGATGAGACCTACCAGCTGTCAGCTCTTTGGAGAATCAATGCAGAACTATGGATTCCTGGCATCTCCTGGACTTCCAAAGCTTTCTCTGGCTGCTCTGGTGACGAAAGACATGTGCCGAGCACCAAGAAACGGTGAAACATTCTGGTGGCGATGCCGTCATGGAGAATTTTGGTCCACGTTTCATCCCAACAGTTACAGTTGGTGGACGGACGTTCCGTATACGTCCTTGTCTACCTGGAAATTTGCAGCTTGAGTTGAGACAGCTTCAATTCAATTTCGTGTTTGACGGAAACGAGAAATCCATGCATCAAGGCGCACAGCTGTAGTTGGCTGGAGTTTTCAGCCGGTAGGCAGTTTTGTGGATAGTGAAAGTTGCACCCGTGTAGCTCGAGGAACTAACTGTAGTCAGGTTAATTTTATTTAGGTTAATAGTTTGATCGAGCAGTGGATATTGTTATCATCTTCACTGTAGATGTTAGCCTTTTAGGTTACCGGTAGCACTAGATTCAGTAGCTGACAAGTGACAACATGTATATCTGCTAGTATGTTGTTGTAGCAAATCTTTGTAATATATATGATGATGATGTTTGCAAGAGTTGAGTTTTTTACTCCTAATCTCTGTGCAATGAAAGAAATGTTCAGAGTTATACATCAGACCTGATAATACTCGTACAATTAGGAATTCCGCAGCAAGTACAGCGACACTCACGCACTGCCTACCGAGGGGCAACCTCGCTGAACCTGAACGAGGAAGAGCTAACCGCCGCCGCTGGCGGCCACCTCGCCTTCGACGATGTGTGGAACATCGGACCCGCGCGCGGAGGGGTCGAGACCGTACTGTGGCCGCAGTGCTCGGCGAAGCTTGGCGGGCGCATCTCCAGCTCGTGCAGCGGGACGGGCCGCGACAGCATGGCCACCACCTGGCGCATTGTGGGGCGGCTGCTCGGCGTGGCCTGTGTGCAGGCCAGCCCCACCCGGATGAACCGGAGCACCTCCTCCTCCGGGTAGTCCTTGATGCTCGCGTCCACCATGTCCAGCAGGCTGCCCTCCTGGTACAGCACCCACGCCTGCAACCTCGAAGTAAAATGATCTCAGAGACAGAGTAGTCGCATGACTAAGGTGCCAAGGCAAGGCAGGAACAGAAGGGAGAACACCTGACCTCGCGCACCAGAAACTTGTCTGACCGGATGGTCTGCGAGATCCTCCTCCCGCTGACGATCTCCAGGATGAGCACCCCGAAGCTGTAGACGTCGGCCTTCTTCGTCAGCTGCCCGTGCACAAAATATTCAGGTGCCAAGTACCCGCTGCATACATACAGACAGAGACTGGTGTCAGTAACAGCTCTGCTTCTTCAACACATCACCCAGCGTTCACCGCTTAACACTGACAGAGCTTACGTTGTTCCGACCACGCCTGTGCTGATGTGGGTAACGTCGTCCGGAAACAGCTTTGCCAGCCCAAAATCTCCGATCTTCGGCCTGTAGTTGCTGTCAAGAAGAACGTTGCTGGCTTTGATGTCCCGGTGCACGATGTTCGGCTCGTGCTCCTCGTGAAGGTAGCTCAGCCCCTTGGCGGTGCCCGTGCAGATGCCCGACCTGGTGCTCCAACTAAGAGTTGTTTCACCTTTAGCCGAACCTAAAGCTAACAGAGATAGTACATGTAAGAGGAACGCGTTGCGTTACAGCTTCGAATTAGACTGTCAGATTCGGTGGTTCGCCTACCCTGCAATGCGTGATCAAGGCTGTTGTTCTCGACGTATTCGTAGATCAGGATCCTGTTTTTCCTCTGGACGCAGCAGCCCAG
This sequence comes from Eragrostis curvula, assembly GCA_007726485.1. Taxonomy (NCBI): domain Eukaryota; kingdom Viridiplantae; phylum Streptophyta; class Magnoliopsida; order Poales; family Poaceae; genus Eragrostis; species Eragrostis curvula. The sequence continues at coordinate 10,772,126 of CM017439.1, read as the reverse complement.
CAACCTGACGAGGTTTGCGTGCTTGACTTCAGAAATGCTCTCGATCTCGGCTAAGAATTCTTTGATCCCTTGTTCAGATGTAGAAGACAGAACCTTCGCAGCAAATGCAGTACCATCTCCAAAAACTCCCTGTGCACAGATAGGACGGTTTCGTGATCCGCTTCCCAAAAAAAAAAGGAGGAAACAATACACAGCTTTGGATACCTTGTACACAGTTCCAAAGCCACCTCGGCCTAGTTTGTTACACTGACTGAAGTTGTTCGTTGCTGCCCTTATCTCCCTGTAGGAGAATAACCGGAGATTTTCCATGCTTAAAAGCCCTGTTCAGAAAACAAGACAGCAAACTAAGTCAGCCTGATCTGGGCGACTACTCGACTAGTCCTTAGGCCATGATTTGCATCCTCGAAGCTATTGTTGCCAGAAGTTCAGAATAATAACCAGGAACAACACGCAGACGTCACATTGCTCATACAGGCGCGAAAATATGTGAACTTGGCATGGAAAACATGAAGAAACGACGATCAAGCAGGCAGAAAAGAGTACCTTTCAAGTCTTGCTCAGATTCACAGAAGCATCTCCTTATTAGAGCCATCTTGTCAGCAGGAGCAGCCAGTATCAGGAAGCTAGCTCGGACGATCAGAAGTTGCTAGCTAGCTCGTCAGGCACCGCCGCACCGATCGAACAAAGGCGGTCAGGTTCTTGCAGGGGGGCTTTACAGGATGGGTTTCCTAAAGAATTGGAGGCTTGCAGGCTTCAGATGTAGAGGAAGGAGCCGTCATGGTTCAGAGTTCAGCCATCAGCGACAAGGAAGGAGCCGTGCAGCAACGGGCACTGCGTGCTTGGAGAGTGTCCCGACAAGCCCATCACTAGTTAAGCGCCGATCCAAATTTATTATGGTGGCGCAGTCGAACGTCGGGGTTCAATGAATGGACAACAACAACACAATGGTGGACGAGTCATCTGTCCTGGCTGCTCTCAGCGTTGCCCACCTGCTTACAACACGACCCATGTTGACCCGGCCGTCCTCGTCAAGCGGCAGCCACAGCATTCGCGCCACGCCGTTGGGTCTTTGAGAATTTCTGTTGACTCCTGGACTCACCGTTGCCACGCGATAAAAATTTCTGGCAGCCAAGGCCTTAACCGTCAGCGTCGGAATTCAAACTGACTGATGAGGTGATCAGGTGAACAGCGATCGATCAGGAGGATTGGAACACGGATTGGTGGCCTCTACCATTAGTGTTGATTTTGACTGAGAGTTGAATGGTAGCACGACTCCATTCCATCTATCCATCAAATCTGTACAGCTGACAGGTATAATAAGAAACCAAAAGTACGTCAGCGTTGCAGTAATTTCCACTACCATACCGCTGATCTGTTGGATGACTGATGCAACGACTTTACCATTTCTAGCCCCACAACATCTTTACGGGCCTGCTTGTATGATGTATCGGTTCTCGAATTTTTTCTAATAATAATCGAATTTTTTAATAGTTTTTAATAAATAACCTTGCTTTTTTAAATTTTGTAAAAGTAACCTTGCAGTCGCCTTTTTGAAGGGCGATTAGTAAATATCGCTCAATAACAGGGCGACAGGCTGCCTTTGTGCCAGTTTGTGCTGGCATAACTAGACCTATCACCGTTTGGTTGGGCGACTGGGTGCTATCGCCCTTTTGGTGGTGGGTCCAGTCGCCCATAATGCGGGCGACAAGCCCGGGCAGCCGTGTTGTTGTTTCACTTTCACCTCCAGATGATGAAGCGGTGGGTCCAGTTGCATTTACTCCCATTTGTATGCAATTTTTCTTTCAGCTGTACTCCGGCCTAGTAGCAAACTTCGATGCTTATGTGCACAAGGAGCGATGCACCTGGTCAAGTTAATTAAACTATGGCTGGCAAAAATCTGGAATGCTATGTGCACACGATCCTATTTTCACTGCTGACATTTGCTCTCAAAATATTTCATCTTTGAACCCTATGAGTTACAAAAAGAAATACTTAAGAAGCAAGGAAAACAATACTTCTAGAACTGTTTTAGCAATTTTAAGAATCAAATATAGCAGTAGATAATTTTTGTACTCATGTAGATATTTTCTTGCACACATCTAAATATCACAATACTCTCTCCGTCTCGAATTACTTGTCGTTTTAGTTTCGGGCACAAACATTTACTTGCTCAGAGTAGATGCACAGAAAACAAGTAGAAAATATATAGACGTAGAGTTGTATTGAAAAGATAGAAACATGCATTAAGATTTGCCTGTAAATTAGAAAAACTGAATTAGTGAATGATGCAAGTAATAGTACCTCCGAGTGTAGAAATTTTTTGCACTTCATGACGCTCCAATTAAATATTAATCCTACTATGAGCAGTAACGGTTTGCCTGTAGGGAATTAATACTAATTGTAAATATTTAACGCTAATACAAACTCTGGAGACTGAAGAATCCGGAAACTCCACGTGAAGAATTATCGTGTTCTATGGTACTGTGGATTCTTGGTCCGCTGTACAACACGCAGTGCTGTAGCTCCTTGGAATGGACCATGTAGAAAAACAAATGAAAATCAAAAGTGAAATACGTAGGAGCTGAAACACAGGCGGGCCGCACATTGATTCCTATCGCCCATTGTTGGGGCGATTGAACAGCCACTCGCCTGATGGGCGGACAACATGCCCTCGTGGCAGCTTTTGTGGGGCCCAACACTCGAGGCTTCCATCCTGTCGCTCACTTGATGGGCGACAAGCACCTAGCAGGGCGATAAATCCTAATCGCCCGGTGAGGAGGCGACGGGCAGACTAGTTTTACCAATTCTGAAAATAAATGGTTAATAATAAAAAATGATTAAAAAATTCGGTTATTACTAAAAAAAATTCATCGGTTCTCGTCCCAACTGAACCACTGCTTGTAGTCCAGCCCAGTAGTGTTTCTAGCGATGGCCGGCCTCCCTCTCACGAAGAAAGCTCGGGCGAGGATGGGCCTCTTCTCGGCATGAACGAGTGAAGAGAATCGAGCAGCTGGTTCTTGCGCGCGTACCGACGAAGTGGGCAAGAGAGACGCACGGCTCCTTATCTCCTAGTACCTCGAACGGGGGAGTTCTGCGCTGCAGCTCCTCCTAACACGTTACACGAAGCTCCATGGAAGGTGATAAGCGCCTACGAGGCTATTATACCTACGCTCACGAGGGGAGCCGTCAGGCATATGGCCGAGTGGGATGGATGGCCGGAGGACCGAGCCGGCGCGATACCGGAATCTCTTGCAGCTCCGCCGCCCGATCTGCCGTCGCGTAGCGATAGCACGGCAGGCGCCACCCAACCGCCGCCATGTGATCTGCGGCTGGCCGTCCCGATACGTACGGCGCGCCAGGCTGTCCGCGCACGGCTCGCCGACCGCGCGCTTGGCCGTATCATCGCCGTGCGTGTTGCTGTGTGGGCAGTAGGGCCTTGTAGCTGTACTTCTATATCCGAGCTTTAGAAATCCGGAGAATTTTACATAGGTGCGTTCGTACTTGAAACTTTGGGAGCTTTTGCGATTTGCGATCTAGGGGGCCAAGAGGCATTTTTCTTTTCTGAATTTAGACGGTGCTCCGGGCACTGGCAGTAGCGAACGATTTCAGGCATGTGCCTTTTGCACCCACTTGCTTCATTGTTTACGTTGTGAACACATGACGCAAAATCAAAATTGAGATCGTGCCTACTTGAAGCTAGCCTGTGAATCTGAAATGGAGCGTATTGAAATACTGTAAGCATGTGTGGGACCACGTGCTGACGTGCAGGGTTCTGGATGAAAACATGAGGGTGGTGAGCTGGTTCTCTGGCTGTAGTATGCCAGTGGCAATTGACACGCAACTGAGCGATCCGAGCAGGATCAACCATCGTGGTTAACAGGTCAGGAGGAATTAAACCTTGATTCTCATGAGCTCCATAGTCAGTTATCCTTACCCATCCGTTGTTGTCGATAGGATAACTACACCAATATACTTTTGACTAGAATTGTTGTTTAAGGCTTAATTGCAAATCCCACCTCATAACTTGGCTCAAGTTTCATATTCCATCTCATAAGTTTGTTTGTTGTAAAAACCACCTCACCTCAGTTTTGGTTGAAATAGCCCCCTAATTTCCATGTGCTTTTCAAAATAAGTCAAAAATTGTCACCTTGAACTCTTGGCTACATGAGTCAGTTAATTTAGGTCAAATCTAGTTTCGTAGTATGGCCGTATCTGACATTGTCGTAATCCCACCGTACAAAAACTCACTACTTTATTTGTATCTTGAACGCCTATAATTACATCCGAACAAACAAAATCAACTGCTCGACTAATAATACCGAATCCAGGCAGAATGAGGCTGTTTGGAAGGATCTCAATGAGCGCTTGTCCAACGGTCCCACCGGTACCGTACATAACGTGCGAGACTCGAGATAGAAGCTAGATATGCATTTATGTGACATTTTTTGATCTATTTGGAAGAGCACATAGAAATCAGAGGGTATTTCAACAAAAAATCGGGGTGAGATAAGGTGGTTTTTGCAACAAACAAACTTATGCGATTGAATATCAAACTAGAGCCAAGTATGGTGGGATTTGCAATTAACCCTTGTATTAATGATAACAATTTGAGAACAGAGTGAGTATTATCTGTATCCATACGCATAGTAAGGATGATCCTACACTTCGCAACAGAGTGAGTACTTCTTTCCGTATCCAACTTGACGTACTGCTACAACAGACACTGATACTGTTAACATGGGTGTTACCTACTGCGGCCGAAATACTAGCAGCGTCGTTCCAAAACTTACAGCTCAGTGCTCACCGCACACCACATCAGCACCTCATGTGCTCCGCCACTTATAAATCCACACCCCCTGCACAAGGGCATTACATACATTCTCCGCGATCAGTCAGAGCATTCCATTCCATTCCACCCCAGTGAGCTGTACTGCGCACCACGCGACCCGTGCATGGCGGCGCACCTGTTATCCCACGTTGCCTCCGATCTCTGCATCGGCAGGCCGCGGGTGCTCGCGCTGCCACCGTCCACCCCCGTCGCGGCCGCGCTCGCCGCGCTCCGCGCCGGAGCCGACCCGTTCGTCTTCGTGGACGCCGAACCGGCCTCCCGGGGGAAGAAAACGGCCGCCGCGACGTACGTGAAGGTCAGCGTCGCCGACATCCTCTGCTACGTCTGCGGCGACGCCGGCAACCTCAGCGACCCGGCGGCCGCGCTCGGCCGGCCCGTGTCGGCTGTTGGTGGCGGCCACGGCGGCGTCGCCCGCCGAGTGGACCCGCAGACAAGGTACGTGATAGAAGACGCAGCCGTCGCTTTTGATACTTGTTTTGGTCGGAACAGTCACTCTCAATCATGGAACGCGAGGGTACCGACAAAAAGCTAAACTTTTCTGTTCAACTTTGCAGCCTGCTCGACGCCATTGACGCGCTGCTGACCGACGGCTGCCAAGCCCTGCTGGTTCCACTACTGCAGACGCGCGGGCGCAAGAGGAACCATCACGTACTCCCCTCCTCCGACGCCGCCGCCGCCGACTGCTGCGTGCTGACGCGTGAAGACATCGTCCGGCACCTCTTCGGCTCCATCTCCCACTTCTCCCCGGTCGCCGCGCTCACCGTGGACTCCCTCGGCCTCATCCGCCGCGACGTGCACGCCGTCCACGTCGACGACGACGGTATCGACGCGATCCCTCTCCTACAGAAATCCATCTCGGACGGCACGGCCGTGGCCGTCGTCGACGACGAGGACGCGCTGGTCGGCGAGATCTGCCCCGGCGTGCTTGCCTCGTGCGACGTCGAGCCGGTGTGCGCCGCCTTCGCGGCGCTCTCCGCCGGCGACGTCATGACGTACATCGACTGCTCCCTGTCGTACGCGCCGCCCGAGTTCTTGGTTCGTTCCGTCAGAGCACAGCTCAAAGACAGAGGCCTCGACGCCATGGCCGAGCTCATGGACACTTGGGACGCTGCCTCTCTGCCACTTTCCCCATCGTCATCGCTGTCGTCTTCCACGTCGTCCGACGAGGAATCACCGCTAGGACGCGCACAGCGGCCGAGGCGGATGTCGTCGGGGAGCTTCGGTTGGCGGTCAACGGAAGATGTTGTGGCGTGCCATTCTGGGAGCTCGCTGGTGGCCGTCATGGCCCAGGCGCTCGCGCACCGAGTCGGGTACGTCTGGGTCGTTGATGAGACCAGCGGCGCGCTCGTCGGAGTTGTCAGATTTGCCGATGTTCTCGCTGTGCTTCGGGAGCAAATCCACCCCCAGGCGCTATGCAGATGACTAGCGATCATGCTGATCAGCGATGCAGGGTAGTTCGACTAAAGCAACTTTTCAAGTGCAGAGTTGTTTTTCCTTAATCGGTTTCACGGTTTCTGTCGAACCCAAACTGAGGAACTGACGGGGAGAAAAAAAAAGGTGTCATTGTTCAGCACCTGAAACGAACAACGGTTCTTCGTCCTTGCTTTGCTCGCTCTGTTCTCCACAGCAACACGACATGACGCGCTTCCCTGTGGCCGTCATTTCCAAGCTCCTCTGTCCACCAGTAGCTCTGTGCTACCCACCCACGGCCTGCCGGCCGTCACCTTCCCCGGGTGGGGTTCCCTCCCAAGCCGGAAGGTCACCGGCCTGGCAGTCATGCCCCTACACTCGTCGGAGGATCGCATTTGGCATTTCACGCCCGTCGAGACGCGCGCAAGGCATCGAAGATTTTTTTTTTTTTTGGAGAAACAGGAAGAAAATTTTCAGTCTGTTCCGCAGGCTGCAGCTGCGGCTGCGGCTGTAGAAAAATAACTGTAAACACTGTAGCTGCTGCTGAAGAAATAACTGCGAACACTGTAGCTACTGCTGCTGCCTCCTGCAAAATATCCAAACGAACAGGCAAGGTGGACTACAGGCAGAGGACCCAAATTGGTTGCCATTTGTTTTCAACCCAGAAAGCCCATATTGGTGTGGCTTTTTTTCTCCCTAACTCAAGATTAGCCCACTGGGCTCAAATGGCCTAAAATTGGAAGTCACCGAAGACACATTTTCTCATGTCCTGTTTGGGCTTTGTACCGGCTGTATAGCGAGGCTCGGTGATCAACTCCTCTCCGAGGATTTGAGGAGCTTGTTTCGAGAGAGAAAATACCTCTAGCTCTGTCAGCTGAAAGAGCTTCCACGCTTAAACAGGAGCTAATAAAATCGTACTACTAGAATGAAGGAAAACGAGTACAGCAGTAGATTAGCAGTATCATCAAACGACGTTCATTGTGATATGCCGTTGTGTGAACAACTGAACATCCGCGGCCTATTCCTGCACGGACATCAAAATCCGTCATTTCCTTCGCAGGTGGGGCACCTCTTATGCTCCGTACGAATCGCAGTTTCATGACCTCTCCTTTGTATCCAAAAGCGTATGCAGGCATGCTGCAGGGGCTAGTGCGGCGAAACACGAAAGTGACCACGCCGCGCTTCCTTTTGAGCACAACCGGTCAAATTGCGCCCTGAACATGATGTCTCGGATCGGCCGGCGACCAACAAAAAGCCGCTGTTCCCGTCCGTCACCGGCGCGCGCTCTCTTTTCCTCGCTTTCCCAACTAAAAAAACAAACATGGCTCCGACTCGATCCGTTCCTTGACCCAATGACCCTGCTTCCCGCCGCGCGCCGCGGACGCTGCTCGCCCGGCTGCTGCGGTAACCCGTCAGAGTTCACACGAAAACCCTCTCATCTCGACGCGAATAACGAAACCTCCATTGAAAACCAGCGCACGCACGTACTGCACCCTCCGTTTCACGTGGACGCAGGGCAGGGTCAGGGTCCTCAGGGATCGACCTCGAGCTACTAGCTGCCCGCGCCGGGAAAGAAAGAAAAAGAGAAGGAACAGGACGATCGAGTACGTACGGCCGAAATGGATGGTTTCACGCGCCGTGGACCCTCGCCCTCCTCAAGTTGTGTCTGTCGTTTGCTCTGAGAAAACTCGCCGTTTTCGCGGTTTAGCTCGTCATCACTGGTTACACTCTCACCACGTCGCGTCCTTGTTGCCGAGTTTAATCAGGGAGCTGCCGCGAACAACTCTTCCGCCCTTGCATTTACGCCTGGCAACTAAAAAAAGCACGGTCCGTGGCTTGGCGAGGCAATGTGCCACTTCCAGAAGCTTAGAATTGTCGGGAGGTTTGAGCCGCGGACAGTACGTCCAGCATCCCTCGTTGTGCCGGCTCGCTCTGAGAAGTGAGAACTAGCTTTGACAGCAAGTTAAGCAGAGTACGTACTACTGTCTGCCATCCATCCTACGTAACTGTGCAGTTCCGAATTTCTTGTCTTTGTACGCAAGTAAAGTTTTTTTTCCCCGTCAGATCAAATAAATAGCATGTCGCATGCGGGCAATTGCCTGGTCCCAGAACATATATACTTCTGTTTTGATGCGATGATACAAATAGAGAGTGGATGCTACCTGCTTGGCTGCTTGTACGATCGCATTGCAACCAACAAAAGTAAAAATGAATCATATGGAAGAGTCTCATTTCTGAATGTACCAACCATAATCGAAATCATCGATGGAGTGAGAATGTAACCCAACATGAGGAATAGATAAGAAAAATTAAGTCTGCAGTGACCCCATGACGATCGCGCGTATCCTATCCAATAATGCCACAGCCACAAGGAAAAAGCAAACAGTACAAAAATTAAAGTAAAGCAGCAATAATAGGTGAAAAAGGACCAGGCATAATATGTACTGTACAAGTAGTAGATTGTTGGACGGCATAACTCGACATCCAGCATGGAAACATTACCAACTCCCCTCAGTGGAGGAGCAACGGAGGCAACGGGCAAAGCTAAACAAACTTGCACTTACCGGAGAGGACATTTTCCGTGCACATTTCCTTTTATCACGGTGTGGTAACAGATCGGCAAACGTACGTTCACACTTGCACACACTTTGTCTCCACCGCCATGCATGCTCCACCTCCCGGTACAGCGCTACCGGCTAGCTTCACTGCTCGTGCTGTGCGGCTCCGCTCCCCATCTCCGCGCTCACGGGCTCACGTCCCATGCGCATGCACGCAAGTCGTGCACGACGCAACGAACACAGAAGCACACCCTGTGCCGTGACATCGACCGGCCAACCAATCCCGCCGGCTCCAACGTTTTTTCCCGGCAGGCCGCGCCAAGCAGAGCCCCACCGATCAGGCCACCAACGCAAACGTCGCGACTCGCGAGAGGAAGCAGCCGACGCGCGCGACCACCGCGTGCCACGACGCTGCGACCGCCCGACCCGCGCCGCAACCCACATGTCATCGGGCGTCGGAAACAAATCGAGAGAGGCAACGGTCGGGCGAGGCAACCGCGCCGATGCGGCCCCGCCCGCGGAGCCTGGACGCTACTAGTATAGCAGCCGCAACGGCCCGGCGCCGGCGGGCGAAGCGAGGGCGCCACCAGCCTCGGCGATCGGTCACGTCCGCGATCTTGCGCACATGGGGACGCGCGACACGGAAGAAGGGGGGAGGACAAAACAGTGTGACTCTGTGGACCTGCGCGTGCTTCGGCTGCGCGCGCCACTCAATCCGCGCTGCCTACCTCCTCCTCCCCCACTCCGTGCTTTCCGATCGTTGCCTGCCCTGCCGCGCTCAGATTTGGGGCGCTCCATCGGTCGGACGGGCCTACTACAGTTCCGTTCTGGAATCTGGATCCGGGCAGGTTGGAGTAGTAGCCCCCCGCCTGCCTTTGTGCTCTCGACCAAGCATTGAGGACTTTCACATGTGCGGGGTTAATTCTTGGTCCGCATGTGTGAGCGCTGCGGACTTCAATTTGTTGATTGGGATCGTGTAACTAGTGTTGAGAGAGACCAGGTTAAGTCGAGATAACTTGTGCGGTAGTAGCACGTTGTCTGACCCCAGACCGTTCATTTCCGAAGAGTGGAGTGGGGGCATTGATTGAGTGTCCTGATTTATCATCATGCAGATTTGTCTCGAGAAAGAAGGATCTGCCGTTGGGAAAACGAATGATTCAGATCTTGGCTGATTATGCAGGGTTTATATAGGAGGAATACGCAGTAACGTCGTGTGGTACTATTATACAACTTCTAGCAGGTGGTGTTCATCCGCTGTCAGCCTGTCAGTAATTCAGTTAACCACATAATGGATGCACGATAATGGTACAAGCAAATTTGTACTACTATCGAAGAATGGTTTTCGCAGCATTGTTATTGTATTCAGGGAAAAGATTACGGGGATATGGTTTGAGAGACATAAAGATGCAAGCTTTAAGTATGGAGGTCACAAATGTGCGCAAGCCCACCCCTCATCATGTGCCAAAAGTCGAGCTCTCCATTACAGGACCAACAGAAAAAGGACGCGCTGGGGTACCTGTCTCAGGCAGCCCCGAATCGGGGAAATCTAAACGCTCGTAAATTTTTCCCGTTCTACCGACTCTTGTCCACATTATAAATCCAGGCCACCATCTCGTAGCGCCCGACTCGTGCATCCCCGTTGTCCCTTCCGCGCCATTTGTGCAGAGTGCAGCTCTGAGCGCAGTGCCCTGCGCATCGGGGACTGGGGCTTCTCGAAGCCTTTAAAAGCGGGATCCCCAGACGGAAGAAGTACCACCGCTGCGGCATTCCCACACAAGACAGCATTGCAGTGTCAGTAGTGTCTAGTGTGCTTGCCGTGAGTTGCTACCAAGCTCTCTTCTTCACGTACAGACCATGGCCGCCAACTCGAGCTGCCCTTCTGCCTTCTCCATGCACGCCGCGCTCTTCGCTTCTCTCGTTTGTGCTGCGCTCTTCTTCGGTTCCGGCGAGGCTGGAGCGGCGCATAAGGTCTTCGACCCCGAGTGGCACCCGGCCACGGCCACCTGGTACGGCAGCGCCGACGGCGACGGCAGCGACGGTAAGACCTCCAAACTCAATCCTCACGTTCTTTTCTTCTGATTAAGCAGCAGAATGTGTGCACGATGGCACATTCCACAGAAACTCAACCATGGCGAGTCCGCCAGTGCATTGCAACTTCACCGCATGGAAACACCAATTCCCATGTTGGTTCATAACTAAGCTTTGGATCCGCATAGTATGGTTACTGTTTTTTTTTTTCTTTTCACTCGAAGAAATAGTTCTGGCCGTTGGCTCAATTTTGGCGCTAGGTCGGCGTATCCCTTTGAGGCTTTTTTTTTTTGCGAGAAATATCCCTTTGAGGCTTGACTATTCAGAGTTTCAGACGGAATCGTGATAGGCCCGATAGCAGTAGACTTCAGTGCAAGTGCAGAGCCACTAGGTGCTCGGCGTCTTTAGGATTCGTACGAGCGAATATGACCGGCACTGCAGCGTGGAGCCACGGTCGTGCTCCACTGTGTCGGGTCCTTAACTCGTCGCTTTTACTAGGAACCCACAGCCATACCGACTTACTAAACCCACCGACACTCGATCGGTTACATATTTCCCGGCTGACAGACAAATGGCCATAAACCTGCAAGTACAAAATTGCAACTTCCACAGTGGTCAATGGATGAACTGCACTGCAAAAGTGCAGAGATGCAAGTGCTGCATACATCCCGTTAGGTTGGTTCTTTTACCGCGTGCTCTAATGGCCAAGTGAACAAGCTAGTGGGAACAGCCCCGCATGCAAAAACGTTTTCCCAACTTTTTTTTGGTAGCAAAGTGCATGTACCATACTAGAACTGTTTTTCCTGTCCATACTAGAGCCAGTTGCATTTCGCCAAACGGAACTGTTTTTCCTGTCCATACTAGAGCCAGTTGCATTTTGTATGTCCCCATGCACGTAACTGTGTCAGTCGCTAGATCTGAGTAAGCGACCAGTAATCAGTAGGCAGGCCTTTTCCACACGTGCATGCCATCCTGGTTTTACTGTGCTTCGTAAACAAGTGAAAACAGTGTATGGCTCTCCGGCCGTGAATGTGTTTGATGCAGGCGGGGCGTGCGGATACGGGACGCTGGTGGACGTGGTGCCGATGAAGGCGCGCGTGGGCGCGGTGAGCCCGGTGCTGTTCAAGAACGGCGAGGGCTGCGGCGCCTGCTACAAGGTCCGGTGCCTCGACTCCAGCATCTGCTCCCGCCGCGCCGTGACGGTCATCGTCACCGACGAGTGCCCCGGCGGCGTCTGCTCGGGCGGCCGCACGCACTTCGACCTCAGCGGCGCCGCGTTCGGCCGGCTCGCTGTGGCTGGCTCCGGCGGCCAGCTGCGCAACCGCGGCGAGATCAACGTGGTCTTCCGCAGGTGAGCATATCTATGTCCATTTCTGCCCCTCAAAAAAAAATGTCCATATCTGTTTAAGCACGGGGTGTGGCAGTTGTGGTCAGCCACGTCAGACGAACTGTTAGAATTACAGTTCAAGTACCTTGCATCTGACGTTACTGATAAACGCAGCCACTTGAACTCTGTCGGCCTGTTCGGTTGAACGGTTCTGGCTGGGCTGGAACTCCCTCACGGGTTACTGTAGCGCCAGCCAGCTGCTACAGTAACGCGTTAGAGGATTCAGCCAGCCCAGCCGATTCAGCCAGCGAATCGAACAGGGCGTGTGTTTGCCTGGCCGGCATTGGTACCAGGAAGTGTAGGCAGAAAGGTTAAAAATGTGCCCCTGTCAGATCTGACAGGGTACTACATGCACGCAGCAGTTGGATCTTGGACGTTCGATGCATGGCCATGCACTCTCCAGTTACCCAACTGTCTGAACATAGTGGGCACGCCGAGAAGAAATCAATGTGAGGCAGAGTTCCCCACTCTCTGCTCCCTACGGATACTCGACTCCATGTGATGGATGTTTGATGGAATGAACAACTAGACTACTCATACCGTTTACAGTAGCAACAGGGCCGTGTTGCGTGCGTTTGGAGTAACATAATAAAGGGCGATGAAATCTTTAGAACGGAACTGAAGTTTTATTTAGTGCCTGCCTTACTGACGAGTGGTGGGATCTCCGGCGTTTGCAGGACGGCGTGCAAGTACCGGGGGAAGAACATCGCCTTCCACGTGAACGAGGGCTCGACCAGCTTCTGGCTGTCTCTCCTCGTCGAGTTCGAGGACGGCGACGGCGACATCGGATCCGTGCAGCTGAAGCAGGTAAGAAACTGTAGTAACAACTATGTATGCACCTTAATCCTTGATCTTCGGTATGATGCACTAAACCAACTCTGCATAATTGCATTAAACTTCGGCTCTTTACTTAACTGAAACGAAAATGGTGCAATGCAATGCAGAGGCCTTTTCTCAGTTATCCTTTAGGCAGGTGAATCTTTTCCCCGTAGGAACAAGCAGGTCTCTGTGGGCAAATGCTAATGCATGTGATGTGAGTGGATCGCCCCTTTTCACATGTCGCTAGGGACATGGGCGATGATTTTCTGGAGCACGGATGGGCCAGCATGGGCCGCAACTAGGCTTCTGTCTGTTCCCCCTTCGTGTCTGGTAGCAACTTTTATGGCGTGTTCGGCGTTTTAGAGTCTAAAATTTAGAGGGATTTAAACACAAAGAATCTTGTCTTAAATAAAGTTTAATTACAAAACTAACTGCAGAACCCCCCCTCTAAATCGCGAGACGAATTTAACGAGGGTAGTTAAGCCGTGATTAGACGATATTTACTGTAGCATCACTGTAGCAAAACATAGATTAATTAGGCTCATTAGATTCGTCTCGTAAAGATGTACCCATCTGTAAAAAGGTTTTGTCATTAGACTTTATTTAATACTCCTAAATAATAAGATTCTCTTTAGAGTTAAATTTTAGAGGGGTCTAAACGGTGAAACGAACGCACCCTTAGCCTTACTTTGTCCATTGCTAGGAGAATAAGTTGTGTAGGAGTATGATTCAAGAAGAAAATCACATGCATGTTCTCAGAGAAAACAACACCACAGCTTACCTATAAAAGAAGTGCTAGACTGAGGCCATACTCATGAAACTTGCCGGCAAGTCTACTACTGGTACGGCACAAGTCAGATCTTTGTTACACTAAACAAATTTTACTCGTACTACTAGTTTCTAGTAAGTAGTTAAAAGCTATACAATGAGCTTTCCCACTAGTTTCAGTTAATTTTTTGAATATCTTGATAGCAGTTCTCAGTCAAGCTTCTGAATTGTTCATTTTGAGCTGAAAAAATTGCAATTTCAATGTCCCTATGCATGGATGCAGGCAAACTCAGCGCAATGGCAAGACATGCAGCACATCTGGGGAGCCACCTGGAGCCTCACTCCAGGGCCGCTCGTCGGGCCCTTTTCTGTGAGGCTGACGACCCTGACCTCGAAGCAGACCCTCACGGCCCAGGACGTCATCCCCAAGAACTGGACCCCCAAAGCCACCTACACCTCCCGCCTCAACTTCGCCGTGTAGAGGTGTAGGTTGGGCTCACTAGAGAAGGCCTATGTGACATCATTGTTGTTGTTTGCTTGTGGAGTTTGACGCGTAACTCGTAATTGTGATGGAAGTAGTTGTGGGTGGGTCTGGTATTTGAGCCCATTTGATGGGCAGTGGTTGCCCTCTCCGAAGTGGAGAGAGAGCGTGATTGGTTGGTGTGGGCCGCATGCTCCCTGGCGGCTGGAATGGGGACTCCGGTGAAGAGCGGCTGACCAAAGGTGTGTGGATCCTCGTGGACTCGATGGTCTATACTCTACTATAGTACTACTTGTTTTTTTAGTTTCCTTTCAATTATAAAATTTTATTGTGCCTCCCTTAGTACATAGGCGGTTTTGTAACTTGTGCATTCCAACCATTGTGATTTTGTATTGTTCGTTCACGTTATGAAGTCCTATATACTGTCTGTGATCGAGAAACAAAAAATGTATTCTCTCCTTTATCTCATGAGGCCAACCTTCTTAGGAACATTTTTTTTTCCTAGGCATACCTGGTGGTCTGTGTTACATGGAACGCATCATCCCGCTGTGAATGGGTTACTTCCAGGGTCTAGAAGCCATGCCACCGTGCACAAGGGACGCATTTGTGGGTGAATGAATGCATCAAGATCACTGGCTCGCGTCAGTTGCAGTAATTTACGATGATAGTCTCACGTTGTTCGTGCAGAACTTCGCAGCGGAAGTTTATTCACCTTTCAACTTTTCAAGGACAGGCGCAATCACGCCAGATGTACCTCACCGATTGATCCTATCCAGCTACTGCCCCTGATGTCCTACTACTACCCCCAAATTAGAATTACCACCCCATTTCTTATCTTCGGTTCATCAAACGATTAACAGTTTCAATGCAGTCCCTGCATCTATTATATATATAATTGACGAGAAAAAGGAGCCGTCACGTTCGCTCTAACATGTTAGAAATTCTCACGTTAATCTGAGAAAATAAGAAGAGAAAATTACCCACCACTGCCATTATGAAAAGATTAGTCACAAAACCCCAATAAATATTTATAAAATAGCTAAGTTCGGATTAATAAAAATAGCAAAAAAATGCCCCTCGCATTTATTTCTAAATTACCCAACATGCCATTATGAGTAAAAAAAACTAAATTCGAAATAATAAAAAGTAACCAAAAATACACTTCACATCTATTATATATATAATTGACGAGAAAAAAAGAGCCACCACGTTCGCTCTAAAATGTTAGAAATTCCCATGTGAATCCGAGAAAATAAGATGAGAAAATTACCCATGAAAAGATTAGTCACAAAACCCCCCAATAAATATTTATAGAATAGCTAAATTCGGATTAATAAAAATAATAAAAAATGCCCCTCGCATTTATTTCTAAATTACCCAACATGCTATTATGAGTAAAAAATAGATAAAATCGAAATAATAAAAAATAACCAAAAATACACTTCACAACTATTTTTAAATTACCCAACATGCCATTATAAATCCAAAAAATAACTAAAATTGGGTTATAAAATATAGCTAAAAATATCCCTAATTTTTATTTCTAATTTACCCACTATATTATTATGAGTCTAAAATAGCTAAATTATAACGTGATAAGTAGGCAAGCTGAAAAACAAGCTACGATGATAACCAACCAATGGCATGACAAACAAACGAAGGTGCGAGAGAGGTAGCGTGTGGCAGTCATAGCTTATAGCCGAGAGCAAGGGTGAGTGAGCAAACAGAAAAACAAGTTAGAAGCAAGTAAGAAAGACGGAAAGAGTCCTAAACGAGAGGGCGACGAGCAGACAATCTGAACAATAAGATGACCAACCTACCGGTAGGAAGGTGACGCATGAAAGTAGTAGCCCTTGCAGGACTGGGCAACAAGTAGGCGGGGTGGATAACGAGTTAGAAGAAGGATCGGAGGAACAAGTGAGATGGACAACTAGTTGAGCATCATTACGAGCATGAGAGAGATGCGAACGTAGAAGATAGTATATAAAAGTTTATTGCAAAATATCATGAAACACCTATATACAAATTTATAAATGTTATTATTGTTGTGAAAACAATCAAATCTAGCCGCACAAAAGCGCAGAAAACCATACTAGTTTGCAATGTAAAAGCAGTGACGATAGGATCACTAAATTCAGTTGTAGCACATTCAGCATTGAGCAACAAATTCATCACTGGCTTTGTCTCTCGAAATGAATGGCCAAGATTTTGCACAGTTTGTAGCAAAAGCTGTAGCCTTCAGGTGATCTCACATGACTGAAAACAGAGCGCAATGCATGTCATCCTTGTTTGCACAAAGCATAAAAGTAGCCATTCCAATCGTTTTTGTACCCGATCATGTGGTATTTATTTATTGATCATGCTTTTATTTATTTTCGCTGAGATGAAACAAATTCGAACCTCGAATTAAGTACCTTGAAGCTCCACCGGAATGTTTCGCTTAATGCAGTTCCAACAAAGTTCTTGGTTTGGCTAGTGCGATAGTGCAATTCTCCGGAATGACAGTTTAGCATAGGAGCACCGGCAAAGCAAACTGGGAACTGAGCCGTTACCAAACACAGTTCCGCCATCAAAAGCATCAGAAAAAGATGGGCCCCACCGATCGCAGGAATACGTAGACCTGGTTCATGGACCACCTACTTCAACTCCACCCGAAGCGAAAGCGTTCCCGAAGCGGCGCATGGAAGTCTCCGTAGACCTCGACCACCACCGGTCGACCCCCATTTCTCGCTCACGAGGAGTATCCCACCTCCAGGTGGGCCCCGGGTTCTCCCCCCTTAAAACCCCACACCGAGGCGTACAGGGGAAGCCAATCCAGGCAGGAGGGGGAACGGCGCGAGCAGCGGGGCGGAGTGGCCAGCGGAGCGGCCGGAGCGGCTCCACCAGAAGCCGTAAGCCCCCTTCCTTCCCTCCCTCCCCCTTCCAGAATCTTCTAGAATGTGCTCGAACCCCGCCGCGGGTTTGCTTCGCCAGGGGGGTCAGTTAATCTGGGGTGCTTGGATTGATGATTGGTTCGGCTTGGGGTTCCATGGGTGGTTGGTTCGGTGGTGGCTGCGGCGCTCCGTTTCCGATCGAGGAGGGGCCCGCTCAGGTAGCGATCGGCTGTGTTGCTGCGCGGTTCTCCGATTTTCCTAGGGCCGTGCTTAATTTCAGTTTCATTGTTCGCGTCCTGTGTCATCCGCGGCTGTTTGGTTCGGCATTGAGGGGTTTTGGTGTGGGTTTTCAGATTAGATGCTCGCGGCGCACTGTGGCAGGAATCCTCTAGAGATTCCCGTTTCTGGAGGACCCATAAGTAATTTTGCGGGTTAAGCAGGCCGATTTGTGGCAATGCCGTTGCTCTCTGCTTCGAATCGTCCCGCTTGATCAGTTGTTTGGTTCGATGTTTCAGTGTAGTTCCGGAACGGGGAGCCGGTTCGGCCCGTAGGTGGAATTTTAGTTTCATATGCTCCTGCTTGTATCTTCACTGTATTAGTTTACCCCGTTTCTGATAGTCTATTTGCCCCGATTCTGCGAGCAAACGCGTGAGGGAATCTGCGGTTTGCGTGCCGTTTGTTGATTGTTGTATCCATGAATCCTAATATCGCCGGGGTTTGGGCGCGATTAGGATCTCCAGGAGGCAGCCCCTTGCTCATCGTGATCATTATGTCTCCCATTTTGCTATATCAATAGAATCAGGCGCTGTCTGTCGTGTTTCTTTCAAACGAAAAACATACGGGTCACATTTTGGTGGAATAATTCTCTGTAGATTATGTTTTCGTCAACCGATATGTTAATTTTGATGAATGTGTTGAGGGGATGCACATCATGGTATAATTGTGACCCTTTGGCATGGTATAATTGTGATTGTGCCACTTCTTTGATAACAAAAAGTTGTTGCCCTGGAACATGTTTACAAGCAAAATAGTTTGTTCACAGAATCGTTCGTAGCTTGTAATTCCCTAATTACCTGTGATTTCCTCTACTCGTTTTTTCCTCTCTTTTTTTTTTTAGATATAAGAAACACCTTGGTATAATTATGACACCTTCACGTGTTCTGTTCTAAGTGTTGTGATTCTATCAGATTCTTTGAGTGACCAAAAGTTGTTGTCCTGAAATCATGTTTACAGGCCAATAGTTTGTTTGCAGCTAGTAATTTGAGTTTATTTGATATCTTTGATTTTTTGCTATTAGCTGTCAGAGAAGGGTTCCCTTTACAGTTCTTTTTTAATAATAATAATAGGACCCTTGTAAGAACTAAGAAAACGTGACGGCATTTCAGACGCCATTGAAACTTTCTGGTATGCTTACATGTTTATTGAAGTAGCCTTCTTGTTGGCAATTGGATACATCTTTGTTCAAAGTTTCCAAGTTTCCTGTACTGGTAACATAAATGCTACAGTTTATATATTTTTCCCCCCAATCTATCCATCCTCATTATGTTATAAACACTTAGTTTTCTTTGTTGAGCAGGTTTAACAATTCATAAGAGCTTCCCTTTTAGGCGGGTCCTCACCATGGATCTATCCCGTCAACTGACTTCATCCAGTGATGATGAAACCAGGGCACTTAATGCATTGCTTGATGCTTTCAGTTGTGCCTTTTCACTTGATGACATAGCTGATGCATTTGTCAGAGCCAAGGGCGATGTCAACAAAGCTGGAGATTTCTTAACTGAGCTCCAACTTTCAAGGCCTCACATCAATGATGTTGAGCGAAGCATTGAGACTAACCTTTCCCAGACTGACAAGACAGTTCAAGAAAACTACTTGGAGAACTCGAGCCAACCAAGAACTCTTTCCCAGGTTGAGAAGGCAGTTGAAGAAAAGCATACGGAGAATTCAGATCAAACAAGAATACCTGGAAAGTCTCAAAAGTCTAGTGCTTCATTTGGTTCTGTCTCCAGCAGGCTGGGAAAAGAATCTACCAGGGTTACGACAACTGTGAATAGAGTGTCACAGAAGGAGAAACCTCTAAAGGTTGCACTGCCAGAGTTCATGCGAGATGATTGTAACGTAGAATCTGATGAATCTAATTCTGCACCGAAGAGAGAGACTTTGAATAACAGAGATGTCGAGGAGTTTCTGTTTTGCATGCTTGGTGAAGGATTTAAGCTCAGTAGGGAAGTGATTCGTGAAGTTCTAGGTTAGTATATGTCTCCTATCCAGCCCATTTTAGTACACTTAATTTAATTGTTTCTAGACATGTCTTACTATTTCTAGTTTCCTTTTGCAGGTAGCTGTGGATATGACATTAAGAAGGTAGTTATGTTGCTTCAACCACTATAAAAGCAGTGGATTGCTTTAGCATCAAGGCTCTAGAATTTAGTGCATAGTTTCATTACATTTTATTCGTGGTCAACTAACGAAGCTGTGCTACTGTAATCAGAGCATGGAGGAATTGATGTCATTTTCTGAAAAAGATGTAGAAAAAAAGGATGAAAGCAAACATAATGTGATACAAGTAAGAATACTTCTAACCTCTTCATCTGTAACTCCCGAAATGTGCTTCTGTATCTGTAAAAATTGTTAACAACTATGCGCTTATGAAATTTTTAAAGAAATGTTTGTTCATTATATATGGATGTGCACTAGATTTTGTTTGGTATTTATGCTAAACTTTGCTGTAGCTTTTTATTGCTAGGGTGGATTGATCACCATTTTTTGGGATGGTGTATTTTCAAACGAAATTACTACTTGTGCTGATATATATGTCTAGTGAACTAATGGTTAATGTACCAATGCAACTCCTGCTGCTGTTATTTATCTGGAACGTCCTTCTGGACACACGTTTCATTTTTCTTTTCACTATTTCATATATAATTTGATTACTGCATCCCATAATATATTGATGTGGCAGGATGTGCCAGTAAAAGGTCCGTCTTCAAGGGGAAGCTGCCAAGACTCACAGTCCACCTTCAGGTTCTACTTAATCTCTTCAATATTGGGTGTTCAACTATTCATCCTCTCCTGTTCCGTTATGAGCGCAACATTCATTTTGCTGCTGTAATATTTCTTTTTCTATGGATGGTAGTGCCCGTTCTTCTCAAGAGAAGCGTAGCTCAAGAGCACAGATTTCTCCTGGGGAGTTGCTTGAAGCAATCTTCACTGTACCTGGAAGGTTGGAGGAGGAGCCAAAAGTAAAGAGATATGAATTGGGTGCAAACCGAAGCAGAGTCCCAGATCAGAAACCAGTCTTGAAACCTCTTGAGGACATTTCATCATATTCTACTGATCATTCGGTCAAAATCGTCTTAGGCAGCAAAGGTATGGTAGTGCTTTCTTTGTCCCCAATTTATGTTAATATGCATTTTATTAGAATAAAATCTTAGTTTGATTGTCTGTTGCTATATTTTGAGTCTTACACCTTTTGTGTCACCTTATACAGTTAAACCTCCAGCACATTCCTTTTGAGACTTGAAAAAAAACACCATATAAAATCACTAAAGCAATCAGGTCAAACCATCCAAATCACAACCTTTCACCAGTTGAAGTATTATGCTGATGTATTGTAACACATTAATTGAAGCCAACGGCATTAGCCTCTGGCTCATATTAGGGTTCTCTTTACAAGTCCTATCCTCTTGTTGTGCATGGCAGAAAAAGGTGAAGTTAACTTCCGTTACTTGCTCAACTCTGGTTTAGCTGTTTCATGGTTAAGCAGTATAGAGTATTAATATTGAAACGGTATGTCTTGCTATCTGAACCAGTTACTGCTAGGTACACTGTACAGGTGTTGCAGCTATGTTCAAGGACAGTTACGGGGACGGGTATGTTACATAATAGGGGCAAATGCAAATCAACCACACTTTTGAAGTCCAATTGTGAAACAACCATCATTTTTCAGATTTTGCGGTTTTACCACAGTTTTCAAAAAATTGATGGTGATCTTGCAATTTTTTTTGCGATTTCACCACAGATTTTCAAAAAATCTGTGGTGATCTTGCAAAATCTGAAAATCGATGGTTGTTTAACAATTAGAGTCTAAAATTATGGTCAAAACGCTATTGTCCCTATATAATATGGCTATTTGTTACCGTTAGGTCTGGCCAAACTTGGCAAATCAGCAAGTGATATTGTATTATCATATGCTGTGCTCTCTCGAAGGATATTAAGGACGCTCTGTTTATTGTTAGAGTGAACGCACTAACCAGATGAACCCAAAAGCTTAAGCCAATGGGAGAAGGTAGGCAATTCACTTATACACTTCAACACCCCCACTCACGTGCAGCCAGAGATAAAGGCGCAAACGTGGAAATAAAGGGATGCAGGCACAAATAATGCCTTTACCAGGATTTGAACTCGAGACCTCCTGGCCCTGATACCATGTTATGAATAGCACTTGTATTCATTATGGGAGCAATAGGCCCAAATATATACATGTACAGGTGTAGGCAAATATGCACAAAACCCCTTATACAATGGGGAAACTACAAGAATACATATACATCTAACACCCCCCCTCAAACTCAGGGTGGATCAATAACACTGAGTTTGGAGAGATAGAACCTGTGTCGAGCACCAGTTTGTGCCTTTGTAAATAAATCAGCCAACTGAATCTCTGAAGGCACATACTGAGGAGCAACAATACCATCCTGTACCTGCGCTCGTGTATAAAAAGCATCAACACCAACATGCTTACTGAGCTCATGCTTCACCGGATCACGAGCCATACTGATAGCACCTGTACTGTCAGATAAAAGAGGAGTCGGTGTAGAAACAGAAACACCAAAATCCTCAAGCAACCACCGCAACCAAGTAACTTCTGCTTTTTGTGTGTTTCTTGGTGGTTCTCTCATTGCTTGGAAGACTAAGAAGCAGACAGCAGTTTCTCGTTCGAGTGCAGAGGCTGATACCATGTTAGAGTGAACGCACTAACCAGATGAACCCAAAAGCTTAAGCCAATGGGAGAAGGTAGGCAATTCACTTATACACTTCAACATTTATGTCAGAGAACATGAGTATCAAATCAGAACATGGAACTCAAATGCTTGTGTAACTTCTCGATAACTGTTGTCACAACAGCTAAGATGAGATAAAGGCTATGTTCACACTCTGATATAGTGTAAACCTATCAGATGACATTGTTCAATTTCTTATACAAAGTTTTTATTATTTATTTCGATTGGTTTGGGTTTATCTATAGAATCAGCCGTGGATGAGGAGGATTACCAGAACTACCGCAGGGCTGCGAAGCAGCACTGGGATATTATGAAGCAGTACTATGAAAAGGTAGCGTTCCAAGAACAAATGACAATCATTATTTATTTTACTTTCATTAGATATAATGTAGTTTTTTGCCAAAATTGCAGGCTGTTGATGCTTTTAGAGCGGGTAACCAGAAAGAAGTTGATTATCTTATACAGGAAGTAAGTATAAACTCCTTTTTCTTCTTTTTGAAGATAAGATAATCAGTGTAGAGCTTAATCTCTTTTGGGCAACATTGACTATATAGCTACTGCATGTAACTATTGAAGATTAGAAGGCCTTCCTTGGGAACAAATTATTCTCTACACAAAACAATTTGAAGCCTTTATATGCTTGTTTGATTAGCTGGCTACTTAGAGACATATTACATGATTTTGAAATATAAAGTAGAACTAAATATATTCTTTGCCGAATATCAAGGGCAAGAACTGCTATAGGATGGCTCGACTGGCTGATGAAAAATCTTCTCGGGAGATTATCAAGTCCAAGTAAGCGTACTATTTGTTTTTGTATGTGGCTGTAATTATTGATTGTTTTGCAATTTTTGGAAGTCTTCGATTGCTAATGCATGAAATTATGGTACCGGGCTTACTGCAGAAAACCAGAGACAAGAAACGAATTGTCTCTTGATCTGCGCTCACAAGATGCAGCAAATGTACCTAATCTTTTGAGGCTTCATCTTAAACAGTTGGCAAACATTCCATGTAAGATCAGTGCATGACTGTTTGAGTTTATTGATTTCTGTTGTTGAGAATTATCGATTTACTGGATGTTTCATGTTTGCAGCCTTTGAGTACCTGAAAGTTATTATTGGTGTTGACGATGGCACTTTCAAGATGGGACAAAGAAGAAGAAAGGTGTGGTTTTATCAGATATATCTGCTAGCTGATTAGATTCTGAATCTCGCGCCATACCTATTTCATAGCTGCATGCATGTTTCAGAAGTCAATTTCGGGTGCACCTGAGTTTTCACTAATGCCATAAAATTCTTAGGCTTTTGCTCTAATATAGAATCCTCCGTATTAAAGTCATTATTTCATTCTGTTTTGCTCTGTAATATCTTACCCGACTTCTTCTTTTCGAACTCCATGCACACCTAGCTAAAGACATGTTCCCCAGCCAAAGTGTGACTAGTGAATATGAATGCATGTTGATGTTTTGCTTATCATATTTATTTCAATGACTAGTGAATATTGCTTTCTCCGCTCTGGGTTGCAATTAAACAGAAACAAATGCGACTTCGTTTTGGTTATTCACAGGTGATGAAATATCTGGAGAAGAATTCAATCCAGTGGACCGAAGACGTACCCAACTCTGGGGACATCCTCGTCCGGATTAATCAGGGGCAAAAACGGCAGGGATAGGGCGATGTACAAAGGTACTGTGGCGCAGACTGACTGAAGATGATCATAGTTGTTACATCTAAGTGCCGTATAGAATCTGGGTGCTGTATGTTCTTTTGGCAAATGAGCCATGTAAGTTGCCGTGAGTGGCATTCTTTTTGACGGCACACCGTATTTGGCTAAATGATGCAATGCCGGTGACCACAAATATGAACAGGAACACAGGTGATGATCTGGCGGAATTAGTTGTGTGACAGTTAAAAATCGATTGCAAGTTCACTGCAGTTTTGAAACCTGTTTTTGGCTTCTCGCTCGGATCACTGTAGATTTCGAGTTACAAAGGTGTTGTTTGACACCGAGGCTCTGGTCACGTTGGATTTCAAGTGGAATGCTTTAATCTGATAGCGCTCTATTTTACGTATACATGTTTCCTAACACAGTCGCTAATACAACACACAATCCCCGTAACTATGTACAAAGCAAGTCAGCCTCTCATATCGTGTTTGCACACGGCGCGCACAGCATCTGCATCTCGTTCTGCTTCAGAACAAGAGGAAGCACAGCAGGACGAACACGAAGAGGAAGAACCATATCTGATGCAGGGACCTCTCCAGCTCCATCTCCCGCCGCCTCTGACTCGGGGTCAGGTGGTAAGGGCTCGGGAAGTACATGCTCGGCGGCTGCTCCTGGCCACGGAGCACCCATGGCAGCACCGCCATCGCCATCCCTCCGAGCATCCCTCCGGTCGTCGAGTGCATCACGCCGCGGTCCCCGAACGGCGAAGGGAAGAGGAAGTCGAACTGCGCGGCATCGGCTTCGCGGCGCACCTGCGCTGGTGGATTGGTTTCGACGTTCCGGTAGTGGTGGTCGCTGTCTCGAGCGCGGTGTCGCACGGCCGGCCGGCGCGGGATGCTGGCCAGGCCGCGCGGCGGCGGCTTCTTGGGCCTGGAGCTGCTGCTGCCGCGGCCGTAGAGCGGCACGAGCGCGTCCGGCGACACCGCGGCCTTGCACACGGGGCAGCACTGCCGCCGAGCCGCCGAGCTCCTGGCGTCCGCGGCGGCGTCGGGGCACAGCCACTCGTAGATGCAGGGCCAGCAGTAGAGGTGGCCGCAGAGCGTCACCACGGGCTCCGCGGCGGAGTCCAGGCAGATGTTGCAGTCGAAGCAGCCGCCGCCGCCTGCCTCCGCCGCCGGCGCGTCGCCGCTGATGCTTCTCTTAGCCGGTTCACTGCCGGCCGTCGCCGCAGGCAGCTCGGTGATGCCGCTCGTGCGCGTCTGATCCATGTCGCTTCATGCACGCTCAACAAGCACTAGGCGGCTGTTGGTTTTCTGCGCTCCAGCTTACTGCCTTCTTGTCAGTGGTTCGCAGCACTGCAAAACAAAGCAGAGAGAGGGTCAGGACGTCACCAGTGAAAAAGCAGAGGCAGCACCATACCGACTGGAGGAATGTTCAATCGCACCAATCAAGGCACCATACAGTATCGATCTGTGTGAATTGGCTAGTCAGACGAGAGCAAGACCAGGAGAAGAATAAAGCGGGCCACGCAACTGAACATAGTACGTGGCTTTACCGTACAGGGTCATGTGCTGATATGCACCGTAAGGACGAATGCATGAACCTACAAGAAGAGTAGTGATCGACCTGATGGGTCCAGAAACATTCAGCCTTTGTTCCGTCCTCTATCCAAACTTCAGAGGGTCCCCGGGTCAAGAAGAGTTCAGTTGTTTAAGATACTGCTCCAGAATGGCAGCTAACTACTCTTCCAAGCCAAATGGCCGATGTGGCGAGAATGGAGTACATGTGTAATGTGTTCCGGGCTCTTTCTTGCTGTCTGAGCAGAGGAGGATTTTTCACGACGTCTTGTTTCTGATTGATTGATGTTACCATTCCTTATCCAGCAGCATGGTAATGTGATGCAGACATGTACTCAAGTGCCGGATCCATTTTGGTTTTTGCCAGCTCGTCTTCAGAAAAAAGTTTTGTTATTTGGCTGAACAAGTCAATACTGTAGCTATCAGGCAGAGATTGCCCTGGGATGAGGGCAGAAGAAAGGAACAGGCATTTACAATTTGCTCCTCAAGCAGATTAGGCCCTACGTCTCGTAGGCTTCATTTTGGACAATGCTGCATGATTAGTTTCACTTGGACAATGACAGGATTAACTTCTTGTTTCTGTCCGGAAAAAGAAAAGACCAATGCGGTACATCGCTGACCAGACAACGAACGGTAGGAAGACAGCTCTTGCATCTGTACTCTAATCTTTAGCCTAGTCTTGGTCAATCAACTAGTATTTCTATAGGTTAACATTTGGAAAACAAATACAAAGTAGGGTATTGATGGGCACCAAAATAAAGGTGAAATAACTTGATAAGCACACCGAGGGACTTGTTGTTAATCTTATCTACTCATTGGAGAGGACAATGACAAGAAATCAAAGATAATGGTTTCAGATTGAGATAATAATGGGAAACAACGAATGATTTGCTCAACAACCCTATAAGGAACTTTTCTTAAATCGTACAGGACCCTTAGTCACAGACCATATGCGCTGACAAACTAAAAGTGTGATAGGATCAGGAAACAATGAATAATCTGGCCAACAACTTCTAAGATTTCGTTCTTTTTCCCTTTCAAATTGAGCCCATACCTACAGACCATATGTGCTGACAAAACTAAGTATCCAGATTATATTTTCCCCCTCATTTTCCAGCATTGCGGACTCCGTTGCTATTCTGATTAAGTAGACTTTAAGCACTCCGTGTTTCTTTTGCTTGTAGTTGTCCGACTAATATTATTTTGATTAAAAAACGATCATTTGGCACATCAAGTACAAAATAGCGTGCGATGCGATGGGCCAACACGGCAACAACAGTCATCTGAAATTCCTAATGGAATCGTACAACAGTCAAGTTTTGAATGTTTTAAAATACAAAGGTCAAATTAGTTAAGTACCCCAATACCCGAAAACTTGATGCAGAGGTACCAACCTACACACTTTTTAATGATTTTGGATCTAGTTAAGGTACCGTTTGCTTTCAGCTTTTTATTTCTCCGACTCTCTTTCTACTCAACATTTGGCGGATCCGGCAAGATATGCAAAGAATGAAGCAACGTTTGAAAACCTTTTTCCTCTGTACTATAGGACACGATACAAAATCACACAATTTTATCAACAAGGCAACATAGAAATAATGGGAAAATGGTAGAAAAAAAGGACCTAAAACCTGACCATATATTTAAGGGGGATGTACTACTGAGGGAGGAAGTAAACGCCTGTTGCAAATGTGATGTATATATAATATACATGAAAAACATATAATCATGTACCTATCCTCCTCTAATTCCGAGTTCATTGTCAAAATATGATCATCTCCCCCCGTTGACAGTCAAAAAAAAAATATGATCATCTAGCAATGAACCTCCTTTTAAAAAAAAAGTCTTCACAGTAAGAAACTATCTCAAAATATACCAGCAGAATCAACGAGCAAAGAGCAGCCAGTAAGAAACGCATGAATCACCATTCTTCACAAACTGACTAGCAATTAAAACTCAATCAACTCATAAAGATTCGGCAACTGCGCTCTTTAACAAGCACATAAAGAAGTCTATGAGAACCAGGTTCGTGTGAGAACTATGAGAACTCTAATCTAGGCCGCATGATCTTGATCCAATAGTGCGCTTGAATTCAGGTGGGAGGGGGCATTTGCAAAATCACGGTCCATTTAATCATACTTTTGCAAATTCCCCCTCCCACCTCTCCCTATGCGTCCTCCTTGGATCAAGATCATATGAACCAGATTAGAGTTCTTATAGTTCTCACACGAGTCTGGTTCTCATAGGATACCTCGCACGTAAAGAAAGGGAAAAAAGAACATCTATAGCTACAGTATGTGATTAACAGAGCTTGATAGACCATCAAATCTATCTTCAATTCATTGGAACTCAGGAGTTTCTTTCAAAACGGTGAAGAATCGTTGTTAAGAGAGCCAATCCTCTTGGGAAAGTCAACTGCTCAAAGGAAGATAAGCTACAAACATCTACTCAAAAAACAACCTTTTCCATGAAAATCAACATTTACCCTGACAACACGAACTCACCTAGAATGCCAGAGCAATAGCACCAAACAAGGAGCCAGAGCCCCCGATCGATACAGACACAACACGCAGCATCACCAGGAACCAATAAGAAAACGAGAAGTAACAGCACGGGGATCATTGGCTGACCTGACCTGAAGGAAGCAGTGCGCCGTCCGCGCCTCTCGCTCTCCAGACCGGGGGAAGGTGGCGCAGGAATGGTGGCGGCGAAAGGTGTAGGCACTGGTGCAAAGCTCTGTGATCGCGAGGCCGAGAGGAGGAAGGCGGCGATCGGCTGGTGCGCGTCGACGTCAGACGCGGGCAGAGTGCGGCGGATAGGGACTTGGATCCTGTGCAGTCCCTAGTATGACTGCAACTTAAGCAGTTGCACTAGGGACTTTCGGATGGCAAATGAACGGCACAGGGCAGTCCGGATACTGTAGCAAGCTAACTGCATTTGATCTCAATACGGCGGATAGAGAGAGCAGAGAGGGGGTGGAGTGGAAAAAAAAAAAGGGAAAGAAAAGGAACGGATGGAAGCCGAACGGCGGTGTAGCCGCGCAGCGACCGAAGTGGCCTGCCTTCCCGTTGGGACTCGGGAGCAACGGAGGGAGATCTTTTCTTCCCCTTCGCGCTTATCCAAAGTCCCACGCGAGTCCACCACGTCAAGCGGTTTAACCGTGACTTCTTCGTCCTCGCCGCGGCAGGAGACGAGGGAAACCGCCGGGAGATGTAAACAAGTGGGCGGATATGATGCCCAAAAGTTCTGAAAAAGGAGGTTGCCGAGGAGAGCTTTGCTTTGGCGTGCAGGATTGCTTGTTTTGGCGTATGAAACGGGGCATCTCCTCGCCTGGCGTACGGCACCTTGTCTCGCGGCGTGCGTGAAGTACGCCGCAACAGGGGGACGCCGCGTCACTCCCCCTGAAACGGCCGCGCAGCGTGCGCCGCCGCACCTTTCAGTTACACTTCGTCCGTTGTTGGCAATGATCCGTTAAGCTCACTCTGCTGTGTCTCTAGAGTCTGGACTTCCATGTTCCATCGCACCTCACACGGATCACGGCCAGTTCCCAGGTCCAGAAGCGAGAATGCGTCTGCTGCTTCCGACCAGCATGAACCAGGGGGCGGACAGCATCGGACTGAAGAAGTGGAAAAGAAAACCGGATCACCCTGCCGCTGTCTAGCTTCCATCGGCTTCCGTGGGAAGTTCGTGTGCTCTGCTCATGCGCTTCGCTCAGAAAGTCGCGTGACAGGCGCACCCTCGGAATCACAGATTCACTTCACGCCAGTTCAGCACAGAGAACGTAGCTTTGCATTGTTTTTTTTTTTCTAAACTGGAGTGCCTGAATGGAGTTTGTTTCTAAACATAGCTTGCATCGCTTCGTTCATTATTGCGACGGCCCGTTAAGCTCACTCTGCCAAGCCTGGATTTCAATCTCGTATCACACGGATCACTAGTTCCCAGGCCCAGAAGAGAGAATGCGTCTGCTGACTGCTGCTTCCAACCAGCCTGAACCAGTGGAGTGGACGGACAATCGAATTGCGCGATCGGTAAAGAAAACCGGTGGAAATCAACCTGCCAGCGCCTGAACCCACCTCTTCAGCCGCCGCGGAAAGTTAGGTGAAGCGGAGCTCTCGCAACCTCACAGTGAAAACTCTTACGCCGACTTGCCTGTTTCTTAACAGGAGTTTTTTTTTTTTGAGACCGTTTCTTAACAGGAGTTGTAACTATTCCTGCGGCTGTGCCTGAATAAAAAGGCCGATCCCGTGGTGCCCGTGGTGTTTCAGAGCCTGGCTACAGCTTTCCATGTGCAGCCAGGACTCTTATCGTTAGACTGCACTGAAGGGACCCAACTGACTACCAACCGGACTCTCCGCCCTCCAGCAAAGCAAGAGCCGCCCCCTCCGTTCAAAAAAAGAGAGAGAGAGAGAGAGAGAGCCCCCTCGCAAAAAAAAAAAAAAAAAAAAAAGAAGAAAAAAAAAAAAGAAGAGAGAGTAAAGCAAGAGCCGTTCCAAATTCTGGGCCTGTTGAGTACAAGTCTGAAAGTTTTCTTCAGCATCGCTTCAGCCCGTTACTCCATAGCTTCACAGGTTCATGGTTGTTCTCCAGGCGAAAACAACACATTATTGTCTACCAATCCAATAATAAACCCTGGTCCCTGGAGAATGAGTGTTTCCACTGCCAGTCTACCAATAGGACAGACATGACATGGAGCTCTACAACGCCACCTCAAAACAGGCTAGTCATGCTACACCGCGTGCCAACGATAACACAACATTCGGCAACACCTCCAGACTTATTCGGTCCGAAATGACACAGAGCTTCTGGCAATGACCATTGGGCGGAATAAGATTGACCAGATCTACATTCGATAGTAACATAACCCAATAACTGAAACACGGATAGTTTAGAAGCAACCTTTAATCCACAAGGCTTCTCATCCTTGAACCACATTTATTGGAGGTTATCTCATGTTATTATCTACATACATCTACTTAACGGGGAATCAATGTCGCCGGTATACCCATCCATCTGCACATAGAAGTTGTTCAAGGCTGATGACTCGATTTGAGGTTTCACCTCCCCACATACTTCTCGATGCAGGTGACCAGGGTGCTCTCCGGCACGGCTCCAATCACCGCATCCTTCTTCTCGCCTCCCTTGAATATCATCATAGTGGGGATGCTCCGGATGCCGAACTGAGTTGCGATGTCCGGGTTTTCGTCGGTGTTCAGCTTGTAGCACTTCAGCTTCCCTTCATACTCCTTTGAAAGTTTCCCAACAATGGGGTCTATCATTTTGCAGGGTCCGCACCATGAAGCCCAGAACTCAACAAGGACAGGGAGCTCACTCTCCACAACAAGCGACTGCCATGTGGACTTGGACACATCAGGAACTGAAAAAGAACAAGGTTTGGAGCTTATAAGCCAGTATATCAATCACCAAAAGTAAGACGGACAGAAACTATTCTGTGAAACTAAAAAGCTCAATAGATCAAAGATAGACACATAAATTTTCTACAATTATCCGGCTGAAAACGAGATTTCCCCATAATGTAGCAAAGCATTGTAGAATACAGAGCTTAGTAACTAAGAACTCAAACAACCTGAGGGTTCAAATATACTTTATACTAAAGCATACACATTCCCAGACATTGATGTTAACTGTCCATTATAAAGAAAACGCTCTGGATGAACCAGATCTCAAAATAGCTTCTAAAGGTCTAACTTTCTACATTACAAAAAGAACTCCATACACGAAAACTGTGATAGGCTCAACAGTGCAAGGCTGTGATAAATGCATAGCAATATACATTTGACTCGAAACTGGGAAATACCAGATTAAAACTACACTGTAACAGTCTTATTCTTGGCATTGAGAACAAGGTAGACAAGGATCAAATGACTGTTGTGATACAAGTCAAGAGCCATTGTAACACAGAATTTCATGCTCAAACTAGATTCCAAAGAAGTCTGGTGTCAAAATCACTCAGATGCATATACTGAAATCATGTTCTCTTATAATTGTTTGTGTATTTTCTCAAAGTTCATTTGATACTACAATGCATCAACTGTACGGATGGCGCATCACAGTTTTCAGTAAGCGTTCTTCCTAACTACTTCTAGCCTTAGGAAAAGATCATTTATACAACAATCTTTGTGATTATCCTGTCTCAAAGGAGGAAGCAGGCAGAGGTCCTAACTTGTTACAGAAACCAAAAGTTTCACCGTACTCGAGTACACCATTAGAGGACACATTACCATTTTAATGAAATGCCTGGCAGCTACCCTGCAGCAAGATACAAATTCAACTTGACCCTCGTGCTGCTCCAGAATTATGTGTGTGCAAGAATAAAATTCCAAATCTCCAGTAACAATACAGTAATCACTATCCTAAGTTTGAAATAAGGGGAAAATATTTTTCACCGCTACATCTCACACTATTCCTGTACGTCAGTTGGTTCAATAAATGTACCTACAACTAACGTGTAAATTGAACTCTTATTACCTACTTGTGTGCTGTGTGGTCCATATTAGTCAACTACCGGAATAACACTTATATTCTCACAACTTTGGCCCAATCGTCCAGCCGCCATAATTTGCTATGTCCAATTTATTGCTTTCCACACAGACCACGACGAAGCGGTGCTACGTGATGTTAAATGCAAAAAGTTTTAAACTAGGTTCCACGCCTTTGCATCCATGAAGAAGAAAAGAGCATATCTAATGCAGTGAGCAAACAATTACACGATAAGCTATACATGATGTAGCAAATTGTATGCTCTGTGGTCCATATTAGTCAACTGCAGGAATAAAACCTATATTGTCACAACTTTGTCGCAATTGTCCAGCCGCCACAATTTGTTATGTCCAATTTATCGCTTTCCACACAGATCACGACAAAGCGACGCTACGTCATGTTAAATGCAAAAAGGTTTGAACTAGGTTTCGCGCCTTTTGCATACGCGCAGAAGAAAAGTGCATATCTAATGCAGTGAGCAAACAATTACACGACAAGGTACACATGATGCCCTTCGCATATAGACGCCTGCTTGGTTGCACGACACGCGGCGACTGATGCAGCGTTGCTATATATACACATGCATGCAACAATAGACACACAAATACGGCATCACATCTCCACTCATACACAGATGCTTAATTCACCGTGGTATCCTTAGAACCCCGCTTCGCTCTGATGTTTCTACTCCACTCCATGTTCGTGCAAAAATCAGCACCAGCTTCCTAACCAAAACAATCGAGCGAACCCTAAGTCCAGCTTAACAGTTCGAATCACACGGCAGATCTACCCGCAACAAATCACACGGCAGATCATCAGCGCAATCGCCTAGAACTATGATTCGCACTACATGGAAGCTCCAGCACCAGATCAAAAGCTTGGCGCCATTTCATATCGGATCAACACACGAATCTAACCCCAATTGGGGAGTAACCTGCGCAGGCACAAAGTAAGTATACCTTCGATGGCGGTGTCCTGGCCGCCCTGGGCCTGGCACACGACGGCGGCGCCGCGGGAGCGGGCGCTGGCGCTGGCGCGGAGCGCGCGGCACGGCGCGAGACCGCGGAGGGCGACGCGAGGCGGGGCGAGCCTGGACGCGGATGCGGCCAGTGAAGGCGTCGAGACGGGCGCGGCGACGGCGACGGCGAGGTGGGAGGCCATCTCGGTGGATGGATGGGGACGGGAGCACGAGGAGGAGGAGGTGAGGGGAATCGGTGAGGTGTGAGCGCAACAGAAAGAGGAAGGTGGTTGGATCAGTGGATGGGGGATCGTCGAGTGATGAGATGGTGGACAGATAAGTACAGATCGGCGACGCGGGACGTGTGGCGCCGCCGTGTGCAGCCGATGTGGATGCGTGCTGCTTGCATCAGATGTGCATCCCATCAGATCAGGATCATCAGAACAGAACAGCGGATAAATCTCACCAGCTTGTGAGCAAAAATCTCACCATCAGATCACCTAGGCCGGTGATGGTCCGAATGGGGAGAAGGATAGGAGCCTGTGAAGAAGCTGAATGAGCCCAACTACATCAGCCCAGCCCAGGTCGGTGCGGTCAGCTTGCTATTCAACCGGACCGGCGGCTGGCTTGCTTGAACCCGCCGGGCGCGCGAAACTGGCGGTGGCGGGCGAAGCTAATAATGGCCATCCACGCCATGCCGCCTCCATCTCCATGCGAAGCAGGCAGCCAGGCGCGTACAAAGGCCAGCCCCGGATCTCGCCTCCGCGTCTCCATTTGTTCGCGCCACAAGGCTCGTCTTTGCGCCCTGCGAGAAGATCAGAAGAGGAGATGGTGCACGGGACGCTGGAGGTGCTGCTCGTCGGGGCCAAGGGCCTCGAGAACACCGATTATCTCTGTAAGCGTCAGATTAACCTTCGATGTTTTCCTTTCCTGCTCTCGCTCAACCTTCATGTGATGCATTGCGCTCCGTGTTGTTTTGTTTCCATGGGGCCGGGAACATTTGTGGCAGGCTAATCCTAATAGCTCTGTGATAGTCTCTGATGGTCGATGAGTTGACACCATCAATAGCGAAATTTTTCTGGTCTGTTCGCATTTATTGGCATATAGAGCTTCGAGAAATTGTGGATTTGAGGAAACATTTTGATTTCAGGGTCAATTGTGTTTTCCCCCCTTTATGAGGGATCAATTGTTGTTGGACATAGATGATTTTCATTTTTACACTTGAGAAAGTGCTTAGATCGATGGGCCGCATCACTTGTTTGTATTTTCTGTTTACTTTCAAATACTTTTGAGATTTCCTTTTAAGATTTTTTTTTCCTTGGCAAATTGGACCTGCAGGCAACATGGATCCATATGCAATCCTGAAGTGTCGATCACAGGAGCAGAGAAGCAGTATTGCAGCAGGTGGATATTCCTCATGTGTTGTATCTTTCTCATATAGTAATTGTTATTTTCTTTCTCTGCAGTGCTTAGGCATGTTGCAAACGTTTTGATGTTTTAAATTAGGAAAGGTAAGTTGATATCTGATCTCTGATGGCCTAATGAAGTTGAATGGAAGACGTGATCTGAATTCTCAAGAACACCAAGTGCATTCTCTTGAGTGAATTTTGTCATGTACATAGAGTTTGTAACAGACTTCGCACGAAATAAAAGGGCACTCTCATGCAAGTCCAACAATAGTGTAGCAAAATTTCAGGAAGTGGTTTATATGATCTTTAAAAGCTCATACGAGATACTCCAATTAATAAAAGAATTGTTTAGGTACCTTAAATTTTATTAGTGACTTTTTATGCTAATCCTATGACATGATCACGCGTGCAGGAAAAGGAAGTAGCCCTGAATGGAATGAAAACTTTGTCTTTACTGTGTCGGACCGAACTACAGACTTGTTGATCAAGCTCATGGACAGTGATGCAGGCACAGCAGACGACTTTGTTGGTGAAGCGACGTAAGCACATAGTTTATATTCATGCCTGCAATTATTTTCTTTTGGAAGAAGCCAGCAGTTGGTAATGTTTTTATCAAATCCTTTGTAAACTTCAATGCAAAAAGAATCATAATCTTAGCGGAGTATCTTTCTGAAATTGTTACTTTTGTTTCTGTCCTGGTATGTTATGTAGTTTCACAAACTGAACTGAAGTAATGTGATTCAGAGTTTAAGAAGTCATCTGAATGGATTTTTGCAGGATTCCACTGGAAGCGGTATATGCTGAAAGGAGCATTCCACCAGCACTATACAATGTTGTGAAAGGTGAAAAATATTGCGGGGAAATCAAAGTTGGTCTCACATTCACTCCTGAGGTAATTTCTAAAATCAGCGTTTATATATAACTGATTAATATTGAATTATTGAATTTACTTTTTTACCGGGATTGTTGAATCTACTTTGCCGGCATTGTGGTGGTGTCAAGTACGACTTATTATGCATCGGTGCTGAGATGGAGGTGGAACTAGTAAAGTGAATTAACTGTATATCATTTTGCCTGAATATTTCTTTGGACATGGGATCAAGAAATGGCCTCATCTTCTTAATTTGGCATTTTTCTTGTTTAGAATATAATTATATTCTTATTTCGTCTCTAGTCAAATAAAATTCCTCTTTTTAACTAAAATACTAGTACAATGTTCACCAATTGAATGTGTTAAACCTACTTGGAGAGTACCATGCCTCCTTTGGATCATTAGGCTGAATACAATTGCACCATTGCTTTCCAGTCAACTAATGGTTATTCATTTTGTAGGATGTTCGCCAACGAGGTCTGCCTGAGGACTTCGGTGGATGGAAGCAATCTCATTGAGAAGAGGAAGATGCTTTGAGGTTTCACTGAATATGCTGATGATATAAGTGTATGAGTAAAGCTTTGGTCCCTTGAATACCATCCATCTAAGTACAACATGAATTTAAATTGATTTGTTGCCGTTGATTGTTTCAGAAGCAGTCATATTCAACTAAAAATAGATGTATTTAGTTGTATTGTATTGATACCTTTTCTTGGTATTGGAAATTACAATCTTCTTCGACACAAATGCTTACTAGTAGTAGTTACTAGTGTTTCTTCTTTCTGTTCAATGTTCAAGAAGGAGACACCTCTTTTGTTTCTGTGATTTTCAAACTCAGATATCATAACCAAATGCTCCCCTTCAAATGTGTAGGTATAACCTCGTAATTTTTTTTTACATCAACAGATTTGTTCATCATTTGTTTAGTAGTTCTAACTGCAAACCTTGTGTATATGTGTTACTACTTACTACTCCAGAATTGGAACGAGGTAGAATCCTTGGATGGTTCCTTGTTCTAAAAACTAACAAAGTCCACAAAGAGGAGCCTTCTTCCTCGCGTCCCCACGACTGGAGGAGGACGACTCCTGATCCTAACATTCTTGAAAAATAAAGCGAGCTGTGAAGCCCTTACTACACAATTCTGAAACTCATTTTATTCAGTGATCAATACAGTCACATGGCATAAGTACAAATGTATACACTTGTGTTTCCACGAGATATCATACTGTGTTGCATAGGCAATCGCTAACAAAGAAAAGGAAAAAAAAAAGGTGAATGGCCTACGACAGCACTTCACGTACGTATGTTTTGCAGCAGAACGAACCGTACCTATAAGCTGCTAGGTCAGTCAGGGCGTCATGCTAGCTAATTGTGCAGTGGGTTGGGGCCTCGGGGAACCAGCCTCTTGGACTCACCGTGCACTGGCAGTGCGCCCACGTCGCCGGCACCGGTCGCCGTCAGTGGCGGCGTGCGCGCGTTCCACAACACAGCGCCGCCGTGCACCAACTGGGCCGCGGCCGGTTTTGGAGCTCTGCGCCTGATCGTGAAGGTGGGCCGCAGCTCGACCGCCGGCAGCATCAGCAATAGCACCAAGAGCGTGGCCGGCCATGGAGCGTGTCTCATGGCGCAGGGCCTAGCAGGAGCAGCGGAACGGGTATGAGATGCGCTGCTGTGAGTTGAGGCCTTGTGTGTGAAGGAGATGACCGGATGGGCGCCAGGAAGCAGAATGCTGAGTCTGCTAGCTGCTCAAAATCATGCGACCCATGTCCGAGAGGGATTTGGAAGAAGCCAGAAGGCAGAGTGTGGCCATTTATATCCATTGAATATGGTGGTGCCAGTGTTAATTGCTCATTCCGTATGAGCCATGACATTGGTTAATAACCGGAGCAAGTGGAGCTTCAGGCTTCAGCCGGCCTTTCCAGTGGAGAAGCTGCTTTGTTCAGTGCACGGTGGCGAGATTGGAAACAGCTTTCTTCAGTGCACCGCGCCCAGGCGCAAGCAGAAGAAGATTTGTCTCCTACACGGGCCTGGCATTGCTGCTGATCAATCAGGCCAACTGTTTCCAATCGGAGGGGGCACCTCCAACGGACTTCAACTTTCTTCGTGGAATAGACATCACGTATTGCACTACTTCTCCACTTTGGCTCTTGTCGGTAGACTTGTCTACAGTAGCGCCAACTATGGTTCACATCAAAACAT
This sequence comes from Eragrostis curvula, assembly GCA_007726485.1. Classification (NCBI taxonomy): domain Eukaryota; kingdom Viridiplantae; phylum Streptophyta; class Magnoliopsida; order Poales; family Poaceae; genus Eragrostis; species Eragrostis curvula. The sequence continues at coordinate 10,734,773 of CM017439.1, read as the reverse complement.
GCCCAATATGACATATATTTTCTGTTCGTAGGATCAAGAAATCGCATGTCTGCAATTTCTTGCCACACAATTACTGAATCTTCTCAGTTAAAAAAAAAAAAAAACAATTACTGAATTTTGACACCCCACCAGCGACTTCAGTTTTGACACTGGAGGGAGTATGGGAGACGGCAAACTAGCGCTACTGAATTAAACTCACTTGCATTTGTACAAGTTTATCGGTGTTTTATGAAGGCCAGTGCCCAACTGTTGGCTCTAATTGCCCATGACGACGGAGCTCAAGCAGGAGTGATTAGCATATCGGTTCCTTTAGCTGCTGCTGCTGCTGCTGCTGTCCTATTTATTTGGCTGCCGGTTGATGCCATTAACATTTGTGTCCTCCCTAGTCGTCGGCTCGTCGCAATGAGCTGGGCGTGTAACTGGAAGGGACGCGCTTGATGGATGCTCACTTGCTTAGTGATCACAGAGCCCACCCACTCTTCTGTCAAGCATCATTCCATTCTGTCCCATTGTCGCAAAATTCAACTGGAAACTGCAATGGATGAATGAGGAGAAGGCACAACAGGCCGGAGAAGGGCAATTGATGTGCCGTGTGCAGCTACAATACAATGTACCAGCAAGACGAGAAACAGTTGGGTCTTCGTCTCCGTGTTAGGAGAGAGAAGACGCGTCGGCAGCCGGTTCATGCGCTGATGCACGTTGCTGGCTGCTACGAGGCTACCGGTCCAGACTGCAGTGAAGAGGCGCACGGCGCACAGCTGCGAGGACGAACGGCGGATTTGCCGGCTTCCATTTCCACTGCTCGTGCGAGACCGTGTGGGCCTCGTGGCGCGCCGCATTGGGCCTTGCCGGCGCACAGGTTTACGCCGAAGACTCTTTTTCAGCTCTCGGCCCGGTACCGGTTACCTTCTTGCTCCGCGGCGCCTCGTCGGCGACTGCTCTGCCGGACGGCGACACGATAGGGGATCCCAATCAGGGCACGGATCTCAGGGTGAGGGCCAGCCAGTGAGGTGGAGCAGAGGACGGCCTCCGTCTCGCTTACAGCAACTTTCACGCAGGCCACCGCTCGTCTTCTTCTCGTGCTAGTTCATGGCGGCGTCGAATGCGGTGGTGGCCTCCCGTCGGAGGCGGTGACTCGGTGTCCCACGGCAGCGGCGCGCGTAGGATTCGAGATACCGGAGACGGCGCTACGGATGGGTGCGTCGGGCGCGGGACGCTTTGCGGCGGGGTCTGCAGCAATCGCCGGTGGCCGCACGGTGGACATTTTGCAAAGAGGCCTCTAATTTGGATCGTGAATAATAATCGCGATTCAGTGTTTTTTAACTAGCCTATCGCGATTAATAGTCGCGATCCGGTATTTTGTAAATAATTTTTTAATTTGAATCGTGATTAATAGTCCCGATTCAACATTTCACATAAAGGCCCCTGATTCGGATCGAATTTTCTAAAACGCCCCTTTCAAAGTTACAACTGAGCCCTTCTTCAGACGGCAGCTCATTTCCTTCGGCTTCCCGTTCTTCAGCTCCTCGCGGCGAACCGCCGGCGGCCGCCGCCGCAACCCCCGGTTTGGGCTGAGCTCCCCCTACGACCGGTAGAGCGCCGCTACTTGAGCTGCGCTCGCACTCGCCTTCAGGTGATTTCATCCATCCCCTTCTCACCGTCTATTAATTCGCGCTAATTGTTCGATTCGGCTGTGGAATTCACCAGAACTGATTACTTCCTTTGCTTCAAGCAGTAGAGTTCTCGGTTAATCGGTTCAATTTTCCGATCCTGCAGGCCATACCGCCATTGGTAGGAAGTAGGAACTCGGAACGAGGAGCGGCATGTTGAGCGGCCGCGCCGTGACACTGCACGAGTGGAGCGGCTCCGGTGCGCGCTTGATCGAGGATGTCGCGGCCGAAGCAGGAGACGAGGAGGCCGAGGCCTCCGCGAGGGTGCTTTACCGGGCCTCGTTCCTGGAGCTGATGCCGAACTACCTGCAGTACGACACCATCATCTGGGCTCTGATATCACTGCTGCTTGTTCTGGCATGGGGGGTCGGCCTGCTCTTGCTTATCTACTTGCCGTACAAGAGATACGTGCTCAAGAGGGACATCCTGTCCCGGCAGCTCTATGTGACTGAAAACAAGATTGTTTACAAGGTATCCAATAGTCCTGCTGATTTGTTCCGTTTTATTTTACCGGAGCTGCTGAACTAATGCTGAGTGCGTGTGAATTTTGTGCAGGCGACTAGACCCTCTTACATACCGTTCATGGGGATTGTTGAGAAAGAGATAAAAGTACCACTTCATTTGGTTATTGATGTTATTGTAGAGCAAGGTAGATGCCCGGATTGCTACCTGTTTCTACTTCTTGCTTACGCAAGGCGATAGTAGCAATACACTGCATTTTTACAAGGCACAATTTAAAGTACAGCTTGGTGCTATTCATATAGAGCGAGTATTCAGTTAATGAGGTTTGGGTAACATTTATTTTCTAAGTTATCTTCTAATATATTTCTGGACTCAGCCACTTAAAGCTATAAATTTTGCTAAAGGCATGGCTCCTGCGGACTTTTTTTTTTCCTTTCAAATCCACTGATGAAACTCATGTTTAACGGTTTTATTTATGTAAATATTAAGAGAATATATGTTTTCCTTATAGTTCATAACTAGCCATGTACTTATGACCTTGAGCATGTACTGTGGCACGACCACCTTTAAAACTGTAGGTTATGTTTCTGAAAATTATTTTGATTCTGCAGGCTGTCTGCAATCTGCTTTTAGCTTACAGACATTTAGAATAGAAAGCATAGCTCATGGAAAACCTGCTCCGGTTGATGAACTACAATTTCATGGTGTCCATAATCCAGATCTTCTACTAAAGGTAATTGCTATTTGTTTATCATGAGCCTTTAAATATGTCTTTTACACCTGCTACTCTTTTGAATAATCCTTTGAAAAGAGAATTTCAGCGTTGCATTAGACTGTCATAAAATCAGCACAGGTGCATATGTTCCTAGCTGAAGGTTTGATGATTTCTGTTTCATTATTTTGTGAAGGTTATAATCAGAGAAGCTTCCAGGAGAATCCAAGAAGTCCAAAGTTGGAAAATGAGAATGTACTCTGGTGAAGGTCCTTCTGACGTTCCACCAGTTAGTGGAATTCACTCACCTAGTGCAAAGGTAGTGCTCTGACCTAGATCATATGTTCGTTTGTGGTGAAATTCCATTGCTCCAGCTTCTCCTTGATTAGGGGTGGAATTCCTATGCTCAGGTCAAAGCTTCCCCTAGCCATGTTGTCCTTGATTCTAAGGGTAGCATTCCTGAAAATGTGTTGCTCCATAAGCTGGAAGAAGTTACTCGGTCTGTGAAGGTACAAAACTTTAATCTGTTGCATGAAACATGATCTAATAGAGTTGCTGGTGATATCACAACATCCTCTGTTGTCCTGATGTTTATGCAGAATCTTGAGTCTATCCTTATGGGATCGCATTCGCATACAAGAGGATGATTAGCTCTCAAACATGGACAAAACAGGATGCATATGTGGAGTGTATGAATTGTATTTAGTGCTGAGAAAGAGCTTCTAGTTCTCTTGTGGGCAGTTATTTGTTACACATTGTTCGTGCTAATTCTTCCGATGTTCCGCAGTTCCATGTACAAACAGATACTAATCAATGGTGTTCGAGTCCATAGTACATCTATACATACATGTAAGCTTGTTTATTGTCCAAACTTTAAAATGATATTCGATGTCAATATATCTACATACATGCAAGCTTATTTACTTTCTGAAACTATACTTGATGTGGAATTGCTTTGTCAGGCTTTTTTGCGGTGGCCAAAATTGAAGCTCAAGATCACCGAACGTCACGTCGCTGTCCGTAAATGTAAGCTGCAATTGTTATGCCTCTTGAACTCTGTGCTGAAGCTTGAAGTTATAAATGAATTTCCATATGCGTATCATGACTAGTGTCCGATAAGAGGCAATGCCATGTGTATATATATTTAGTGTAAACAAGTCATACGAAGGTGCAGAATTGCATGTTTATTCCTGCTACAGTGGTACTTCTTCTAACCTGATTATTACCCGCCTCAAGTCTACCTGAACTTTTGCATCTGGTACCATCAAGGCTAAATTTACATGATGTAAATGATGACTACAGATTTTCCAGCTGATATTATCATAGTACCCAAGATGTGCAAATATTTACATGTATTAAAATGATAGCATTGCACAATGGCACACTGCAAATGCTAAGTCATTTATTTCAATCCAAGTGGTGCAATACATATAGCACTGTTTTCTTTTTCATCCTATACAAGGATTCATAACTGAATCCAGGCAGAGTCCATCTGAAATCCTGAAGTAGTGAAGAAGGACCATGATGTGCATTAGACATTGTGCTAAGAAGCTGTAGACTGACAAAAACTTCACAGCAGGAGACACAACTCTAAACGTTCCTTGCTTCTACATCCAATGCTTCGTGTAGCCTCTCCTCACCTTGACGGCTGTTTAAATCATTTTCATCTACTCTGTGCTTCCTTCCGTTGGCCAACATCTTCATTGCTGGCTGTATTATTCCCATCTACTGCATCTGGTGCTTCCTTTGGCTTCTCCGTTGCATCTTCAGGTTTACTCATATTGTTCTCATCTACTGCCTGGGGTGTTCCCTTTGGATCAACTGTCAACTGCATCTTCAGTTTTGCTATTGTTCCTTCCAGCCACTTTTGGTGTTTCCTCTTGCTTCTCCACTGCATCTGCATGGCTGCTCATATCCGGCAATTCCGTCGTCTTCTCTACATTTTCGTTGCTTCTTGCATTCACATCTACATCTATTGTTTCCCATGTCTTCTCCACTACATTTCCTTGGTTTGTCGGTTCTGACACATAGGTTGGCATATTGCTTGCATCAATGTCTCTGTCAGATGTCACAGCTTCCCTTGTCACAACTCTTTCAGTATCTTCGTCTGAACATACTTGAATGGTCTTTTTGATTTTTCCAACTGTAACATACTTGCTCTTGAATTTGTACTCCCATTCTTGCAAGGCTTCAACCTCGAAAGGGCCTAATCCGGAAATATCACCAGTTAAATCATTTGGTTCGAATGACATCTTTGCCAAAGCCCTACTTGCGTCTCTTCCTGCGAATGATGCATATGGGCCACCAGGTCCGTAAAATATCCTGCAAACAGCAGATGAAACTGGAAGATAAGGAACATGTAATGCGTGGGCACTATTAATTCCTGCTAAACTAGATTGGACAAAGTGTCACTTTCAATGAACACAAAATGAACAATGTCAGGATCCAAGCAATGTAGTTCTTGTATAAAATATTCTACGGAGCTGAGTAATTTAGTGGTATTTGGTTGGCCATCCAACCTTTTTGAAGCTATCAGATATAATGTTCCTTTCTGATGAAAATTGTAAATTGGGAAATGCCACCTACCTCTCTTTGGAGTTTGGAAGACCTACTATTTTATCAGACCAATAAACCATGGAGTTTGCTCAACTCAGATAAATCCAGTTCCATCTGAACAATCTAAAGTTGATGGAAAGGAATTGAGCTCACAATGATGAAATGCTGAAATCTCAGGCTGAATGAGAGGTTAATCTACGGAGAACTGGGCAGCGCCTAGAAACCAGAAGCATGTAACTTCTTACTATTTCAGGAGCACTGCTACACATCCGACCAGATTTGACCGACTAGAATCCGACTTCAGTATCCTACGCACGAGATCAGGGACAGGGTTAAAATCACAGGAAGGCAACGGTGATTGAGACCCAGTCGGACGTGAGTCGGACGGCTGGGTCGGCTCTACAGCTTTTTCCCTATTTCAGCATTGTACTGCCAACCTAAAGCTATATTCTGGCAGGGCTGTGTCCCCTTCACTTTAGTCTGCTCTAAAATGGGGAGGACATGAAACATGGTCGTCCTATAGAGGTAATGAAGTGTGGGGAAAAATTGGTGGCACTTAAGCCTCCTTACAAAATTTAACTCCCTACAAAATTAAAGAAGTTATCGTTCAAGGTCTGTAAATTCTGCTTTTCTATTTGCATGGTAGATAATTGATAAGGTTTACTGTTCTGTTTCTATTAAAAATATGAATATATCTGAGACAACAGCTTGATTTTCTGGTAGTCATCATTCTTTTTTTTTTTTTTTTTGGCAAGTAAGAAGATTCCTCCACTTTTAAAGATTCTTCAAAAGATTGCACTAAAATTAGTGTAAACACTTTGTCCTAAACGGTATACAAATAAACATGGAGGTAGTACTCAATTTTCCATTTCGCTCTGTGGGTTCTGTGAGTTGCTACTATCTCAGTTTGAAATCATTCCATCAGAGACAAGAGACTTCGCAACAGACAAGATATTAAGAGAGACGATACCTGCTCTGCGTGACGTCGTAGATTTGGCCCTTGATGGCCATGAGTAGCGGTTTCTTGGGGTCGGACCCGTCGTAAGCCCTCAGCTCCTCCTCCGTCACCTCTCCGAGCTGCACCGGGGGTGGAAGCGGCTCGAACGCCCTCTCCTCCTCCTCACTCCTCCGTGATACCTGCGCCGGCCGCCCAAGGAGTTTTGACACCGCGACGCACAGAGCTGCGGACACTGCCACGACAGCCAAGAACGCCGCCGGCGTCATCCCCGTGTACGGCGCAACGGCCGCCTTCGCCGCCTCCCACCACTCTGCCATGGCCATGGGCGATGCAAGGACCGGGCTGGCACGGTGGCAAACGGAGGAGAGGGAAGTTGGTGCAGGCGACAGAGTAAGGTGGAGCGAGCAAAGTGAAATGGGACGCGCGAACCGTGCTTCTTTTCTCCGAGGGGTCAGGGAAAACCGCGCGTTGGATGGGACAGCGCGCTGTGGTGGTACTGTGGTAGCAGCTGATGGCGGTGGCGGGGTGCCGGGAGTCCGGCGGGTCACCGTCGGAGGACTGGTAGCTGCGCTGTTTTCTTCATCTTTTACCGTGCTGAAGTTAGAAAGCAAGAAAAAAAGGAACCAGATTCGAGATGAGTGGTGTGCAGAGCTGGAGAAAGGTTTGCAGTCAAGTCACTCATTTTCTTCTGACAAAAAAATTGTCAAGTCACGATATGGAATCAGTATTTCACTTCCTTGGTTTGTCGGTTCTCGCACATGGTGGACACTGGAAATCACGGAACGCCCGGGCTGGCCCAAGGCTCCAGAGTCTTTGTTACCTGCAGACTTTGGAACTTTGGGTCCAATCCTCCCATCCCTGCGTAAGTTTCTTAGGCTGACAGCCCAAGTGAGCCCACGAAGGCACTTGGCTTTAGCAAACAAAGCAAGTGATATTATTATTACTTCTAGCTACTGCAATATAAAGGCCCAAAAGTCCATGACTCTTGCAAAAGAGAATATAGTAGATGAAATAGTTTTTCTATGAGCAAGACCGAGTAAAAACTCTGGATAATCAGCAAGCATAAACCTACATATAAGAGAAAACCTGTTTTGTATGCGAGTCCCAGTTGTAATATAAAGGCCCAAATGCAGTTTTAAGGTCTCCAAGTCCATGAGCTCTTGCAAAAGATAATATAGTAGATGAAATAGTTTTCTGTAAGCAAGACCGAGTAAAAAGTCTGGATAATCAGGAAGCATAAACCTATTTATAAGAGAAAACATGTTTTGTATGCTACATGAGAATAGGTTTAAACATGTTTTGCTCCAAATGCTTGAGTATGTGCTAACAAGATGGTTAAACCTATTTAAGCATTTGTTTGCATTGAAGAAAACAATTGTTATATTTGTGCTTAATTATCTAACAAAGCCGGTAGATCTATTTAAGCATTCCCTTGCATTGGACAAAACAGTTTTTTTTTTTTTTGCGAGGAACAGCTTTTATTTCACGCTTAATGATTTGTTAGTATTCTCTCTTCATAAGCATGCATTGCTTAACAACTTGCATTTTGCATGCAAGATTATTATCACAAGTTGCGCAGAGGTGACAAATTACACATGCAGGTATAATTGTCTGGCTCGGATATGCATGCCAGCTGATTCTGAATTCAGCGTTCAGAACACGGTTTGAATATACTATTGTTCAGCTGATGGTGGAAAGTAGATAATCTTGCAATATGATCCTCTATATCGTTTTCCGCGGCGCCGAGCCCATAAATTTTCGTCGGGGGCGTTACCATGAGTCCATGTACTCACACTATGCTCCATGTTTTTAATTCGAAGTACCGACGAGACATGAAGCCTGGAATTATGCGTTTTGTTCCTACAACACGATGTACACCACTGATAGATTGTACTTTGTTGCGAATTCTGCTTTGTTCATTAGCGAATGGGCCTGCAAATAAGTTGACAGTAGCGTGCTGCATCTTCTTTATTAAATCACCGTCACTAGAATTCTAACTCAAGAGTTCTGGCCATGATATCATGTGAGAAGATGAATAATGTGTAAATTGATATGGATCTGTGTTGAGCCTCTAAAGTTATTTAGATAAAGTACATGGTGGCTCGATCTCAAGCAATCCTAGAGGTAACAATACATGTACACCCTATGTTTTTGCGCAATGCACTCGCTGAATCCTTATCTTCAGAATTTGATGTTTTTCGTTTGAAACATAATATGCAAAATTTATATATATTTTTTATAAAAAAAGTTCACTCGCGCAGAATGAGAAGAACTAGCAAGCCACTTTGAAAACACTAAGCCGTCTCATCGGCTGTTGTAAAGCTAACCCCAAAATATGCAGGTGCTCAATAACAACTAACCATACACGTACACACTGCTACTTCTAGCTACTGCGTGCTACTATCATATTTATGCATTAACCTATCTAGATGAATGTTCTCTATAATAATCACGGCCCGTCACGGGTTGCGTAACTTTAACATGATTGCTCAACTTGCTTCTGTATTTCCACATGCCAAAGTATTGTCCTATCTCTCCCTCACAACTGGCGCATCCAAAGGACAACCAAGCATCGATCAAACCGATCGAATCACACATGCGTTGCTGTCATTCATACATGCATGGCGCCAAGCACAGGCGTCCCCGCCACTCCGTCGTCCAGCTATAAATACCACGCCCCAAACACCCCAAGAACCATCCCAAAGCAGCAAAGCATCAGCATCACTACTGCACTTACTCACTAGCTAGTGATCACTACCAGCAATGGCTCCCAAGCTTGCTCTCTTCGTTACCCTCGGCCTCCTCTTCGCCGTCGCCGCGCACGGCTGCGGACCCGCCTGCTACGGCCCAGTCGTCCCCACGCCACCGGTCGTGCCGACGCCGACGCCGGCGACCCACTCCCACGGGAAGTGCCCGATCGACGCGCTCAAGCTCAAGGTGTGCGCCAACGTGCTGGGCCTCGTCAAGGTTGGCATTCCCACGCAGGAGGAGTGCTGCCCGCTGCTGGGCGGCCTCGTCGACCTCGACGCCGCCGTCTGCCTCTGCACCGCCATCAAGGCCAACGTGCTCGGCATCAAGCTCAACCTCCCCGTCGACCTGAGCCTCATCCTCAACAAGTGCGGCAAGTACTGCCCGGATGACTTCAAGTGCCCCAACTAAGCTGATCAGGATCAGCGTGAGCTAAAGGAGGCACGAAATGTGTGGTTGTCTCTCCCTCACGTCGAGTATTTTTAATATCTACAAATTCTTTCGCTTCATGTAATTGGTCAAGGTCATTTATCCATTATAATGTTGTATCACCCCCCATGTAATTTTTTTGTAATACATGTAATAATTGTTATAATCGTTGATTGATTCATTGTAATGCGACTGTCACTACAGACTACTCCCTCCGTCCCAAGTTTTTTTTTTGATGTTTTCGTTTTGTTCTAAGTCAAACTATTTCAACTTTAACCAAAATTATAGATAATATAATACTAATATTTATGATACAAAATAGACATAATACGAAACATATTTCATGATGAATCTAACAATACCGTCATAACACCATAAAAATTGGTGCATTTTTATTAGAAATTGATCAAAGTTGAAATAGTTTCACTTATGACAAAACTGAAACATCATATTTTTTTAAACGGAGGGAGTACTCATCTTTTCCAGTGGTTTTCTTATATGGCCATCTTTTCCGGCCCATATAGACTGCCCATCCGACTTGAATTCAGGATCAGCATGAGCTAAAGCAGCTATGAAATGTGTTTCACTGTGCTAAAAAAAAAAGAAAAAGAAATGTGTTTCACTTCATGTAACCAGTCAAGGCCATTTATCCATTTATGATGTTGTACTACCACATGTAATTTTTTTTTTGGTAGGCGTAATAAAGCTACCGTATCGTGTTCGTCGGTTAACCAAATTTTATATGATCATTTCCGCAAAAAAAAAAATTATATGATCAGATCCAGGGATCGACCTGGAACAAGATGATGGGCTGAAATACAACCAACTTAAACGCCGTTGCAAACTTCAGCGTTGAATAGCTACCACGTGAATGGGCCGAAAAACCATGTACTTCGCAACTTTTTAGTTCGCTTTCGCACAATACCATCAACATATTTCCAGGCCCCAAAAAAACATGAAGATTCCACCTGTCCTTGTCTTTCCCTTCATTTCTGTCAGCTTACGCAAGGAACTTCAATCATATACGGCGTGCTCTTCTCCGAAGTCTTGTATGAAAGCTGCAAGCCGGCAAGGCGAGGGCGTTGGCATGTGTGGAAGTTGACTAATTATGCTTTTTTTTTTTTTTTCTTTTTTTTTTCTTTTTTTTTTTTTGTAGCTGTAGGTATCCAGCGACGAACTATTTACGGATGTTCCAAAATGGTGGCTGCTAGTGCTGGTAGCCAGTGTCCATCGTACGTCCCAATCAATCAGGACCCAAGATATGACTAATTAATTATCGGACTAGAAATTCGTAACAGGGTCAAAATTCGCACGTCTAGAAGTCGCAATATTTTGAATTCATCTCATGTTCTCTGTCAGTTCTTCACACAAGTCATCGTAGACGTCTGTATTTACATTTCACAGGGAAACAAGACTGGAACAGTCAGAGAGTCAGCCTTGAAGAAGAGACTGGTACATTGTGAATTGCATACTGTTGGGATGTCAAAGATGTTGCCGGCCAGATAAGGGAGCTTTTGCTGTATGTCATACAACTCTTCAACAATTCGCTCATCTTACTGTCGCCACGTCGGAGATGTTGCCAGCTACCGTCGTGGACGCAGAGTGCAAGTTCAACGCCTGGTTTCGCATCAGAGCCAGCATGTTGAACCCAAGGTGCGCTTCCGATAGCTCCGGCAACGGCACGCTACCATCGAGGAACTGCACGATCTGCCGGATGCCCGGGCGCGCACCGGGCAACAGGTGCGAGCACATCAAGCTTAACTCGAGCACAAGGCGCGCTTCTTCCACGGCGAAGTCGCCTCGGAGGCGCGGGTCCACGGCGTCCGTGACCGCCCCACGGCGCCAGCACTCGAGCACCGTGTCCACCAGCAAGTGGCAGTCACCGTGCGCGTCTCGCGTGACCGGACGCCGGCCGCAAGCGACCTCGAGCACGAACACGCCGAAGGCGAAGACGTCAGACGCCTTGGAGGCCCTGCCGGTGTGGCCGAGCTCCGGGGCCAGGTACCCCATGGTGCCGACCACGTGCGTGGTGTGCGGGTCGGTGCCGTGGTCGTACAGCCTCGCGAGGCCGAAATCTCCTAACCTGCCGTTCATCTCGGCGTCCAGGAGAACGTTGCTCGCCTTGATGTCTCGATGCAGAACGACTTGCTCCCAGTCTTCGTGGAGGTACTGCACGCTGGACGCCACGCCCCTGATGATCCGGAGTCTCTGGCTCCAGCTCAACACGGGCCTTCTCGGATCGTGCAGGAACTTGTCGAGGCTGCCGTTCAGCATGTAGTCGTAGACCAGCATGAGCTCGCCCTCGCGTCTGCAGTACCCGAGCAGCTGGACGAGGTTCCGGTGACGGAGCTGGCCGATGGTGACCACCTCGGCGACGAACTCCTTCATTCCCTGCCGCGACTCGTGGGACACCTTCTTCACCGCGACCTCCACCTTGGACGCTGGAAGCACTCCTCTGTACACCCTCCCGAATCCTCCGATGCCGAGCAGGTGGTCGTCGCAGAATCCGTCGGTGGCGCGGTACAAGTCCTTGTACGAGAATCTGTGCGGGCCGAACGTGGCTTCCCAGTCCTCTTTAAGCTCGGCGTACATGTGCCACCGCCGACGGATCACAAGGACAGCAATGGCCAATGCCAACACGAGTGTTGATGAAGCTATCGGCAACACGATCTTCAGCGCCTTGGACGGGGCCTTCGGGAACGGCGTCACCGGCAGGGCCGGCAGCTTCGATATGTTCAGCGGCGGGGCTGGCCCGTCCATCTTGAAGCTCCATGCGAGCACGTAGTGGCGGCTGGAGACGACGCCGGTGGACGACGAGAAGCCGACGTAGGCGTCGTCGCCGTCGATAATTGCCGACAGGTTGACTGCAGCCGAGAGCAGCGGCTTCTTGGGCTTGGGCAGCTCGAGCGGCGCCATGGTGACGCTGACCAGCGAGGTGCGCGCGTCGAAGTCCACCCAGACCTGCGCCGCCGTGCGGTTGAGCAGGCTCATGTTCCGGAACGCGCCGTCGCCGTCCTCGTAGTATCCGGCGTCGTCGGCGACGACGGACACGAGGCCGTTCTCGTTGACGCCGACGTGGTTGTTGCTCATGTCCCCGAACTCGGCGTTCACGACGGTGTCCAGCTCCACGGCCAGGAAGTGGTTGCTGGCGTTGCCGTTGTTGCCCGCGTTGGCCAAGCCCATGTACTGGCTCTGCAGCGCCGTGGAGAAGTCGGTGCTCTTGGCCACCACGAAGGCCAGCCCCGGGCTGCTCAGGTCGGCGTACTCGCTGACGATGCCGAACACGTAGGCCGTCGAGAAGGACCGCACGGAGGCGCCGCCGCTCGCCGAAGCTTGGAACTTCAAGGGCGAAGGGTAGAACGCGTGGCCCTTGACCTGAGTCGTGCCGTTCGTCAGCATGAGGAGACCATCGGCGGTGACCACGGCCCCGCCGTCGAGCGTGAGCTTCTCGCCGGCGAAGCCGTCGAAGGTGAACTGGTCAGGTGCTGAGGCCGCGAGGTGGAGGCGATGGAGAGTCAGCAAGAGAAGCAACGGAAGCGCGCGCATTGTTGGTTCGTGGTTGCGCATGGCCTCTGCATCCGCCTGTTTGATTGGGTTGGCAATGATAATCGTTAGTAAGAGCATCGGTTTGTGTGGAAGTCCTTCTGATAGACACTTGGCAGAGGATGATTATGGTGTATGAACTTTGAACGTGTCAAGATCCCACAGGACTTTACGGATAAGCGACGAATTGTCAACTTACTCCAGCAAGACCTGCTACGATTCAAGAACATCAAATGCAAGTACTTCTAGAGAGCATACCTGCAGATCTTGCGCAACGTATGGAGGTGATTTGTCATAGGTTATGGAAAACTATTGAAACCGCGGGATGATGATAAAAGGCAGCATAAACTGACGTAGTCACCGTTGCGCGGTCAGCCATGCCCATGAAATTTATGTTTCTGCTAAACAAAAAACTAAGCATCTGCTCCGAATTGACCTAAGCGACCCGACACTGCTACATATTCTATGTCAAACCGCGTCACCTTCAGTTTTGCTCGCGTACGCAACGGGGGCATGATTGGGCAACTGTGTGTTAACTTATTCATTTTGAAATGTTTCCACGCAATTGACTTGTGGGTTGACTTAGAATCTTGAGCTGGTGCCAAGACTCGCTCGGATCAGCGGGGCGCATACCGTGAGACGCTTAAATGCCTTTCATATTCAAGCGTTTAAAATGGATTCATTTTCCAGTCACCAATTCACCATCTCAGGGTCTCATATCAACGCCAAATATTCTTGGGCTGAGGTTATTGCGTTGATCCAAGAGTCCACCATGGTTATAACATCTCATTACGAGTTTACAAGGAAAAAAAAATCAAGCAGCGGGAGATGCTCCCAAATAGCAAATGAGGCTTCCAAGGAAAACAGCTTTAGAAGGAACAAAGCAGTTTGGCTCTCCCAAAGAGACGCTCCGGTCAGTGCTTTCGTGTAAGCGTATACAATACAAACCATGTGTCGATGAAATCATCGATTCTGAAGTGTCGTGGCTACAATATAGTAATCTGAATTAGTAACTTATACCCAGCAACCCATGCAGAGCTGCGGCTCTATTTATTTTCAGATCTCTGTCAGTCCGCTCCTCTCACGTTGGGTCACCTGATCACCTTCACCAGCGGGCAGCAGCAATGGAAACTAGGTACTAATATTAGCAGATACAACAGACTGCTTACTTGCTTAGTAAATAGTGTTTTTGTTTCCTTTCTCTGATGTGCGCATTCTCTACCAATTCACAGTAGGGTTGCAGTGGTCACCGGTGGAAACAGAGGAATCGGACTGGAGATATGCAGGCAGCTCGCGAGCAACGGCGTTCTCGTGGTGCTGACAGCCCGGGACGAGAAGAAGGGCTCGCAGGCCGCAGAGGACCTGCAGAAGTCCGGGGTCTGCGGAGTGATCTTCCATCGGTTAGACGTCGCCGATCGGTCGAGCATCATGAAGCTGGCAGAGTTCGTCAAGACCAAGTTCGGCAAGCTCGACATCTTGGTGAGCGAGTTTTTCAGTGCGGCACGTTCAGATGCGTCGTTGCAGGGATTCAGTCTGAAGATTTTGGTTCTTCCAGGTAAACAATGCCGCCGTTGCTGGAACAACCATCGATCCAGAAAGGTTACAAGAGCTCCAAAAGCAGGATCCTAAGGCAAGTCTTAAAGCAATACTACTGATGTACTCTGAAATTCGATGAGATGATGATACTAAGTACTGTATCAAAATGTCCGTACAGGAAGATCTAAGAACTTTTGTAGATGGCTATATGGGAAGTCTGCAACAGAATTACGAGATGGCCAAGGAGTGTCTGGACATAAACTTCGACGGCACAAAAAATGTCATAGATTGCCTGTCGCCCCTCCTCCTGCTATCCAGTTCGGGAAGGGTGATAAATCTTTCTTCACAAGTCGGACAACTTAAGGTAACTTCAACCAGCAGCCAAAACCAAACGGTTGTGTCTACTTGTATTGATCAGTGCAAAAATGGTCGTAGCATGAATCAAAATCTCGTAGAATAGTAATACACATCTTTGCTCGAAAAACTTAGTTTTCCAAAACAGAGTAGTGCTGTTCTGCAATGACCTGAACCATTTGCTTCCATGTCTCAGTTCATGTCAAACGAGGGAGTCATAAAGGTGTTGAGCGACATCGACAACCTGTCTGAAGAGAAGCTCAACGACGTCGCCAACGTTTTCTTGACGGATTTCAACGAGGGCAACCTAGCAGCTCGCGGCTGGCTGCCCGTGGCGTCAGCCTACGCGGCGTCCAAGGCGCTTCTGAACGCCTACGCGAGGCTGCTCGCCAAGAGGCACCCGTCGCTGGTGGTGTGCTGCGTCACCCCGGGCTTCGTGAAGACCGACATGAACTACGGCATGGGGCTGGTCTCCGCGGAGGAAGCCGCCAAGTCGGCGGTCGTGCTCGCCCTGCGTGACGACCGCGGCTACTCGGGCCTCAACTTCGAGCTAGGCAACGTGTGCGAGTTCTGAATATTCCTGCAACTTTTTTTTTTTTTTTGAGATATTAAATATTCCTGCAACTGCTGGTATTGTAGTGTCACGGGCTGTGAATTAAGCTGTTATTAATAAACAGAGTTTGAGCTGGAATGGGCCCTTTTTCACACGATTCATGACCCACGGGCCTAAATCTCTCAGTCTGCGGCCCGCACCACGTACGACCACCCGCGGAAACCCGACTCGAACTCAGCCGGGGCCCGGGGGGAGTCCTACTCGAGTTCAGGTTCGGCAAGACGTGCAACCATAAGACCGCGACGCCCGTGCGCATACCTATGATCAAACGAACGCCGCGAGCCCTAGGCATCTACTACCAACTGCTGCCCGGGTAACCGAGGAGCGCCGCCGTCCGGCCGGCCGCACCCCTCCTCGATCACGATGGAGAGCGCTCTCATCGCGACGTTCATGGAGATCACGAACGAGTCCCAGGCGCAAGCCGTGCGGCGGCTTGCCTCCTGCCAGTGGAACCTGGAGAAGGCGCTCAATCTGTTCTACGCCGGCGGAGGGGTCGTCGGCACGTCGACAGCCGCGGCTCCGTCCACGACGCCCGTGGAGGAGAAGAAAGAGGCGGAGGAGGACGAGGTGCGCGCCCCGATCCCCTCCCGTGTCGAAAGGATCTATGGGAACTCGTATCACGGCCGCAGAAGTCGTGCTGCCCGCCCCGTCCCGTCGATCTGGGAAGCACCATCTCCGAAGCCGGTGCCTGCTGTGCCGATACGAGGACCGTACTTGAACGAGGTACAAGCGTCTGGGTGGGGGGAAGCTGTACCCCACAACGCCGGCGGCAACAACTACGAAGTTGATCAAGTCAAGGAGATCGTAGAAGGGCCGGGGTCCGGGGAAGCTGAACCCGGCCATGGCGACGGCAACGGCAGTGACGCTGAGGAGGCCGATGACGTTGTGCAAGAGGACGACAATGGCAGCGTGGGAGACTACGGCTTGGGCAGCGACGAAGAGCAAGACGGTGAGGATAAAGAGGATGGTGAACAAGTAGAAGTGGACAATACTGTCAACTACAAAGAGGACGGAGGAGAACAATACAGTGGCGAGTACGAAGAAAAACAATACAACATTGACGAGTACAACAACGAGTACGGAGAAGAAGAACAATACAACGTGAGCGACAACGAGGGCGAGATAGACGACTACGGCTACCAGATGGACGAAGACGACGGATACTACCACGACTCGATGATGGAGGAAGAGGAGCCCAGCTGGTCCGACGCCGGGGAGCGACCGCGCCTGCAGGCGGCTCCCCAGTCGCTGGCCGAGATGTACCGGCTTCCCTACGAGCTCATGTACCAGGGATCCTCCTTCCACTTCGCCAAGGTGGAAGCGGCAAGGCGAGACCGGTTCCTGCTCGTAAACGTCCAGTCACGGAGCGACTTCGCGTCCAGCCTGCAGAACCGGGACCTGTGGAAGAACGCGGTGATCAGCCAGGTGGTCAGGGATAACTTCGTCTTCTTTTTCCTTTACAAGGGAAGCGGTAAGGACGACGAGGGCTTGAAAGTATGCAACTATTACGGGCTCAAGGAGGACAACCAGCTGCCCGCCGTGCTCGTCCTGGACCCCATCACGGGCGAGAGGCTTGCCGTGCACGCCGGCGCCATCCAGCCCGACGATTTCATGATGTTCATTGACAAGTACATGACGTCCAATCCCAGCGAGCGGTCCAGGCCCGAGGTCGTCCAGAAAACGGCAGAAGTTCCGGAAGCCTCTGCATCCGCCGCTCACGAGCAAGAACAGGAAGCGCCTGAGACCTCTTCTGCATCCGCGGATGCTGATGACGAGAACGAACAGGAGCCGGTGCCAATGGACGAGGAGGCGCCCTCCGAGATGGTTGAGTCTGATGATGAGCCCGAGGAAGGCGAGAAGATGTACAAGATGCGGGTTCGCTTCCCTGACGGCAGCGTGGTGGCCAAAGAGTTCGGCTGCAAGCGGAAGGTGTCCAAGCTCTTCGCGTTCTGCAGATCGGCCGTGCATGACGCCGGGAAGACGGAGCAGGTGGCGTTCCGGATCATGAGGCTCGCCGGCCGTGCCTTCGAGGAGCTGCAGAATAGTGGTGCGACGTTTGAGGATTTGGGCCTCAATTGCGCGACCGTTTCGGTTGTTTTCATTACTTAGGATTTATTATTAATCTCCTTTTTCTATCATTGTATTATAGTGGAAATAAATATCCTAGCGCCAGCACCGGTCTGTAGTTATTTTTGCTGGCTACGTTTTAAGCCTTCACTGCTGCTCCTTTTTACAACAAGGTCCACGTGACTGATGTCGCACAACATTTCTTTTGCCTGGCTCTTCTAGAAGATATGCGTTGCACAGAAGGCACGAATGTTCTGCATCTGGACCCTGACGAAAGACATGGTGTTGCTGCTCGTGTTCTTGGTTGAAAAACTAGGGGCAGATAAATCGTCAGGGAACAGATGCAAACCGAGACGCTAATTTGACTTGTCGCGCGAAGCAACAGAACTGAGACGCTAATTTGACTTGTCATGCTAATTTGAAGTTGATTGGAAATTAAGGAAAATTAAGGAACATTATTGACCAGATCAAGGAAGGAAAAGCTGACATGATCAAGCGACGAAAAACAGTCCAAAGCCACCCTCCGTCCCCTTTCGGCTTGCCCAAACCACTATAGAGCGCCAGGGTGCTGCAAAGCTGGAGCGAGGAGGTCAAGATGCGATGCGCTGACTGCCGGTGCCGGCGGCTACCGGGCACGCCGGACCACTACTCCACCTGGGTGCCGGTCGCATCAGCTGGTGAAGATGTCTTCTCAAAGAAATCGCTGACCAAAATTACGGGGAACGGTAATCCAATTCCATGTTCACGTTTATAAAAAAAAAAAAAAAAATCCAAGTTCACGAACGCAAACGTGCAGAACAGATCGACAAGGCAAACCACAATTTGCAATTTTTTACTTTGCCGCCGGTCGTCACTTCTAATGATGCTGACTTTCCAGACGCCGCCCGTCGTCACTGATGATGCTGCCTTTCGGCACGTGACCTGTGGGCGTCGTCAGCATGGAACTTTTTTTTCCTAAGATAATGGAAAAACATGTTTATAGCCTTTTGCATACTTGATGCATACAGCCCAACGGTTGCTTCCTCGTGAAAGGTCAACAACAAATTCATGAGTTGGCTGGTGCTGAAGACGAGCATTCTCTTGTCACAAGCTTTACGCATCCACCCGTATATAAATGAACCACATGTCTATCTGCCAACGCAACCATTTTTGAGTCTGATCCTCCATCTCTGCTCGACTATTGCTGCTCTGTTCCTGCACCACGTAGGCTGAAGATAATGGAAGGAAACACAACCAAACCATCAGAGAAGAGGTGCGGCGACATAAATTTCTGTCTGACGATCACCAGAAGATTTGCTGCATCTTTAACCGAGCTGTTTGGATGTTCACTTTTGTTCATCGATGATCGATCGTTTTGATGTATTTTTCCTTCTGGTCAGGGTTGCCCTGGTCACCGGCGGGAACAGGGGAATGGGGTTGGAGATATGCCGGCAGCTAGCGTCCAGCGGACTCACCGTCGTCCTGACGGCGAGGGACGACAAGAAGGGCACTGAAGCTGTCGACAAGCTTCGAGAGAGCGGGCTATCGGACGTCGTGTTCCACCAGCTGGAGATCACCGATCCGGCTAGTGCTGCTCGTCTCGCTGATTTCGTGAAGAACAAGTTCGGCAAGATTGATGTATTGGTAAGGCCCTTTGATCTCTCCCTGCCATGCATTACGGTAGTACTGTCGATTTTTCAGGCGTTTGCTGCATGAGCGCTGTTCATGACATGCTCGACGTGTCTCTCTTTCTTGAGTCAATTGGTCATGGTTTTTTTTGTCTGATTTTCATGCGATGTAGGTCAACAACGCAGCAATCATGGGGGTGACAATGGATGTTGGCGACCAGGCAGCTGTGGGGGAAGCGGTACATATTCCTGAATCCTCATCTACCACACATACGTCGCAGCCGAAATACCGAACCTTTTCGATTTAAACTGGTGTTTTGCCTCCATCAAATACAGATTGCAGGCAAGGATGTCAATGAGACCGCCGAATGGCTGAAGCAACGAACCACGCAGACCACCAAGGAAGCAGAAGACTGCGTCAAAATCAACTACCGCGGCACCAAAAACGTCACCGAGGCGCTGCTTCCACTCGTCCAATCCTCCCCGGACGGAAGGATCGTCAATGTCACTTCACAATTTGGGCTCCTCAGAGTATGCGAAACACAACCACACATGGCAACTATTCTTTTCCACCATTTTTTCTGCTATCTCACATATCTCCGGTTCTGCTCCAGTTTTTCAGCGGCGAAGAGCTAAGGCAGGAGCTGAGCCGCATCGACACCTTGACGACGCAGAGGCTGGATGAGCTGTCGGCGCAGTTCCTCGTTGACTTCAGGAGCGGCGAGCTGGAGCCCCGCGGGTGGCCAACCGACCGGGTGTACTCGGCGTACATGGTGTCCAAGGCCCTCGTCTGTGCCTACACCAGGATACTGGCCAGGGAGAACCCGGCGCTACGTGTCAACTGCGTGCACCCGGGCTACGTGGAGACCGAGATGACCTGCAACACCGGGAACCTGACGGCCGCAGAAGGCGCCTACGTCTCTGTTGCGATCGCTCTCGCCGAGCAGGGCGGCGTGACCGGCGCATACTTTGACCGCACGGAAGTAGCGTCGTTTGTGTAGATCTCAACGACTACTTCCTCCATTCTTTTTTGAGTTAATTTTACAAAACCATAAGTATTTAGTCTCATTTTGCAAGAAACCATAACTTTTGTAACAAGTTTCACAAAACCACAACTTTTAGTTCGGGCCTACATGTCAGCCACACAAAAGTGCATAGGGCCACTAGAGGATGACAAGTGGGCCCATGACCAAAACTTATGGTTTTGTGCAACAAGTGACACAAATAGTTGTGGTTTTGTGAAATTGGTTTCAAAAGTTGTGGTTCTTTACAGCATGGGACCAAATAGTTATGATTTTATGAAATTAACTCTTCTTTTTTCTTTGACGAGAAAACATTTTTCTACTAGCCGCAAGTCAAATCCGAACCTAATCAATTACTACTACTTTTTTTGTGTGTGATTAGAGTACGATGTACTACTAATTAGCATCGGAGGGCGATTGGCCCTACACTGCATATTTGTTGCCGTTACACATCTTCGCCCCCATGTTACACTCCATCCTCTCAGCAAATAAAGAAATATCTTTTTCTACGTCAATTTGTCGCAACAACAACCACGTGTGGTGCTACAATTTATAATTACTGCTTGCAATAAAATTCACTATTTTTTCATATGCTTCTCAAAACTTTAGTAGTTGATAGCTATTATAAATATTATCTTTCTCATCCCAAGCAGCCGGAGTAGGGATAATCGGATCGGACAGGAGAGCACATCCAATATATCTATCCACTCTAACAGTCTGAGATAAGATTCAGGACGAGTGACATCCGTTCGCTCTGAATATCAACTTCGAGAGCCACTCAAATCACATACTTTTAAACTCTTGGATGGATACCACTCGTCCCGTATTCTATCATGCCATGCTTTGTTGGACTCAGATTCAAACACAATGATGTCAGATAACAATTGATGGATCTCGTATTTGCAATGTAGGTTTCAGCCAGTTGACCATCGAGTAATATAAATAAAATTAAAAAAATTATTTCAACATAAAATTGGAGGTAAAATACTTACAAGAAGAGCCTATAACACATACAACCCGTTAATAATTAAATTCATGCAAAAACATGCAAAAATATAGTCTATGTTAAAATACTAATAAAAATAACTTAAATTTAATTAGAAAATAAGAAAGTGGTTTTTAGATTTTGGTATCTTCTTTTACATGAATAAATAATCTGATCAAAGTTTACATGATCTGATAATATGTAAAATGATTTGATCCCCCCCAAAAAATATGTAAAATGATTTTAACGCGGATATAGAGAGCATATCTTATAACCAAAACTATGAGAACGCTGATCTCAAAAAAAAAAAAAAAAACCCTATGAGAACGCTTCAATCAAGGGAGAAGCCATAATAAAATGTCGCAGGGGTAAGCTCCATTAGAGAGTGGTGTCAAGAATGGCACAAGGAGTGAGCAGAGTAGTTTTTTCAATCATGATTTAAATAATTTTATTGGTGTAAGCTGACACCAACAACTCTATGTAGCTCTGTCACTGGCTTCAGTTATTCATTTGTTAGTAAATTGCTAGCCCACAGGTTTGTTTATCGCTGATTGAAATGATTGTGACACTGCGCGCATATAATACTACCATGACGAGAGGGGTGACATCACCTAGACAGGAGCTTTCGGGTAATGTCGTAAATAATTGTGGTTTTATAAAACTTACTCACTAAAAATTAATTAGTGCCTCGATCAAAATCGCCAAGTAAAAGTGAACTGATGTTTGTAGTTCTGTGCACAGTGACCATAGCAAGCGTTGTCAACAACGGGCTCATGATTGAGATACGCGGGGAAGTTTTGGGTGCAAACACAAATTCGGTGCAACGAGTGGAAACATCTATCCCGAGCGCTCAGATCGCAATCTAAGGTCCAGAAATCGAGCGTGCGGCTGGCCTCAATCCCAGTAAAGAAAATTTTCAAATCGACACGAATGGCTTTCGTGTGGATCTAGCACGGACGCGCGTGGTCACGGATGACGTTGGTGCTGGCATAGTGACGTCTGAAGCGACGGCTGCCGCTCCCCACTTCGGGTGGATTTGAGGTGCGGCTCCCTCCGGTTTTTCCGGAGGAGCCGGTGGGGGAGCACCCCGTTTGTTGGGGTTTCACGCGGAGCCGCTCCAGGAGCCGCCCGTGGAGCCGAAACAAACAGCCCCTTCCTGCTATGGACGGGGGTAGCGGCCTCAATATCCTCTACGTCGAGACCCTCGACGCCATGGGTATTGATCGCAAGAGAATCCGACCCACGGGGGCTCCGTTCCACGGGATTGTCCCGGGAAATGAAGTGGTACCACTCGGCCAGATCGACCTGCCCGTCACCTTCGGCACACCCGAGAACTTCCGCACCGAGACCCTCACCTTCGAGGTGGCAGATTTCCCGGGTGTGTATCACGCCGTTCTGGGTCGGCCGTGCTACGCGAAGTTCATGGCCGTCCTGAACTACACCTACCTCAAGCTCAAGATGCCGGGGCCCAAGGGAGTCATCACCGTCAGCACCTCCGTGCAGAGGGCGTACGAGGTCGACCTCGAGAACTGCAATCTCGCAACCGTGCTGGCCCACAAGGAGGAGCTGCCAACCGTCAACCAGGTGGAGGAGGGTGACGCGCCGGACACGAAGAAGACGACGGGCTCCTTCGACCCCGACCACGACACCAAGTCAATCCCGCTCAACCCTTCCGACCCCAACAGTAAGGTGGTACTGATTGGGGCCAAGCTCTCCGACAAATAGGAAAGCGCGCTCGCCGACTTCCTCCATGCCAACCATGACATATTCGCGTGGAAGCCTTCCGACATGCCGGGCATTCCCCGGGAAGTCGCCGAGCACTCCCTCTGCATCAAGCCGGGCTCTCGGCCCGTCAAGCAACACCTCCGCCGCTTCGACAAGGAAATGCACAAGGCAATCGGTGAGGAAATAGCTAAACTCCTAGCAGCAGGCTTTATTAAGGAAGTGTATCACCCTGAGTGGCTAGCTAATCCTGTACTTGTTCGTAAGAAGAACAGTAAATGGACAATGTGTGTTGACTATACGAATCTCAATAAGGCATGCCCAAATGATCCTTTTCCTTTGCCGCACATCGACCAAATTGTAGACTCGACAGCAGGGTGCGAAACTCTCTGTTTTCTCGACGACTACTCGGGCTATCACCTGATCCTGATGAAGGAGTCGGATCAACTCGCAACGTCCTTCATAACTCCCTTCGATGCATACTGCTACGTCACCATGCCTTTCGGACTCAAAAACGCCGGGGCAACGTACCAGCGGTGCATGATCAAGTGCTTCGGAGACCTCATCGACCGAAGCCAAGCGAATTGCTCGCCGAGCCAAGTCGTTCGTCGTCGTGGGAGGTGAACTCTTCAAGAAGAGCCACTCTGGCATCCTGCAGCGCTGCATACCGCTCGACTACGGGAGGCAGTTGCTGCGCGACATTCATGAGGGAGCTTGCGGCCATCACGCCGCCCCTCGCAGCCTGGTCGGCAACGCGTTCTGTCATGGCTTCTACTGGCCAACGGCGGTCAATGACGCGGCGAAAATCGTGCGCGCCTGCGAAGGGTGTCAGTACTATGCCCGATAGACTCACTTGCCGGCGCAGGCCCTGCAGACGATCCCCCTGACCTGGCCTTTTGCCTCTGGAGGCTCGATCTAGTTGGCCCCCTGAAAAAATCACCAAGCGGTGACCTTCTTCCGAGACATTGTCCACCGATTTGGGGTCCCCAACTCCATCATCACGGACAATGGTTCGCAGTTC
This sequence comes from Eragrostis curvula, assembly GCA_007726485.1. Classification (NCBI taxonomy): domain Eukaryota; kingdom Viridiplantae; phylum Streptophyta; class Magnoliopsida; order Poales; family Poaceae; genus Eragrostis; species Eragrostis curvula. The sequence continues at coordinate 10,710,768 of CM017439.1, read as the reverse complement.
ACTGGCCAATAATTCTTGGAGTTCTGCGACGACCACAACATCAGGGTCGATTGGGCAGCCGTGGCGCACCCCCGAACGAACGGGCAGGTCTAACGTGCCAACGGCATGGTCCTGCAAGGACTCAAGCCCAGAATCTTCAACAAATTGAAAGACTGTGCTGGCCAATGGGTGCAAGAGCTCCCCTCAGTGCTTTGGAGTTTGTGAACGACCCCAAGCCGCGCAACTGGTCACACTCCCTTCTTCCTGATCTATGGGGCCGAGGCGGTGTTGCCGACTGACCTCGAATATGGGGCCCCCAGAGTTCAAGCTTTCAAGGAGAAGAACAACAAGCGGTTCCTCGAAGACGCGCTTGACCAAATCGACGAGGACTGGGAGGTTGCGCTCCTTAACGCGACAAAGTATCAGCAACCATTACGGCGATACCACGGACGACGAGTCCGCGGGCGAGCTTTCAATGTGGGCGACCTCATCCTCCGACTCGTGTAGACCAACAAGGACCGTCACAAGTTGTCACCACCTTGGGAAGGGCCCTTCATCTTCTCCGAAGTACTCCGACCCGGGACCTACAAGCTGATGGACTCGGAAGGCCAGCAGATCAAGAACGCGTGGAACATCAAACAGCTACTTCGCTTCTACCCTTAACACTTTCCCGCATTTCCCTTTTCCTTACGTAAAACAAGAATGCGCTTTTTCTTTCTTCTCACGCTGGGAGCAGCCGCTAGGTTCAACCCCCCACTCGGGGGCTCCACCCGGCGGGTGCGGTGGCAACACCACGTGAGTCCCGATTACAGGACAGCGACACCCCGGCGAGAACAACGCAATCTCGTTGGGGATCGAGTCCGACTCCCTGTACGAAGGATTCGCGCTCCGACCCCTTGACGCACACGTTATTGCTTTGAGGTGACGAGTAACAGATCGCGGCCTCGGGTCCGACTGCCCGGTTCAAAGGCACCTGACGCCCCAGCGGCTAAGGACGGCCTAAACCAGCAGCACGGACCCCGAACCAAAATCCTAACGCTTGAAATCAAAAAAGTGGTAACCGTGGCGCGAATAAAGGGATAAAACGAAAAACAACTTAAAACATCCATCGCATGTTCTTAACCCTTACAATTTTTATCCATCGTGAAACAAAAAAGGCAAAAGACAAAAAGGCCCTCGGGGGCTCGACTGATCTAACTATTCTTCATTATTTTTCCTCCTCAGCCGATGCAGCGCAGCACGGAAGGAACTCCTCCTTGTACTCTTTCAGGAGACGCTCGGCGCTAGGGCGAACCTCCTCCTCGAGTGCCACTAGGGTCGCTGGAGAATTCCCCTCGGCGAAGCCTTCGCTCATACGCACCACCTCGGTCGCGGCGTCGAAGTGGGAGCCGAAGACGGTAAGGGTCAGACGGATGCCTGTCCCCATCTCCTCCTCCTCCAAGCCCCGCACGTGGTTCGGCAGGTCGAGCACTTGCTGCGCTGCCTCGCTGGGCTCGCCCGTCATCTTCATCCCAACCCGGGCACATGAGGAAACAAGGTCAAGGTGAAGCCGACTGAGTTGTTCCATCAAGGCCTGCGACTCCGACAATTTCCCCTTGAGATCTGGACGGAAAGGATTTGGAAGTAAGGAACAAGCGAAAACAAAGAGAAGAGATGAGCGCAAGCCACTTACCAGTATTCTTGCTGCGAAGCGCAGTCGCCTCGTTGGCGAGGTCAGCAAGGGAAGCCTCGGCGGTTTCTTTCCTTCTCCTCTCCACGTCTGCCTGGGCTGCGGAGGCCTCCGCCAACTGCCCGGCCGCCGCAGCTCGCTTCTGGGACACCTCCGCCGACGATTCGGCATCGTCGGCACGCTTGCGCAGCGCGTCGACCTCCTTACGGAGGTCAGCAATCACCTTCTCCGCCTCGCTGGCTTGCCGAGTGGCGGCGCCGAGGTCAGAAGTCGGCCTCTCCAGCTGCTCCTTTTGCAGGCGCAGCTGATCCGCCTTGAGTTTGCTATTCATCAACACAGCCTGCACCGAGACACAACACAGTAAGTCAACATCACCGGAAAAAAGACAAGAAGGTAAAAGAGAAAAATGCTCGAGGAAGAAATTGCCAAACCTCGAAGGGAGTCCGTATCGCGACCATCGCGCGAAGGGCGGCCCCCATAGCACCATGGGCAGCATGGACACCCCAGTAGGCCTCGCCGCACTCGCCCTCCGCCTGCTCCCAGAACTCCCGGATACCAGAGTCGGCCGCGGAGAACGAGACACCCTCGGAGTCGACCATGAAGTCGGGACCCCACCCGGACGATGCCAGGGCACTCGCCGGCTCCCGGGGCCGAGGCCATTGGGAAGTCCATCCTTGGGCCCCAAGTCTGAGAGAGCGCTGCGACGTCGCCAGGGCGATTTGGGTCGAGACCCTCTCCGATGAGGACCGCGCGCCGGCCCCAGCAGGCGATCCCCCTGCAGCACGCCCAGCGTCGGCAGTAGCATCCCTCGTCGGCGAAGCAACGGGCGGGCCGGAAGACCGGGCGCCATCATTGCCTGGTGCGACGTCACTGACCGAGCCCCCCTCCCCCCCCCCCCCCCCCCGCGGACGACGTGGGCCCCTTCACGATGGTATCACGACCGTCCGAAGTCGTCTCGTGCGCCTGCACGCGTAGCATCTTCGCAGGCATGAAAGGAGGGAGGCCCCGACCCCACAACCGCCTGCGCATACGGTTGGATTCATCAGTAACATACCAATCAAAAACAATGAAACAACGAGGAAGAGCTCTTACCTGGCCTTGGCGCTGACACGTGAAAAACGCTCCTCCGCTGAGGATGCGCTGGCCGGACGGTCTCGCTTGCGGCCGGACAAAGGCTCCTTACCACGGACTTCCGTCCGCGGAACGGCGCCCGGGTTCGAACCCGTCGTGACCTCGACCGGCGAGGACTCCGGGACCGGCGCTGCCACGTCAGAAATCGGCGTCGTCATGCTCGCTCACGGCACTGCGTCGTGCGCCCCCGCAGCGCCGACATCGCCGGCCCCGAGCTCCGGAGCGGTGTCGCCTGCCGCGGGCGATGGGTCCACGCGAGCCACCTGGCCCGACCGTGACGAGCCCTCGCCCGACCCTTCATGGAGAAAGGTCTTCTCCAGGTCGTACCATTTGTGCTCGGTGCGTGGACCCTGCACCTCCGAATCGTCGCCTCCGCCCCCACCCGACTCGGGGTGGACGTGGACCATGAAGAAGTCATCATCCTGACTCCCAGAGTCGCCTTCGTCCTCGCCGTCCGACCCCGAGCCGTTCTCCGGCTCCGACTCAGAGTCCTCTTGGGACCAAGGTTCGCAAAACCGACGGTTACCGGCCGGTAACCGCGATTACCGGACTAACCGGTCCGGTCCGGTTAGTCCGGTACGCCGGTTTTGAAGTTCGAAATTTAAATTTTTTTGAAAATTTGAAAAATTTTGAAACAAAAAATATGTAAATAAACTAGAAGGAACTTGCAGCACATTGGTGGAAACCGTTAACAAAAAATCGATCGTTTGATTGGTCAAATAATTGCGGAAACATTTTAGGCTGAAAAGAAATTAAAAAAAAAGAAAAATGACCTTATCCTCTTATCCGTTGCCACCGACGCCCCATTCGGTCCCCCACCTCCACGAACACGGTCTCGCTCGTTCCCCACCTCCACCCACCGCCGCGCGCCGTCGAGAATCATCGCCGGAGCCGCTCACCGAGGCTAAATCGACGGCGGACCGAGTTCCAATCAACAGGGCGCCGCGGTAACCGACGATTTTGCGCCGGTTACCGACCGGTTCGCGACGGTTACCGATCCTAGGCGCGGCGTCGAGGTTCACGGACGAGCGTCGGTTTCCCTCGGCTAGCCAATGAAATCGGCCGGTTAGCCGAGGTGAAACCGCGGTAACCGGCGACGACCGGCCGGTTTTGCTTCGCGCGAGGTGAGTCTCTGTCTTTTTTTTTCCCTGTTTTGCATTTGATTTGATTGATTGGTTCTAGAGTTCTTGTAGTGCTGCAATTTAGGGGATTGTGAAAAATTAGTGATGCAATGTAGAATGTGGCAATTAGTTTGTAGCCAATTTAAAGGCAATTTAGTGATGTGTAATGTGCCAATGTAGGATTTATCATTGGTTCTTATATGTGCATTGCTTGTATGTAGAAGTAGAACATGTCAATTGTGTTAGTAAGAGTACATTGCACATACGCTATGTACTGAACATGTCAATTTTATGAATTCTATGTTGTCAATGTCTGGTTAACCATTATTAGAATATTTCAGCAAAGGTCATGCAAAAATTTCCTACTTGTTGAGCCTATTTTCGCAATTTTCAGTCAAACCGATAAAACCGGTCTGTTTTCAGAGAAAACCGATCGGTTACCGACGAAACCGGTCGGTAACCGACGTTTTGAATTCAAATTTTGATTTTTGAATTTTTATCCGGTTTTCGACCGGTTACCGCGGTAACCGGTAAAACTGGTGAAACGAGTGGGCGTCGGTTGGAGCGGTTCTAACGGTAATGCAAACCTTGCTTGGGACCCTCCTTGCGCTCCACGCTTGCGCTTGGCAGCCTCCTTTAGCAGTCGAGCCTGCGTCTTGGCCTTCTTGGCCTATTTCTCCAACCGTCGTTGTTCATTCGCCTCGAGGTTCTGGGCCCGCTGCGCGGCGTCTTCGGGAAGTCCCTTCGGCCGAGACTTCCAGCCGGAGAGCTCGGGCTGAAAAAAGAGTCAGAGGGGTCATTGATCGAAGGGGAACTAAGAACAATATAAAAATAAGGAGAAGGAGACCAAAACTTACATGTCTGACGCAGCCGTCGTCAGGAATAGCGGGAGGATGACCGGGGATGGGGTACAAGAAATCCTCCCCCTCGAAGGTGAGATGTGCCTTGCCGCACGCCTCAGACAACCGCGTCCCGTTCTCCGAATTGGAGATCTCTCCGCCCACCTCCATGACGGTGCCCGACAGATCTTGCCCCGGAACCATCTGCCACAACCGGAGCCTCCGCTCCATGATTGGCAGCACCCGACGCTTGTGGCAGAGGGCAAGACACCCAATGGCCGTCACGCCCCTTCGGCGCAGTCCCGTCACGGCGGCGATGAGCGACTCGAACTTGCTCCTCCCTTTGTCGCCTATCCCACAGGACCAGACCTCGGGCTTCGTTTCAAAATAGCTCCCGGTGAACTCGGGAAGCGGCGCTGAGCGGTTGTTCCGAAGGTAGAACCACTTGGCGTGCCATCCCGAGTTGGAAGAGACTCTAGAGGCCACGATGTACTCCAGCAACCTATCCTTGTTGCGGAGCCGGATGCTTGCGCACCCCACGGGCGGGTGAACGGGCGCGTCGGCCCTCCCCCCAAAGTGGTGGTGAACATGGAAGAACTGGAGGAAAAGCTCAAAATAGGGATCGATCTCCAGATACCCCTCGCACATCATAATGCAGGTCACGATGTGGCAGAGCAAAGTGGGATTCAAGTGATGCAACTGGATCTTGAAGTGATGGAGAAGCCCCCGGAGGAACCAATGTGGAGGCGTCCCCAATCCGCGCTTGTGGAAGGGGTCGAGCGAGACCACGTACACGGGAGAGGGGTTCGGTTCGGACGCGCCCGGCGGCGCGATACACTCCTGCACTTCAGTGCGGCGCGCGAGGAGGCCGCCTGCCACCAGCTTCTTCAAGTCTTCCTCCTTCACCGACGACGGCATCCACGCATCGCGCGCCGTGGCGGACAGGCCCGGACTCCGCGAACGATGGAACGAGGGGTAAAGCGACGCTGCAGCATGGCGCGGAAGGAGCGCGGTGGATTGCAGCGAAAGAGAAAGCAATTCGAGAGAGAATCACGGCGGATTGCGGCGGATCGGAACGGGAAGCGTAACTGTAGCGCGAAGAATGGGGAGAAAAGGGTGAGTGCGGGAAGGCGCAATGCCAGGTACGGCCGCTCTCATTTATAGCCTCTGAACCGCCACGGCGTCCCACGACCCGTCGCGTCTCTTCAAATTCCCGCCTCGTGCGCCGTGTCTGTTGTCCTCTTTCTTCTCTCTCTTCTCGCAGAAGCTAGGGCAACTCGCGCGGCACCGAATCAACGTCCCAAGATTCACGCCCATCGAACGGCCATGGAGGCGTCCCTTCGGCTCCCACGGAGCATCGCGGGCCTAACTGGTCAGGAAAGCCAAAAACGGCCCACAGGTAAAGTTGGCAACGGGCTGAAAACGCCCCGACGGCCCATTTCCAGCCCAAGAGTGCGAAGACTGGCCCTCCAAGAGGGTTCGACAGTCGCTCTGGGCAACACGAGAGTGAGGGGCGACCAAAGAGGGGTCCCAGCGGCCAGTACCCCGATGCGCGGAGCGTCACGGGCCTCTGTCGGTTGCGTCCGAGTCCTGATGGAGAGTCGGACCAAGGTTTTCCCATCGAGGGGAGGCTGCGAAGCCCCCGAGACCGATTGAAAGGACTTGGGAACTAGTTGGACTGACCCCACGGATCATATGAAATCGACCCTAGCTGGTCTCAATTGGATCCCCGCTAAGGGCAAGCCAGGGCTTCACTCGAACTCACCCGCTAGCAACTCAACCGGGCACCCGCCGTCGGACCATCGAGGAATGGACGGGACGGCTCAGCACCCCTATCACAACGCAGTGATATGCGGGGGAAGACGAACAAAAGACGAAATGACCCTCTGCCAGACTCCGTAGCGAACGGGGACTCCGGGGCTCGCATTCGCAAGTCGGGCCAACAACGTGGCCTCGGTTAGTAAAGAGGGAACCTTTTATTTCACAAAATACGTGAAAACGCAAACAACCCTTGAACACCTGGTAGTGGTCAAGGGGGGAAGGATCCCCTTTACAAAATACAAACGAACCAGCACGCGTCACGGAGACCACCACCAGCTCGCGGAAGTCAAAGAGCTGGTCCCTTCCGCGGCTCACAGACGACCCGCCGTCCCGAGGACGGAGCCGACCCCGCAACAGTCGCCTCGGGTGCGATTCCTGATCCAGCCCTCATTCTTCCACAATATGGAGGAATAAGGGCTCGAGTTGCACCAGAGCGGGCGCCGTCGCTCCTAGCAGCTTCGGGTGCGACTCCGGGTCCGGCTTGCCTCGCCTCTCATGAGGATCGGATGGCAAGCCGAAGGAGGTTTGCCTCGTCGATGAGCGATTCCACCATCGTCCGCATCACCCGAGGCGTTGCCCACGGCTCCGGGAGAAGCACGGGTCGGGGGCTCGACCCCGAGGAGCAGCATCACAGGAGGGATAGCGTCGAACGAGGCAAGCGCCCCTCGAGGAACCAAACAAGGACGAACCACGCCTCCACCCGAAATGGAGGTCATGAAAGGAGCCATGGATGGGAAAGCGCGCCCTCCGAAGCAGTCCGCGCAAAGCAAGCATTACAAACTCACCACTCGGCCATCGGCCATGGCGAGACACGGTGAGAGCAAGCGAAGGAAACCGCTCCATTTATAGGAGAGCCGCGAGGATGGCCGGGAACAGAGAGAGAGCGAAAAGGGGATGCAGCTTCTCTATTCCCCCCTCCTGTTCCCATCTGTTCCCGTTTACGTGGCACATTTTTATTGGTTTCTCTTTCCCTTGGGGGCCCACGAAACTGAGCGGCGTCCGTCCGCGTAACGCCGCAACATTTCCTGATTAATCCCTTACAATAGTCGTCATTCATCCATTGACCCATCCTCGCTTCAGCGTCGTTTTAGTCGACAGTTTGGGAGCTCGTTCTCTCTCAGCGTCGCCATGTCCATTCACCTCCGTAGTTGTTTGTGCCCGCAGCCGCAGGCTGCGCTTCCATCGGTGACTCACAAGTACGATAGGAGGTGATGGGAGAACTGATGAAGAAAAATTAGAGGCGCCGTTGTAATGCGGATGCATTTGGCCAAACTACAGATTGAGAGTACGCTTCTGGAATATGTCCAATCTGATGATAAAATTCAAAGAACACAGCCTTAGACCGTCCAGGATTTTTCACATGAATGCGTCAATAAGGGGCTCCGAGCGCGACCGTCAGTCACAAATTTAGGATGCAGGTGAATCTGCATATGCATGAGGGACAAGGATGCATCAGGGCTCTCTCCGGCGGTGCTGGATTTGGGTGTCGTGGCGAGCGTCTCATGGAGAATCAGAACTAAGAAGACTACGGATCAGCGGCAGGGGCGTGAGAATATGTAACGTTGTAACGATGGGTCAGGCAAAAGAAAAGAAGTGGAACCAATAGCAAGATGCCACGTAACGGGAACAGAGATGGGAACATACGGAGGGAACAGGGAAGCCGCATCCGTGAAAAGGCGCGAAAGCCTGGAACGTGGATCACGGGCTGCGAAAGCCTGTCAAGATTCCCGACCCCTCGCGGGCTGTCCTAAAAGATGACAAAGGCGCGAAGCCTCACGCAGTAAACAGAACCCTCGTGACCAATCCCTTGTCGAGACATTGACACACTTGCTCGGATGGAGGCAAGTGAAAACGCCCGATTCAAAGCCTAAACGCGAGTGAACCACTCCCATCCAGGCTCGGGGGCTACACCTGGCGGGTGCACTCCACCGGATATCTGCTCAAGAGCCGGGCCGAGGACGGGAATGACCGAAGGCGAGGAGGAGTCCCGCGCACAACGCCAAAGCGTTTCGCGCAGGACTCGGGGGCTACTGTCGGGTACCTAAAACCAGGTACCCGCGATTACCCACATAACCTCACGATTATACATAAATGACCAAGGACTGGGCCAAAGACCGTGGTCGTCTCCGCAGAAGCCACGGTCAAACTCGGCCCATAACTCCTGACACGGCCCACGACCGGAAAGGCCGCACGGGCGAAGAACGACCCGATCCCTCGACCGACCTCCCGACCCCCGGGGGTCGAGGAAAGGCTCCGCCTCGGCCGACCCCAGGCGCCCGACTCCCGCCCCCGCACGGAGGGGTCGGGCAACCAGGGTTGGGGCTTGGCCGGTAGTGCGCATTAAATCGGGCAGCAAGTGGGCGTCCTTTAACGTTACCGAAAGACGTGAACCGCAAGCCCCGCACGTCCCACAGGAACGTTTGACAGCGGTCAAGCCGCTTCTCCGCGCGGTAACAGTGCGAGCCGTAGCTGAACAGGGTCGAACAGTACGCAAACAGGACACGGACATCCCCGCCACGGTTGAACTGTAGCAGCCGTCGCCGCCCATGCCCGGGGGAGGAGGCGTCGAGGATGGACGCACCCATCCCTGCCGAGCCGCCAACCTACGTCGAGCTACTTATCAATTCTCTTACTTTCTTTTTCTTTTTTCCTCCATCCTTGTAAACAGTCAACTCTCCCTTGACAGATAAAAGGGAGAACTTGACTCGCGGCTGGAGGACGGCGACGGCATTCTCATTCTCATTCGAACACACACACTCATTTCGGCCTTGCGACGCAAGCAAGGACGAGCTCCACGAACACTTTGAGACTTGGGAGCTTCTCCCTCTCTCGCCGAGCTTGTAACCCCTACAACGAGCAACACGAACCGAACCAACTCACTGGACGTAGGGCTTCGATTGCCCGAACCAGTCTAATCCCTTGTGTCTTCCTCACTCTCTCCAATCAACCAAGCGCGTAGTCTAAATTTACTCGTCGGCCAGATTTCTCAACGCCGACACACTGAATGTCGCGTTTGCACTAGGATTTTCCAGCTATCTATGTGCTTCATGTAAGAATGTATTGTAATCAGTTTAAAAGTAATTGCAGAATGGGCCAAAACAACTACACCCGTTCCACATGAATACAATTAACATTGGACTGGCGTCAATCTCGAAGATTTGTCGGCTCAGTCTTCGAAGATGCTCATAGGGGTAGGGTTTGCGTATGTGCATTTATAGGGGTGAGTGTGCATGCGTTGTGAGTGTCTGAATTATAGTGTGTAATCACACAAAAAAAAAAAATTAACGTTGGACTGGCTGGATACTCTTTTTTATTACAGATGTGTTTAACAATCTTATTGATATCTTATATTTACTAACTGAATGATTCTTTGATATTTACTCTTCATATCTATTTTGGAAAATTTCTAAACATTTTCACAATAAAGTAAACTAGGCGTGTGAGAATAATAACTCTTGGATCTAATATTACCTAAATTACCCACCTATGTGATTATAAAAATTTAGTCCAATATACCTTTGATACATGTTATGCCTCTATGCCATTACATAAAAATCAGTCCAAGGCATTCTTTATACATGTTATTAAATTACCCACATCTAAACTAAAAATAATTCTGAATTAAAAAATATAAAACAAAAAATATTTCCATACAAAATTCGAGGTGAAATACACAAGAAAAAGAGTTATAAGAAATAAAACTCATTAATACTTAAAATATTAGAGATAAAATATGTATAAGCGAAACTTATGAAAAATATTAGGCTGGTTTTTAGGTTTTGATATCTTCATCTATATAAAGAAATAATCTAATCAAAGTTTAGATACCCAGATCATGTGGAAAATGATTGCAATGTAGATATAGAGAGTTTATCTTATAATCAGAAATAATAGAACGCTTCAATTAGGAGCGAAGCCGGGATAAAATTCTTAGGGGTCACCGGGTCAGCTCCATTAGAGGTCTCCCAGGCAGTGGTTTCTTCATAATTAAAAAATAACTAGAAAATTGGCGCGCAGTTAGCGCGCATTATGGCCGTTTGTGCTGTATAGTTTTGTGCGCACATTGGTTCAACATGCTTGATTTTGTACGTACCGGTCTACTTTTTAGTTCACCTAGGCATGAGATGATAAAATTGGCAAGAGAAAACAAGGAGGTATCCTATATTAAACCACTTTTGTTTTTTCATATTGAAAGGAAAGAGTTTAGTTTGGAAGATCCAATACAACCAGCTTTTTTTTTTCTGAACTTTCATTTAAACTGTCAGTTGTGTTGATTTGTCCTTGCTCAGGAAGGAAGATAAAACGATGTAGCTAGGGAACCGTTTTAGTCCACCATGAAAAGGTTATAAAGTATCCAAAATATTATAGGAAAAAATAAATACTGGTTTGAAAGTATTGACATTGTTCAATAAGTATTTTTTAGTCATTGTTATTTTATATTCTCTCTCTCTCTCTCTCTCTCTCTCTCTCTCTCTCTCTTCCATGAAAGCACAATGAAACTCATCTTCACCATGTACAGTTTGAATAAGAAAAAAGGACAAAGCTATTATTTTCCACCAGACTAACAAATTAGAAACAATGAAGGATAACCATTTTGTGGATAACAACAAAGGTAACGCCTTTGCATATCATTAATAAGTTAGCTCCCCAATTTAACAGATTGTTTAAATATTAAGCATTAGTTATATTTTATATGTTAGTTCAGAAATTAATAGCACAGGCTAAAAACAGGACAATTTCTAATCAAGTAGTGTAACCACAGACTCGATCGAATTAGTTGGGATATGAAGTGATGGTAATTGTTTTTATCTGGCCTGACTGAAGTCCATGTTCTATCAAATCCAAGGGAAAAATAATTTCTAGAAACATTGAGAAGCATAGAATTTCACTTTGTTCATACATAATATGAAAGCTCTCCCTAGTAATTAGTCTGAATTGTTGCTTAATAGATATGAAGAGCCTTGTGTGAAGTTTCATATTGAACAAAACTAAACTCTCATGTATCAAATTGCAGCAATGCTAGTCATAAAAAAGTTCCAACAAGCTAGAATTTTGGATCTTTGGTAGTTGAGGCCTATTCCAGTGGTTCCACAAATTCTGTCCAACCTGTTGAAATGAACATGGATCGCAATCACCGTTGTATGATTGTATCGGCCTGAAGCAACATATAATACATTTGAAGGTTCAATAACTCTTGTGGAGTTCCAGTGATGTTCCCATGATCTCATAATACTTCAGTAAAGACAGATATTAGATTGAATGAGACATTGGACCTGAAAGGAGCATTCAATGTAAATCTCATTGTTAATAAAACCGGATGATTATTTTGACATGACACGGGATGCTGAACCATAATTTGACTCCCTCGTTTCTGACGATGAGGCCGAGTGTAAAATTTATGAATGATTTCATCACAATTCGCAATGGATCGGAGTGCATTACTGTCATTCAGATGAATGGATAATTGTTACACGACGAGCAATAATAATACCTCAGATTGCTTCCATACAGAACACGTTTGGGAGAATAAAGTCAATGGTAATTAATTCTACACTACCTATATACTGAAAATTCATTTTTTCTTTCTCTGAATCCTATTATAGGTCATCGATCATGCTAGTATTGGAGAGTGAATATAGAAATTAAATAGCTAAATTTTAGTTTATCAATCTGGCATTTTAGTTCATCAATCTGGCATTTTAGTTCATACCTTTTAACCCAAAGTTTTCCCTCTATCATCAGTTCATTTCTTTAGTTCATAATTGGATCATGGATGACCTCATACGACACGGTGGCAACCCATTACGGAAGCCCTAAATTGTGTTCTCTTTTTTTTTTTGAGGTAAATAAATTGTGTTCTCTTGTGCACATGAATTGAGAAGCCAGGGGTGACTCATGTATTGAGCAAACAATTGGGGTCGTCACTCGTTACTCATGTATTGAGCATACAATTGTGGTCATCACCCTTGCTCATCTTCTTGCACAAAATGGCTATGATGGTTTCCAACTCCAGTTCATGGCGACGGTCTATCTGCATCTGGAGCAGCAACGACTATGCTGGGCATGACGGTGGTGGGCAACTCCAGTTCTGAGATCGGCGCCGTTGATATCCCCACTCAGACATATCGTCGAACAAATGGTGGGCAGGGCCAGGGTGTCGATGGAAGTGTCATCGTTAAATACAACAACTTTTCGCACAAAAAAAAAAGTAAATACAACAGCAGCAATGCCAGCGAATCTGAGGACTTCGATGGTCACAGATGAAATCAGGGCCCTTACTTGCTGACTCGTGCATGGATGCTTTTGTCATGGGAACATTCGTGCAGCACATGGGCAGCTCGGTGTTGAGGAGTGCGTTGAGCGCAGCATCGTGCGCTGCTGCGGATGGTGACATCCCTATTTTCGTGGTTCTCCTCGTGACGGCGGCACATCGGCGAAGCAGGTGCATGCGGAGGTGGTCGGCGATGCAAAGTCACGAGGAGAAAGGCCACGGTGGTCACCTGACACTAAACTCCACTAGCTCCACCACCGGCTTCACTTATTCATTTGTTTGTAATAAATTACTAGCGGTGAAATGGTGGGCTTGTATGTATATTTTGACTGAAATGATTGTGTCACTGCGTGCGTAGATTACTGCCATGACGAGACGGGTGACATCATATTTTTTTTCGACGGAATGGCTGACATCACCTAGACTGGAGCCTCCATGCTCCGGCTTGTATATATAGGGATATTGAACTGGCCGCTACCGTATCAATCCAAACACAAACTCTCGTCTCTGCAGTTCGACTCTCTTGACACTGACTTGCATAGGACCAACTCTCTGCTACACATGGAAGTCAAAGCAGCCACGCTATCCGGAAACGAGTAATTATGCATTTCAGTCTTCATTGAATTTCTTTTACAGAACAATATGATCAATGGCTACATTTGCTATTATAAACACAATAGAGTGACATGTCTCTCTGGTATCGGCCAACTATTTGCATGTCACTTGTGACGGTTCACGTAATATTATTTTCTCTGTTCTCCTTTCAGGGTTGCAGTGGTTACAGGAGGGAACAAAGGAATCGGTTTAGAAATATGCAGGCAGCTGGCTTCCAACGGAGTTACGGTAGTATTGACAGCGAGGGACGAGAAGAGGGGCGTTGAAGCAGTCAACGCCCTTAAAACTCAAGGGCTGTCCAACGTCGTATTTCATCAATTGGAGGTCGGCGATCGCTCGAGCGCTGCACGCTTAGCTGGTTTTATAAGGCAGAAGTTTGGCAAGCTGGATATTCTGGTATGTTTTTTTTTCTGTCAGGACACATGAAGCTTGTGATAGAAATGCGATAAGCGGGGAGTTTAGCTGTTGATCCCAACATCATTTATAGCTTGAGGTTTGATGCTTCGCAGGTGAACAATGCAGGAATTGTTGGTACGGTAACGGAGGTTAGCGACCCGGAGTCTTTCCAGAGAAAGGTGTATGATTGCAGTATTGACAGATATTCACCCAAACAAATATGATTGCGAGTGAAATGTTAATTGTCTTTTTTAGAGCTCTGACGGTGAAACGTAGCAATAATTTTTGTTGCATGTGGAAATAGCTTGCTGAACTGGATGGCATGGAAAAACTTGAATGGATCAAGAAGCACACCATAGAGCCTTACGAGAAGGCAGAAGAATGCTTAAAGACGAACTATCATGGCACCAAAAATGTCACCGAAGAACTTCTTCCTTTACTTCAATATTCACGACATGGAAGGATTGTTATCATATCATCTCACTTTGGACTACTCAGGGTAAATGCCTTTAAGAAATCGCACATAGCATGCTAGAAAAAGTTATAAACATAAAGTAAAATACAATATTTGCATCTTACAACAAAAGATAAAATCACTAATCGTTCTGTAATGCTCCAGTTTCTCAGTGGCGAGGACCTTAAACAGGAGCTGAACAGCATTGAAAACCTAACCAAAGAGAGATTGGATGATTTGTCAGAATTATTCCTCAAGGACTTCAGGAATGGTCAACTAGAGCCACATGGATGGCCTGCGGAAGGAGTGAGTCCAGCAGCATACACAGTGTCCAAGGCTCTTGCAAACGCCTATTCTAGAATCATTGCAAAGGAGCACACAACGCTATGTGTAAATTGTGTGCATCCCGGCTATGTTAGTACAGACGTCAACTTTCACAGTGGAGATCTCACAGTCGAGGAGGGTGCAAGGGGAGCTCTCATGTTGGCTCTGTTGCCTAAGGGAGGCATGACTGGCACATATTTGGACTGCACAGAGGTCGCATCCTTCGTGTAGTTCCTTAAAAACTATAAATAAGATTATCAGCAGTACGAATCTGTCATAAAAGATTAAAGTTTGAACCTTAAGTTTTACTAGTCCCAAACGAAGATAATAGAGCAAGTTTTTTGGAGGAAATAATGTAAGCTCAAGATTTATGATATGGGAAAACTAGTTATGGCTAAAGTTTCTGTGATTCTTTGAATTATTGTACCAGGATTATCAAATTTGGTTTCAGTATGCCAATTTTCAGTACCTCTCTGTTATGCTTCATAGTTCACAAATAGAACACAAGTACAGTGTTGAAAACATTTGAAATAGTAAATTATTAGCAGATATTAGATGTATCACAACTATGCCCAGACCCCCTCACACCCCGTGAATTTTGCATCCATATGTGTTCTCAGAAAAACAGAGCCACCATGTGTAGTTGGACCCCACTTTTGTCTAATCCGAGTTATTGCTGCATTCAGCGTGTTCGTCTCGCTGCAAAGCAGCGGCTGCTCGTAGTTATTTCTTCTGCAGCAGTTACAGTGTTTCTGCAGCTGCTATAGTGTTCGCAGTTATTTTTCTGCAGCTGCAGCCGCAGCTGCAGCGAAACGAACACTGCGATTACTTCTTTGTTGCTGAAATAATCATACGGGGACACGGGGTTTTGTTGTCTAGGACTCTAGGTAAAGTGAAAGTATCTTTTGAAGAGTTTTTCTTGACCTTAGCAAATGGTAGCGTTGAAAAATAAAAAGGCGATCAATCATCTGCAGGCATAAGATCAGGATGTGGTTTTGTCTCAAGGCATGTTTGCATAGCTCTAGCTCCAAAATGCATGGAGATGGAGCTGGGGATAAATTGAGGATTCTAGGTGAATAATCTAGTACCTATTTTTTTTAAAACTACATCGGCTTTATGGAGATAAATTTTAGTTGTTGATAGATCGACAATTCATCTATCTAATGAGTTCAAAAATGATACAATTCCATCAAATTTACTGATCTTTTGTGCTAGCTAGGTATTGAAACGGGACAAACATTGTGACATGAAGATAGTGTGTAATCATTAGTGTATTATTATGCGCCTTTTGTGCCAGATAATGAATTCATGTCAATGCTGTAAGAACAAATACAAAGGCAATTTCCCCATTTTGAGTGTTTAAACTTTTGTACTGTCTGGACTGAAAATTTTCTTTACACTGTCTATTGAAAGATAAAATTTAGTTGTTGTGATTCTCTTAGAGATAGACATGTACGCTGTGATCTTGACATGTAAGTCACGGTGGATTTGCTGTAATCCTCCTAATTGTATCCAAGTAATAGATCAACAGTTTGTTGTACGCCACAGCACGGCGATTCATCGCCTCCGCCCAGCGCAACACCAGCGCGCTCTCCGCCCACCCCTGTTTTTTCCCATCACGTGTGGTTCTCTCGCGGCCCATGCTATTTCGGTCCAGCCCATGGTATGTACGACTACACCGGAGTCCTTCTTCCTGCTTCTAGTCGATGCGCCGCTCCCTTGGCGCCGGTGCGCCGCCGCTGGCTTTCCTTCCTGGTTCCTGCTACGCTGATGTGTGCCCTCCTAGCTAAATGATGTGGAGGACTCCAGATCTGGTAAGGCCGCCGCCATTTGTGAAGTGCTGCCCTCAATTTTCTTGTCTCAATTAGGGCATCCTTCCTCCTGTTCTTCACCATGCGCCGCCGTTTTCATGCCCTCCGGCGCTCCTTGCCATGGAACATTCGATTTTTGAGGTGGAACAATTGGTTTTGTTTGCTAGAACAACGGGTCTGTAGGGCTAGAACATTTGATTTATCCGGCTGGAACATTTGATTTGAGGAACAAGAACAACTCATTTGCAAATCTGGAACAATTGATTTATCTGACCGGAACATTTGATTTGAGGAACAAGAACAGCTCATTTGCACTGGGGAACAATTAATTTACCGGACCAGAACATTTGATTTCAGGGACAAGAACAACTCATTTGCAAATCGAGAACAATTAATTTACCGGACCAGAACATTTGCAAATCTGGAACATTTGATCTCAGAACATTTTGTTCTTGGTACTGCTATTCTTTGGATGAGCTTGCCTGCCTCTTCTTCATCGCCGACGAGCGGTTGCGGAGGTGCAGCGCCGCAGGCAACTGGTTGTTGGCTTGTTGCAGTTCGTCATCGCTTGCTGGGCTAATTGCCGATTAAAAGCCCATTAGGCCCGCTGAAGCGAAGCGTGTCTGCGGCGCGCGTGGAGCGGTTTCCCTATAATTAGCGCGCGCTGCGCGAAGCCTAGTTATAGCGCGCTTTGAGATTAGTGCGAAAACAGAATCCGACGGCTCCTGTTCTTTCTTCTTCCTCCGACGCTTCTTCTTCCTCAACTGCTTCGTGCGCCGCCGCCTCGTTCCCTCGCGCGTCGCCGCCGGTGTCGGGCTTCCCGGCGTGGCGCGGCGAATTGTTCTGGTGACGCGACGGATTGTTCCGGCGACGGGGCTCGATTGTTCCGGCGGCGGATGCGATTGTTCCGGCGGCGGGGCGCTATTGTTCCGGCGGCAAGGGCGATTGTTCCGGCGAGCAGCGAGCGCGACTGTTCCGGCGAGCGGCGGCGGCGGCTGGACGAGCGGCGGCAGAGCGGCCGGTGGATGGGCCGCCGTGGGCCGCGCTATACCTCGCCTAAAAATAGCGCGAGGTACGCATAGGGGCCCCCCGCGTGGAGTCGGGATGGGCGGAGGAGGATTTGGTGTTGAACAGGACGGAGGCGAGAGCGCCCCCCACAGCACCCTATGTTAACATCGGTGCGCGGCTAAGGGTTCAACTCTTCCACACATTCTTTCGTATTTGTAATAATGAGCAAGTATACACATTTACTAACACAAAATGTGATGTTGAAATATATTCTTTTATGCAAAGGAAAATGCTTCAGAGTAGACCCATTTGTCCGACTTTTGTCCGACCAAGTGTTTTAAACCATTTGATTGATATGTGAACCACCACCCAAGTGATCTTAACCATTGGATTTCCTGGTCGTACAAAAGTCTACCAAACGGGTGTACTCTATAGCAGTGCTCTTATATTTTCTTATGTAAAATAGACATAGAGAAGACAAAGGGCTAAGGTGTTGGGATATATCTTTTTCTTTGGAGAAAAAGCGTTGGAACCTGCGGAGTACCCTGTGGTCCATCCTACTACCACCTAATATGATCAGCCCATATCGATCACTCCCTCAGTTTCATAATATATGCAGTTCTGGGTTTGGGAACGAGAATTAAGAAAAGATGAAAAATGTGATTGGCCGATGATGAGTGGAGGAGAAGAGAGATAGAGGTAGTCACATGAAACGATGCATTGAGAAGAATAAGGGGGGAGGTGCATTGACATATTTTGACAAAAAAAATGATTATTATTACTGCATGTATTATAAAACGGATGGAATTTATGTTTGGTAGCCCGGCTTATAATAAATGTTAACACGGTATTCTCATTTCATCATCATGAATCCAGAGCTTCATACAGAATTAAGCAAGTCGACACAAGCGTGTTACAATCCCAGACTGACAAAATCAAGCTTTCAGAGTCAGAACAAGAAAAATGCGGAGAAGGATACATATTTGCAAACTACTTGTTGAAAAATGTAGAGGTTGTATAGGTATTGTTCAATTTTTCTTTGTTTGGCTGCTGATCTTATTGATCTATGCCGCTTGCGGCGGCGCTTCCTGCTCTGCTGGCGCTGCATCGGCTGGTGGCTCCAATGCGGCCTCCGCGGCCTCGTTCTTCTTCAACTGAGCTGTCTGGATGAGATGGTTGTAGCTTCCCTTCTCCTTGAACAGCTGCGAGAAGTGGATCTTGCAGTAGAGGATCCCGTTGAGCGCGGCGTAGGAGGACGTCGTCAGGATGCAGCCGCCGTGCGAGCACTTGAAGCAGCTCTTATGGTAAGACTCGCCTTCCAGTGTCATCTGTACAAGAAGATCAGACGTCACAAATTATTTATTTTTATTTGATGATAGACTGTTTTTTATTCACATATTATCGGAGTAACAGGGTAGGATTCTTGTACCTTTTCCAATGGGTAGACTGTTTTTTGGCAAGCTGCGCATTTATCCTGAGTTCCACAGAATGCAGAGGATAGTTTGCTCGGAGCTCTTGCCTGCACAAGATTTCCAAAGTCACTTTGCAAATATTAATCTGTTATGGGGCACTTGGTAACAAGAATGAAACAAATAAATAGTTTTAGAACTTGTGAAAGTTTGCTGAATTATTAGTTCAGCAGAATGTGAACCGACCTGGTCGCTCTTGTTTGAAGATGCGCCACCTAAAACAGAACAGAAAGGATCAAATGTTTGAGAAGGTATCCTGTTGTAGCATTACCTTATTTTCTTTTGTGCGTGTGGCATTCTGATAAATATTGTCGTGTAGCATTTTTACCTTGAAATTTCTTGGAGAAGGTCCCTGTCTCCTTGAAGAGCTGCTCAAAGTGGGTCTTGCAGTATAGGACACCGTCCATGGAAGAGTAGCTGCTAATCTAGAGGCGATGCACAGATGAAATGAAAACCTTCTTAGTACTAAGATTTCATCTGAGCGAAGAAATTCCAATGGGATGGAAAAAAATGAACGGAAGGGACACGAACCGAGAGGTTGCCCTTGCAGTGGCTGCACTTGAAGCATGTCTTGTGGTACGAGATGCCGTCGGCGGTGAGCAGGTCGATGAAATGGACGGTCTTGTCGCAGGTCTTGCACTTGTCCTGCGTCCCGGTGAAAGACATGGCGAGCAGCTGTGTATCGGCGAGACTCCGGCAAGGCTCGAACAAAATCTAGCGAGCTGCTATTCTTGTCCAGATGCGTGCCCGCCCGGTCGCCGACGAGCAATTCGAACAGGGGTGGAGGAGAGGTTATCTCGATTGGGAGGAGAAGCGATATTGAGAACGGGATGGATGCTTTAAATGGCAGCGCATGAGCTTCGGAGCAAAGGTCGGAGACGAAGGGGCTCTAAACCGCACAGATAAAGTCAAGCAAAGCTCTGTTTTTTTAGCCTGGGGAGAGGGAGGGCTCTATGCGAACCTGCTCTGCTGGTTGCCCTGTTTTCCAGGACGTGTCTGCATGAAAGGCTCGTTCCTTTTGCAGGTTGTGCGAGCCACGAGCACGGAGACGTGGCGAGCTGTTTCCACCGCGACCGTCGTCGACGTGTTTGGCACTTCGGCGGTAGGTCGGCCGTTCTTTCCGTCGGGCCGAGCCGAGTGGTGGGCCTTCAAGAAGTCTATCAAGACGGGCCTTGCAGCCCAGAAGGCCTGTATGGGCCATAAAATGCCTATCACCTCACGGGCATTTATTCACGATCCCCTTTTCCTAAAAAAAAATCACGATCCCCTCAAAAAAAAAAAAAATATTCACGAGCCGTTGACGGGACTGACGGACTGAGGCGTGAGAAAAACCGACCGAGCAAACAACAAACAATTCTCTGTGCAAATCATGTTTTGATTTTCTGTCGCGTGCAGTGGATTCTAACAATCCACTTAAAGTTTGGTTATATTTGTTTGCAACAACTTTTCATTCTATTTTTTTTATATAAAAAGGTACCAAAAAGACCGAAATAATGGTGCAGTCACCTCTACATTGATTCACAAGCTCGATCGTCAGGATCAGCTAGATCCTAAACCATAATTTTCTCAGCATAAGACACACATGGATCAGTCGAGAAAGGAGTGTTTTTGCCATGACTTGCATCGCTTTACGTCTTTACCGGAAAATAGACGTGAGATCATAGAAGAAAACGACGTCGGCTGAAGCAGAGCGCAGATCATCAACATGACCGTGCAAAAAATTCCACGTTCGTTGTATTTTAATCCTCGTAATCTACGACCATGATATATAAAAACGTTCCACCAGAAAGTACAGGAAATTGCTTCTACATACGTTACTCAGGTAACATCATCAGCCACATTCGTCCAGAGCGTGAGATATATAGGTATGCAACTGGGCGTCCGTTCGTCGTCGTTCGTGTTGTTGTTCTTCTTGACCGACAGCTCGGGGCCTTGGTTAGTTGGTTTACGTACGTATACGTAAAGTTAACCGGCAGTTGTGTAACTTGTGTTACTTCCTAGGAACTTTTCATTGGGATGTCTTTGAATGCTCGTAAAGTCCTTCAAAATTTTTGAAGTCGGGTAAAACTGAACTGTCTAGCGTCAGGCATGACCTGTTCAGTGACTCCGCGAGAGGTACATACCACCCGGTACGTCTAAGTACGTCCAAGTAGTCGGTATGTCGTCAAAGGTGAAATCATTTTGTTTGACACATATAGAAAGCCCGGAGACGGACATTTCAGTTCGTGGAATCACGTACCGGCCAGCCACTGCAATGAGCAGCAGGTAACTTACTCCGTCTAATGTTTACAACAACTTGATGGTTTGTGACCTCAATCCATCGCAAAGACCTTACTATACATTGCATCATCTGTGAAGAGGCCATGCAAATACTTATCACATTTTGCCCACAATAGTTATATCTTACAAAGAATAATATGCAGTGTGGGAGTATTTTTTACATTGCTACTAGCTAACAGACTCCCTAGCTAGTCACATCAGCTCTTTCAGAACGCAGTAGGGGGTATTCGTTTCTAGGGGTCTAAATTTTAGAGGGGTCACATCAAAGAGAATTTTGTTATTTAGAAGTATTAAATAAAGTTTAATTACAAAACTAACTGCAGAACCCCGGGTCTAATTCGCGAGATGAATCTAATGAGGGTGCCATGATTAGATAATGGTTATTGTAGCATCACTGTAACAAAACATAAATTAATCAGGCTCGTTAGATTCGTCTTGAAATGACCATTCATTTGTCAAAAAAGTTTTGTCATTAAATTTTATTTAATGCTCCTAAATGACAAAAAAAAATTATTTTAGAGATCTAAAATTTAGAAAGTTGGAAACGAACAGGGCCGTAGAGCAACTTGATTGGCTCGAGCTATTTCATATTGATAGTCAAGTTATGCTTTATTTTATTTTTGCATGCATTTAATTAACTAGAGCAACAACGTGTGGGATTCGCTATGGCTCATAATTCTCTGTACCCGTAGACTTGGGAAAAATTGTTCCAAACTGATGTAAATGAATAGGTGCTCAATGTGCAGACTTTCACCAACTACAGGAATATCCAGCATGTCATGAGCCAGTGCTTCGATTCATTAATAACGCCGGTTCAAGGAGTTTAGGTGGATTCTGCAATTTGAATACATAGTGGCTCGTGTTTACCTTCAAAAAGAAAATATCAGAGTGGCTCTGCAGGGGTCGCCGTCAAAGTTGTTACTTACCTACTCACTCGTCCGGTACTAGGTATTGGGAAAAAAGAACAATGAAACCACCAAACTAGAAAGCGAAATGGACACGTTTGAGGCCTGACTTCGGAGAATGTTTTGTCTCTAGTTCAGTGTTCTATTTTGCTCTATGTTGTACTCCCTCCGTTCCAAAATAGATGTCAATGTTGATTTTTAGACATCACGTTTGACTGCTCGTCTTATTCAAATTTTTTACACAAATGTTATTTATTTTTTTACAACTTGTTTTATTATTGAATGTATTTTAATCATGACATATTTGTTTTTATATTTGAATAAATTTTTTAAATAAGACGAACGGTAAAACGTGATGTCTAAAAGTCGACAGTGACATCTAATTTGGAACGGAGGGAGTAGTATCTTTCTTATTGCTACGTTGTATAGTGCAATTTGATGAACTGAACCCAGCCCCTTTTTTTCCAGGCTGTAAGCTAGATGCGTTACAACTTGAAACAGTGTGATCAAAGGAACGAGAATTCAGATGAAAGAAGCAAAGGGCCACCAGACGTGGGCCAGGAGAACTTCATGGCACACTAGTACTGGTCCCGGGGATTGCACGGCTTGAGTTGAAGTTGCTGGTTTCGACGGAAATGCTACAGCAGTGTCCTGCCTGTCTATCTCATCGCCATTGATGGATGCAGACATGGAGTGCATTGCAGGGTCAAACGAGTATCATCGCCAATAATTGGAGCTTTGAGCGCGTAGTAGGAGTATAATATGGGGTGAGATTGGAACAAACCAAAGCCGCCATGGGATTCAGCCGCCAACATGCATGCGTAGTAGAGAAGAGAGCATCTGTGCTTTGAGCTGGCACTTGCATTCTTCCATCGATGCATGTGATTCAACTGTAACCTCAGTAAGACAGCACGTAACTCTGAATTTTTTTAGCTCGTTTTAGGTGTGCTTCCGGTTCCTCGGACCACCAATCATTAGTCCTGCAATCTGCAGTTCTGTAACAGTCAGCACATATCAAGGGCTAGAATTTTCCACCAATTTCTTGATGGTGATATAATACCACTATACCAGTGATATAATACCACTAGTATCGAGTGGTATTTACGATTCGACGGCTCAGGTCGTTTCCTTTCTCACCTCTAATACTACTAGTATTTTTAAGTGGTATCAATAATACCAAGGCATTTTAGGAAAAGGAAATTAAATGGCAACCTTGGAATTCTTAATGGCAATTTCTTTTCCTAATGGAGCGAACGGTCATCAAGTTCATTTTGTTTCTGTATCATTCGTGTTCAGCTACGGTTCGAAGGTGATTCAAAAAACAAATGCCAGGGTTCAAAGGAATGGCTGCGACGGATGTTGAGGGGGTGGTGGCGGCGGATTTGGCGGATTCGGATGAGACGTCAAGGCGGCGACGTGGTAGACGGCGTTGGCGGCACGGATCTTGTTTTGTCGAGAAGGAGGTTGATCCCGGCTCCCACCTCCCTCCTCCGGCGGATCTTGTCGATGGCAGCTTCGCAAGGGTTGTCCTCTGCGCTAGGTCGCCGCCGACGTGCTCGGGAACAACCGCGATCTCCGCGCACGCGCGGCCAAGTGCGCGCGGGCCACTGCCTGCAGGACGGCCACTGTGTGCGTCGCTTCGCGCTGGACGGGCGCCGCTTTCTCATCCAGGGCCTCCAAGCTCATCTCCCTCTGCTTCGACGTCGAGCGCCTCCAAGACGCACGCAAGGTGTTCGACGCCATCCTGCAGCCCAACCTATTCTCTTGGAACGCCCATCCTCATCACGCTATCGCTCCACTCGACCGTCCCCTCCGCCGCGGTCTGACTGTTCGACAATATTTTGTAGAAAGTCTCCCAGCACTTAACGAGTAAATGTGATCCTGACAATTTGTACGTGCAAGTCAAGAGGCAAACCAAAGCAAATAAGCTCTAGGCGTGCAACGTGTACGTGCGCACGGCAATAGAGCTACAAGGATGTGCATGTAGGCACGATCGTTGAAGCAAGCCACCACATACGGAGTACGTATCCGAACATATACGGGCTATCCGCCGGGCCGACATTTGACATGGGCCCGCCAACCAGCCTCTGGAACCTTCTATCGAATGCCTCATAAACTTGAAGCAAAACAAACAATCGGCAGAGGTCATCTTGCCGAGGACGCCAAGCGCGCGGGGCCAAAGATCATCAAGCACCGGCTTGGCAGACATGTATGCTTAGGGTGTGTTCGGCGTTTTAGAGTCTAAAATTTAGAGGGGTTTAAACACAAAGAATCTTGTCTTAAATAAAGTTTAATTACAAAACTAACTGCAGAACCCCCCTTCTAAATCGCGAGACGAATTTAACGAGGGTAGTTAAGCCGTGATTAGACGATATTTACTGTAGCATCACTGTAGCAAAACATAGATTAATTAGGCTCATTAGATTTGCCTCGTAAAGATGTACCCATCTGTAAAAAGGTTTTGTCATTAGACTTTATTTAATACTCCTAAATAATAAGATTCTCTTTAGAGTTAAATTTTAGAGGGGTCTAAACGGTGAAACGAACACACCCTTAGCCCCACACGTCGGTGATTACAAGCTTACAAAAATTAAGAACTCAACAGTATAAGATTGTCTCATTGTCTGTGTAAAAAGACAAAAGTACCCTTTAAAATACTGGTGGTATTATATCACTGATATAGAATACCGTAAAACTCCTCGTGAAAAAACATGGTCCTCGTTGCTGCTAGTGCCTAGTACTGTTGTTCAGACCCTTGAATCTTTGGAAGTACTTTTGTGTTCCCAAAACTGTGCAATAAGATACTCCCTCCGTTCAACAATACATGTCATTCTAGCCTTACCCATTTTTCTCAAATTACATGTCATTCTCGCTTCCCAATGCACATTTCCCTCTTCCCAATACAATATACTCTCTTTCCACTACACTTCTATCTCTATCTCTCTCCTCCTCGTTTTCAGTGCACTCATCTTTTTCACTTCTCTTTAATTCCCGTGTCCAACTCCAAAGTGACATGTAAAAATGAACAGAGGAAGTACGTAATTTTCCTAAAAATGTTTTGCACTATACAGTGTCCCTACTATAGATAGAGTAATAACAGTTGTTTGTCCATGTCTTTCAGGTAACTAGTCAATGTTCATAAATTTCGGCTCGGTTTATCCTCAATTTAAACCCTCTCTATGCCAGAATGAATATATTGTGCACGCAATTGACAACCGCTCTGTAACCGCGAATATATTGTGCACGCAATTTTTTTTTGTTTTATTCCTTTATCTAAAAAAAATTGACAACTGTTCTGTAACCGCGAATGAATACTTTAGGTTATCCTTTTCTTTATTTTTCCTTTTTCTTTTGTGAATGAATACCTTAGGTTATCAGTGAGAGTTAGGGAAGGACTTAGGTGACACCACATATATTCTTACAGATGTTAATAACAATGTCTCAACTACACTGAACTTAAACATAGGTGATTGACCAATCGTTCTGCATTGTCCCACATTCAATTACTAGTGGTCAACTTAGAAGAACGTCGAAAGATTTTGTACCCATCTTCATGAGAGGCATCTAACTAGTTTAAACGATCTGCAGAGAAATGCGCGTTCCCGCACGAGTCAGCAACCAGCGGCCGGCGTAACAAATTTTGCCGCGTTCTCCGAGATTTTCTACTCTTGCTCATGGAAGGCATGCAATCTCCATGCACCAATTAATCTACGTAGGGAGATTTCTGTTAGCTCGAAAAGCAAAGCACCTAATCCACAAGGTTATTTTATGTTCATAATTAAGCGCCAGTCAGCAAATCCAACTAACATCACAATTTGTCCTTTTCCCCTCCCATTGTTCTGTTCCAAGTGTCTAACAGCACACACATGAAGAAAAAAAAATCGTGGGGCATTGTTCTGCTCAACCGACGATGATATTTCTCCATGTTTTCTTGCTGCATTCTGCCAAAATGCATGCTGCATTTGCAATTTGTTTCTTGATATGGATGGTCATGATTCCACCAAACAGTAAACACACAATGGAAAATGAAGTTTGCTAGGTTCTCTGTTTTGCATACGACATACATGGGAAAGTTGTTCCACTTTTTGTAGCCGACAATAGCCGGCAGAAATGTGTTCCTTATGACTAGCATTTCTGGTCTTTATTCTCCAGACTGTGACTGTGAATAAAACATCTCGCTACGACATATGTGTCTGGCAGTAGTAGGCCTTGAAAAGCGTACAAATTAAGCGACCAATTCAAGATTCCACAAGACGATTACTTCATGCATTCTTGCAAACAAAATTGGAGTAGGTGCTCAGCACTCAGACAAAATTCTTAGAATGATTGGGTTAGCGTCGTCAGTTTGAAGGTATATGTCTCTAGCTTATTCACTTTTAGTTTTGCGCTACCATGAGTTAAATAACATGGCCCTTAATTGCTCTGGTCACCCTTTTATTGATTTGTATCTGATCTACCACGTAAGCTGTGTGTTATTATACCTCGATGACACGGACGCCCTACTGCATATCTTTGCGAAAGCTCCTCTGCGCCATTAGCCTTCTGCCAACGTAGGATCTATGAAACGATTCAACTGGTGTTCACGAGTCTATTTCAAGTGCTGTTGCGATAGAAATATAGTTGACTCCACTTGAGAAAATTAATAAGCATATGGGAGTTCAGAGGAAAAGAAAATTAACCTCGCCCCACTCACTCGCTGGCACTTCAACGTTCTCGCAGGTTTGGTGGCAAATTCCCGTTTGTATAATCGTCAAGATAGGCTTTTGTAATAAATTAGGCCGATTTCAAGTTTTTACATTTAAGAAATGAGGTGTCATTGAGTTTTTTTAGATAATAGGAAACAAACATGAGTGCTGGCCTTGACCCCCGTTAGGGGGGCTACGGCCGTAGGTGTCATTGAGTTATTTTCCAGAGATACATCACCATATAAAATCGAATGTAATGGAACATGCTCATAGTTAACTATACTAGAGTGCTTTAAATTATGATAAAACGCAGGAGTCTAAAGTCTAATGTCCTGTCGGTATTGATAGCCACAAAAGTCGATCTACAACTAACCTGCGATTCAGAAATGATGATAAGGAAGATTCTAATATAATTCCATTTGGCCGCAAGTATCACTTTCTCTAGCTGTTCGTAGCAGCACAGTATAACGAACTCTCCTGTACATTTGTTCCATTGCTCAAAAAAGAAAAGAAAGATTGACAATCAAGAAAAACAAAGAAAGAAAAGAAAAATTAACGATAGATATGTTAGCCCCAGTAGTACTACCTGAGAAGCCATTTTATTACCATATACTGGAAAAATGGCTCTTGTACAATGCAACGAGCTGTTCCTGCGGGAAAATACATCGCTGGCGCAGCTACTGTATATCTTTGTGTAAGTATGTCTTTTTTACATCTATCATCCTACAAAATCAGTTTATAGCACTTTTTTATAATTGCACCTTAACTAACGAGTACGCTTTGCTTACAAGCATGCATGCTGCACATTTGCGTAAGATTTTTTTTCTTGACATATGGACATGATGTCACGCTATATATGGAGAACAAATTACTTGCCTCACTATCTGCAAGCGTATGTAACTGATATATACATGGGAAAGCCTTTCCTCCTTTGTAGCTGACAAGGATCAGTTTGTCATTTGTTGAAACTACCATTTCCGATCTATATAGTAGTATATTGCAGATCGTGATAGTTAATCCTCACATGCCTTGCTTGCAAAAGTATAAATCAAGAGATAATAATTCAAGAGGGCCCCTGGGTGATTTGCTCACGCATTCTAAAAAAGTAGGTGTCCAGCACACAGACAAAATAGTAGGGATGAAAATGGTGACGGAAATTCCCGATATACCGGTGATCGTTTCCGGAAAAATAAGAAATGGGAAAAACAATTATGGGAAATACGGAAACGAAAATGAAAACAGAAAAATCTATACGGAAATGAAAGTGAAAACAATAGAGAGATTTTTCGATCGAATAGACGGAATATCGTATTACATCAAAATTTTCCGTCAAAAATACCGTATACAATAGTCACAATTGAAATTTTCCTTTACTCAACTAGCCCAAGCGTCAACCTCAACTACCTCATGTAAAAATAATAGACTCGCTTGTAAATAGTCATTGATTTTGGCACGGTAGTGATTGCGCCCTGATTTCTATCCAACAATAATCTTACCTATATCATGATTGATTGATTGCCATGTACACGAATGCCTCATTCCATTCACATAATTAGACAATATTCACATATTAGTTTTTAGTTTATTTAATCATGAGTTGAGTGGCTGCATGAACACATGCCATTTATACAATATGAGTCGTTTATCATATATATTATAGCTCTATATTTTCGATCACAATTATCGGCTTCCGACCGTTATCGACATATTTTCGTTCCGATAGTTTCACTTTCGATATCCCGACATTTTCGGTATCGTTTCCATTTCCGAGGTTATCGGTTTCGATTTCGTTTTCGACTAAATAATATGGTTAGGAAATGATAATAGTATTTTTCGATCGTTTCCGACCGTTTTCACCCCTACAAAATAGTAGGTGTTCGTGTATGTGTAAAGATTTCTAGCTTCGGTAGATCACTTCTGCGTTAGTAGGTGTTCGTGTATGAATGGTGTGGCACTGTACCACGGAAACCTACCACGGATCTACAATTCTACATCATAAGTTCACTGCCGAAAAAATGTTCTCTGCCAACATAGGATCCATATCCATGAACATTCGAACGAGGTTCGCGATTCAGTTTCAAATTCTGTTGCAGAAACTTTCTTCACTCGCTTCACTAGCATTCCAATCGTCACGGGATTCTTTAGCAATCGCCATTTAGGCCCCCTTTGGATCGCGGGATTTTTTCCTATTCCTGCGTTTTTCCTGTGAACAGTCAACTGATTCCTGTGAAATTCCTGTACAATTCCTGTGAAAATACTGCGTTCCAAAGGGGGCCAATTTGTTTTATATTCTTGATAAGATGCTGCACGATTTAGTCCGGATGAGATTGGTTCGAGTATATCAGTCTTTCACGTCTCAGATGTGAGATTCATTTGAGTTCTTTTCCAGAGCATACTCTCATATAAAGCTAATCGTAATATGCATGCATATAAGTACCTATCTAGACTAATGGCCAGTCATATGTTACATTCAGGCATCATCCAACAGTTTCAAGTTATTATATACCTTCGATGTTGATAAGTCAGAGAAGATCAAACAACCAGATTTTGACCATGGGATATTGAGATGTGGCAGTTCAGAGGTGACAAATACATTACGAACCTCAACTGGTTACAGCAAGTACTGGGTTTCATTACTTGTCTAACCGTTTGCAATCACGAGACAAGCAAGGGTTAATTCGAGACGATGTATCAAATTATCTTGTTACTATTTTGCAGATGTACTCCTCCGCCGGGAAATATTGGCAACTTTATAACAATAGAAATATTTTACCCAGTGGTACTTCCTTCATATTTTAATTGAGGATGTTGACTAAAACATTTTTAATTTTAAAATAAATTTGAAAATTATTCTAACATTTACTCCCACCATTCTAAATTGTAAGTCACTTTAGCCTTGTCAAGTTTTTTTCAAATTATAAGGCGCTCTCACTTCCTGAGAAACTTTTCTTTTTTTCCCCACACAATTCTCTCTCTATCTTTTTTCTCTTTGTTTTTTGTACACTCACATTTTTCATTTATCCTTATGCCCAGAGCCAAAACGACTTATAAAATTGAACAGAGGGAGTATCAATTAAAATATAACATGCTTTTGTCACCATATAAATGGAGACTCGTGCACGAGCTCAAGCAATTGTGCATTTCTTGCGTCTCCGGTGAATATATGTCCTAACCAATCGAGTTACGCTCAGTTTGCATTTTTCATGACAAAAAAAAATCTCATTATGTTATCAAAATGGTATTGTAAAAGCTAGCGGTGCTACAAAGTTAGGTGTATAACTTTTCTCAACTCTGAGAAAAATTGTATTGTCATTTTGCAGTTTGATTACCTCAAAGTTAGGGAATTTATAGTATCGCTTCTAGATCATTAACGGGACATTAGCCACCATGAGATGGATAGCGATTGTGTCGGTTGTCAGTGACCGCGCGTGGTGCAATGGATCATCTTGTAAAATTGGAGCGATGCACGGGAATCTTCCTCGGAAAAGCGTTACGCACTAGAAAATGAGGAACGGTGTTGTCACAGGTTCCATCACCAGGGAAAATCCAATGCATGTGCGGCCCCACGCCGCCCTGTTGGGTGCTGCTGATAGTGGCGGCCTACATCATCGCCATGGCGCGGCCTCCTCCACGTTTTCTCTCTCTTCTCAGGATGTCGCCAAGCACGACGGACACCTGCGCTCAGATATACCGTGGAGTTGTTGCGATCTCGCAGCATGTTGTTCAAGTCAATCGTCTCAAACTCTCATGGCCACGCGCCCATGCATGCGTGCCGCATGGGTGCGTCACGGCCTCGCTCTGCGCATCACGTATGTAAGCATCTCGGATGTTTCTCCCTGTTCTTGACTCTATAGTTCTATATCCCTAGCTTGTTCCGATGGGAAGAAAATAGCATACGCACATGCCCCGGTTTTTCTCCAGGAGACCGACAAACACTTCTCCCTCGTAGACTCGAATTTTCATCAAGCTACATATTCAGTAGCCCTGATTTGAAAAACATGTAGGTATACACGGTGTGGTAATACCAACATGCACGACCTGTTGGCGCTGCACTTTTCAATCTGACCAGCTGTGCCGCCCCGATGCGGCCGCAGGTGGGCGACGGCCACGTACACCGCGGTCCGATTTGTTTGCACCCGGGCCGATCGGATGGATAAACCCTTTTCCTAACTCCCTGACAGCCAAGCAAGCACCAACCCCGCGCCCGGACTCCGGAGGGCTGGACAAATCGACGGGTCAGCTAGGCACCGCCGCATGCGCGCCGTGACATGGTCGAGTGACGTACAGCACCGGGGCGCCGTGCCGTGTTGCCGCCCTGGCTAGAGCTATGACTAGCTGGACGCCGCCCGGGCTGCCGCGCGCGGACCGGACCGATGGATCACACCCCGCGCGCCACTGCGTTTCCAGGCACGCATTGACCTGCCGCGCCACGGTTTTCACCACCGCATCGCCAGCGCGCGTCCTCACCGACGCGCCCGCGCCGCGGGGGACGGGACGGGACGTGAGCGCACCGCGTCCGCGCGCGCGGACGGGGGCGGCGTCGAAGGCGCGAAGCGCTGGGAGTCGGAGACCCCTTGATCTCGTCTCCCGCTTTTGGTTGTCGCGGCAGGTGCGTGCGAACACGTACGTACGGGCTCCGCCCCGCCGGCTCGTCCGTGCGCGCGTCGGTGGTTCCGCTTGCCCCCACCTAAACACGGCCTGCACAACAAAGAATTCGCGTCGCCAAGTTTAATGCCGCGGTGTGGCGCCAGCGGTACACACGCACGCCGGAGAGGTTGGCCAGCGGAAGGCGTGGACGAGACCACGGCTTCCCGGCCGAGCCCAACGGTCCGATTTGAAGCTTTCAACCGCGGCAGACGACGACACTTCCACATCTGTCTGACTGTCACACGCAATTTGCAAAAAGCGTTTTGATTTATCATACGAGATATAATAACTTCAGGCTGCGATCGATTTGCGCCTTCTTTTGGACTTTGTTGCACGCCTATGTTGAATGCAGGGGAAAGGACTCGGGTCGAGCGATTTTCCTCCTAGTCCTGGGCGAGCTAGCTGCTCCTGTTTCATTCTTGGCTTCTATTTCAAGCAAGGCCCTTTGACTCTTTCCGCTGTAAAGAAAAGGGGGGAGGGGCAAAGGCGGATAAATATTTGGCGCGCTTTTTAGACCCTGGGCAATGCGAAAGCGTCGAGACTAAATGTGGGTTAATCAGGGCTCCAGGTGTCTTCCCATTTACGTTGGATGCCGATTTTACCGTTTGATATAGTGGTAGTATCTGCCAGTGATGCTCGAAAGTGACCGACGTGCGGATCTTACCAGTATGAGAAAAATGGCAGATGAAAGTGACGGCTTTTAAGGGAGCGACAAGGGAGAAAATCAGAGTGTTTTTTTGGCTAGCGTGTCATCGTCACAGAGCTCACACCCAGGCGCGTCTGGAGCTGCTGCGTCAGCTCTCTCTGATAATTTTCCTGCGCTATTGTAGTGGCAGCAGTACCGTTGCTTGTTTTCCACTTCGGACAACGGAACGAGGCCATCATCTCTCGCGCAGCTAGTATGGATGGGGTAACAAGCGAATCACTTGAGCAGTTGAGCCTCTCTGCTCTGCTCGCCTCCCTCGTGTGCCACCCCTTGACTTATTCTACGGCGCCTTGCACCGCATGCTTCAACTTGTGTACTGAACCGTTCGGTCCAATAAAAAATGTCTGTACTGAACCCAGGCCCAAATAATCCATGAACGATGAATTAATTGCTTCCTACCAACGTCTGATTTTTCTTTTTCGTAATGCACAGTCTATCATGACAGAAAATTTTGCTGTGTTGACAGCGTCGTTTGTTTATTTCCCCAACCAAAAAAAAAGAGCAAAAACACGGGAAGGTTCGGCCTTCAAAGGGCGCTTCGTGCCTATAAAAGTCCTACCAAACTGCACGACCTGTTTGCGACGCCACAGAACGCTCCCTTCTGAAGGCGTGTAGCAGAAGCCCTCTGCTGTAGCAGCTGCCTTCCTCTCCACCTCCCGCCTTCTTCCTGCTCCGAGCGCCGCTGAATTATCTCGCTGCCGAGACATTCTCCGGCAATGGGGTGCAAGGCGTGCGACAAGCCCAAGCCTAGCTACCGCAAGGGCCTGTGGTCGCCGGAGGAGGACGAGAAGCTCCGCGACTACATCATCCGCTACGGCCACGGCTGCTGGAGCGCGCTCCCCGGGAAAGCCGGTAAGACCAACAATTCGCTGCCTCTGCATTTCTCCCATGCGTGGGAGATGCATAATTGAGGAGGTTTAGGTGCATTGCATCGAGGATTGAGAACTTTAGCGGTGACGATTTGGATAGGAGAAGAACAGAGTCGTGTGAATTCTTCTCGCCGGCTCACTCTGAACTCCCCGTTTCTGAACAGGAAACAAACAAAGCTCTGCCTCTTAACGTGATGTCATACATGCATAGTTTTTTTTTTTCTTTTTCACAAACAAATGTGCATTGGTTCTCAAAATTCTCTGGTGTTTTGCGTCGGCAGGGCTCAACCGGAACGGCAAGAGCTGCAGGCTGCGGTGGATCAACTACCTGCGTCCGGGGCTGAAGCACGGCATGTTCTCGCCGGAGGAGGAGGAGACGGTGATGAGCCTCCACGCCGCGCTCGGCAACAAGTAAGCACACTCTAGTATTCTCCCTCTTTTGTTGCACGCGAATGATTGAGGCGAAACACAATTCTCCACGTTGCGATGCTCCCTTTCGCTTTTGTGGCGTATTTTTCTCCACACTTGCTTAGCTTAGCTAGCAGCTACTGCTGCTACTACGCTCCCTATGCCTTTTGAATTGTCCCTGTCCCTGCTCGGCAGCGCCGAGCTGGCGGCCCGCTTCTGGAACACGCAGAAACCAGTGAAAAAACAGGCCAATTCGAAAGGGAAACCGGTGATGCTGGGCACCGTGGGATAGCCTTTTCGTAGTGGAGTTGATGCTGACGTGCACGCTCCACGCCCGCGGCTCGTTCGAAATTTCATGAGATTTTTTTGTCGCTCTGCCCGTTCTCAGTGCACGTTGCGATGATTGGAACGGCTTTGCCTCGCGTAATATTTGTTTATTGATATGAAAAGTGTGGACTTCTTTAGTACAGTACGTAGTAGCGCAATAGGGGCAAGTTGTGCTGGCTAAAATAATGTGAACTTGTAACGCTAAATGCCATGCGGTAGAGTTGCGTCCTAGAACAAGTTATCGCACGCCCATTTTCCTTCTCTTTTGTTTTTATTATACACTCCTTTTCTCGATATATATTTCTTTTCGTTTTATTCGGTGTAGTGGAGGAAACTGGAGTAGCTAGCGACGGCGAACACCGTCCTTTCGATTCAGTAGCACAGCGACGGTAACATGGCGTCGACTACTTGGACCAATCCGTGCTTGCCCGCAAGTTAATGAAAACAGCTCCGCTTTGACAATCCAACTGGCACGTAGCAAACCTCACGAGAAGATTAGATTCTTTATTGGGGCCTTGGCAATTATGCCTCCCAAAAAAATCAAAGCCCCGGTGGTCCACATGAATAGACTACGTACACGCTTGTCACTTTCAACCCAAGTGACAACATTTTCTTTAGCCATCGGCACGGCACGGGAAAAGAAAAGGAAGCTTGAGCTCGTAATGCAAAAGCTCTGTTCTCCACTAACCCAAACCCCTTCTGCCACCGACAGAAACGGGGCTGAAGTGAACCGTAAGTTTTTTGACGTGCGGTGCATGGCCTGATTATTGTTGTTGACGCTGATCTTTTTTATTTTTTTCCTACCGCGCGGCGCAGGTGGTCAAGGATCGCACGGCATTTGCCGGGGAGGACCGACAACGAGGTGAAGAACTACTGGAACTCGTACCTCAAGAAGAGGGTGGAGGGCAAGGAGGCGGGACCAAGCACGCCTGCGCCCACCAACTCAGCCGACGACTCGGACGACTCCCAGAGCGTGAAGGCTGCAGGTGACGGCACGGCGCACGAGCCGCCGTCGGACTCCGGCTCGTCGGAGCCGCGCGAGTCGTCGTCGGCCGACTCGAGCTGCCTGACTGGTCCTCATCACCACGCGTGCAGGCCCCACGCGCCAGTGGCTCCCAAGGTCATGTTCGCGGACTGGCTTGACATGGACTACATCAACGGCCAGGTCACGGCGGCTCCTGGTCTGGACGCGGTTGGTGCGAGCGCGAGCCCATGCGATCATCACCAGGTGGCGAGCCAGGGGTCCGTGCAGGTGGACGGGCCATGCGGTGTCGACGTGTCGTCCCTGTCCCTGCACGGTGGTTTCGGCGACAGCGGCGCCGGTTGCTGGGAGTTCCAGGAGCAGTTTGACGGCATGGACCAGATGCAGACGGGCGGCTTCTGCGACCTGCTCTCCATGAGCGAGTTCTTCGGGCTCAACTAGGCACACAGCCACGCACGGCGCGTGGATTGGCGGCGGCTATCGTCGGCTGGATTGCGTTTCGTTTCTTAAATTTTAGAGATTTCGGTGAAACCTTTTCTTCCTGATCTTGTAAATTATTGTTACATAATATGTGCGTAGTATAGAGGAATTTAGAAGCACACATAAAGTCAAGGGCGCGGGCCATGACGGCTACTGCTATACAATGTAAATTGTTGTGTTTGTTGCGGTTTGCTTTGAGAGCACAGCATGCATGCACCGACGGAAAGAGGAAAGAAAGAATCCAAACTCCAAAGTATTACGAGTGGCACGCTTTGCAGCTCGCTATTGGTAGCATGATTTGTTAATTAGAAAGTGAAACACCATCTTCTTGTGTCATTTCTTTTTCCCGTACTGGGAGTGACAGCAGCTCGTTTTGTCTATTATTGTCCTCTTTATTTTTAGTATTGTATTGAGTGATAATATACTCAAATCTCACTTTCATGAACCCGCTTTGTGGTGACAAGTTTTATTATTTGCTCGATGCCGCCGGTATCGAGGCCCTTGCATTGTTGCTTTAGATTCTATTATACTAATTGATACTTAATATGTTTCTGTCATAGTATCATAACTTTACTTAGTATATACCGGCGGTTTTTGTTGTGTGTTTGCTCAGAGGGAGCCAGGACGGCTGGCAGGGGTCACCCCCCCCCCCCCCCCCCCACCTAACTTTGAGATAATTTTAAAAGTACCCTTCATTTCATATATTTTTTTTTTCAAATTTACACCTCAACTTTGAGATTTTTTTTTTAAGAATAGCCTTGATTGCATATGAAATTTTTCAATATTGCTTGTACTTGTCCTCCTCAAATGAACCTTACATATATGTCTTCCATTGCCCCCTCATCCTTATATATTTTTTGAGTAAAGTGCATAGTCGGTCCTTAAACTTGTTCAGCCGTGCCATTTAGGTCCCTATACTCTCAAATTGTAGTTTTGACTCTCTAAACTTAGCTTCGGATGCTATTTAGGTCCCTATACTCTCAAATTGCAGTTTTGGCTCCCTAAACTTAGCTTCAGATGTCATTTAGGTCCCTATACTCTTAAGATGCAAACATAGCTTCACAACCTTAGCTCCGGGTATCATAAATGTCTTATACTTTCAAAATACATCATTATCCTAATTAAATTGATTAAACCTTAATTTTTATAGGTATAACATAATTATAGTTAAATAAACATGAATTTTAACTCAAATGTGTGTATATAACATTAATAAATGCTTTGCTGTTCTAGTTCATTCAAGTGAGCAGAAAAAATAAAATAAAATAGCAGATATTGTTAAACATTGTTGCGCCAAATTTTAAAAAATTAAAAACTCAAGTGATAAACAATAAAATTAGTAAATAGTACAAACTCTGGGTGTAATTAAGAATACATATTCACTTCTCAATTTAATCAAAGAATGGCATGCTTTAGGTGGTCAGATCCGCATTTACTCGCCTAATTTAATTATTTTTAATTGAAATAACACTATATTTTGATTGCATTGGACCTAAATAACACCCGAAGCCAAGTTGAAGGACCTAGAGTGACATTTTGAGAGTATGTGGACCTAAATGACACCTGAAGCTAAGTTTAGGGAGCCAAAACTGCAATTTGAAAGTATGAGGACCTAGGTGACACGGTTGGACAAGTTTAAGGACCGGGCATGCACTTCACTCATATTTTTTCTAGCTCCGACACCGTGTGTTTGTATTTACATGACTTAAATATGCACGCTTTAATAAACAGGAGAAAACATCAAAACTACCCCAAAAAAAGGGTTCCCGCATTGGACATGATAGCAATGCATGAGATTGCAAGAAAATAAATGAACCCATATTGCAAAGAGGAACAACAAAAGTTCGATATATGACTATCCGAACAGCCTGAAAATACGCAACATTGGATCTCATTTCATTCAGCTATTCATCAAGGGCATATGTGAGTTAAGTTCAAAATAAACAAATATGTATGTTCTTATAGTAAGTATATGAAAATCTCCTAAGCTAGATATGGCTTTTGCATTTTCCTTTTAAATAAGCGACTTTCACAATAACCAAAAGTTGTGTTAAAACATGCCTTAACTTTCAACATACAAATCACAATTCAAGTCTTTTTTTTGGAACTTATAATCCAAGCCATTTAAGAAGGTTTAATTCCCACCACCTAAATGAAAATATGCATGATTTCCATAAAACTCCAAGAAGTATAATCATGTGACACATTCTTTTAAATGTGCATTCTCAAAGTGCCTATTACACCCAATCAAGTAATCATGGATTCTGCAATGAGCTGTTAGCAATTGTTGTCCACTATTTGGGTACGACAAGTTACTGACTTCGCTTGCCACTATTGCCTCTGATGTTCTGTTACGGTCGTTCAGATAATAAATTTAGTTCATATTTGAACAAAACATCGTTAACGACAAGAAAGACGAATGGAGGGAGTATTACCTAATTAAATCTCAAACTGTCCTGAAGAAGGGACTATTTTGAGATGAAAAAAGGTATTACTGATTTGCTATTCAATTTTCAGAAATTTGATATGCCTGATTTCTTTCTGGCGGCCTGATCAAACTAATGTAACCGACTTTCAGGGTCCATATGCAAATTTCCCCGTGAATCAGCACCGCCGCGCCTACCTCCAGGAAACGTCGGGGGCCATTCTCGTAATTCGATCCACTAATCTCAACCCGCCGCTGCCCTAGCATTCGACGAATCGGCGACGCTCCCCTCCTCCCCTTGCCTCTTCCCCAACCCAAAGGAACCCTCCCAGAAAGGTCAAAAAAGGTGTTCGAATTTGCTCCTGATCCAAGCGCCAAGCACTAGATTCCACCGCCCAAATCCTCTTCCCAATCCGATCTGTCAATTCCCTTCGATCCCGCATCCTCCCACCGATTCCTGAGAAGATCTGAGGCCTCCTTCCGCCCATGGATCCGCGCGCCAGGTACCCTCCGGGCATGGGCAACGGCCGCGGAGGGAACCCCAACTACTACGGGCGCGGCGGGCCGGCGCCGCCGCAGCAGTACAACCGCCACCACCAGCACCAGCAGACGTCGGCGCCGCACCACCAGCAGCAGTACGCGCAGAGGCAGCCGCAGTACCACAATCACCACCAGCAGCAACAGCAGCAGCAGCAGCAGTGGCTGCAGCGAAACCAGATCGCCCGCGAGGCCGCTAGCGCGGCCGGGACCAGCGAGCCGAAGGCCCTGGCCCCATCCACGGCTGCTGATGGCGTCGATTCGAGGTGAGACCACACGGACTTGGGGCTTTGGTAGCGTCCCTGTGATGTGCATGTCGTGATGCTTCATGCCGTTAGTTCATACTATAGTAGTTTGTTTATTTGACAGGTCGTTAGTTCAGAGTTTAAGAACCATGGTTGGGATGTGTTCTGTCTCCGAAATTGATTCAAATGCAGCTTGGCACTTGCATTCTGAACACGAAAACTGATGATTCGTGTTTCATATCAGCAATTTCTGTGGTGTGTTGATGTGAAAGCATGTGTTCTTAACTTCTTATGCCACCTACATTGCTATGGCAAACGCTAGGGTTTGCTGGAATTGGAAGTACGTAACCAAACTAGGACAGTCATACTTTGTACTGATTGTAGTACCTTGTACTAATACAGAAAGCTGCTTCACATTATATTGGTTTATTATTGATGTTGACATGATCATTAACTGCCATCTTGTGGAAATAGTCACATATGCTTCTTTCTGTGACAGTTCACAAGATTGGAAGGCCCAATTGAAGCTGCCACCTCAAGATACACGCTACAGGACAGAGGTAAATTAAGGCATTTCAGTATGTAGACTAGAAACAGTTAATCTCCGTGCTCTTTTCCCTGTTATTTATTGTCTTTCTTAGGAAACATTGAATGCCGGGCACTATCTTTCTTTATTATTCCAGAAAATATTCAATGCATGCATACATTTTTTGCATTAAATGTTCAGTGCATATTTGATTTGTTTTTTTCTTAGTGATATCATTAATAAATGTTCAGTGCATATTTAATTTGTTTTTTCCTAGTGATATCACTAAGTGATAGGTAGACAGACCCAATCAGAATTCATTGAGATACCTAATTTTGAGCAGCTCTTCACATCCAAGACTCTGAGAAGGCCACATATTTGGTATTTTGTGTGATATGTTTTATGGTAGCTATTGCGTTACCAGTATCTACTTTGATTCAGCTCTAGTGATATCAAGGGAATATGGTGTGGTGGAACTGTGAATTTTCACTGGTATACTTTGAATTATAAATATTGTCCTGCCCTGCTTTTGTGGAATGTCTCGAGCACTCAACTATCATGGTGTTGAACACAATTTGTGAAGCTTTCTTGTGCATGACATTTTCTTTGATTCTAGCAAGATTAAGAAAAACTCTTTACTTCTAAACATCTAATACTGTATTTCTTGCTTTACTCCCTGTCATTTTTTAATCTTCGTTGGAGCCTTGTGCTGCTACCACACTGCTTACCTGATGTATTATCTTTGTTCTTTTATCCAGGATGTTACAGCCACTAAGGGAAATGAGTTTGAAGACTATTTTCTCAAGCGTGAACTTCTGATGGGGATATACGAGAAAGGATTTGAAAGACCCTCTCCTATCCAAGAGGAAAGCATTCCTATTGCTTTAACAGGCAGTGACATTCTTGCCAGAGCGAAGAATGGAACTGGCAAGACTGCTGCTTTCTGTATTCCTGCACTGGAAAAGATTGATCAAGATAAAAATGCTATTCAAGGTTGGTTCTGGACTATCAAATTTATTTGATGTAAATTGACTTTTAATGATCGAAGTTATTAAGAACACCCGTGCCATTGGCACAGTTAGTGCATTATTCTTTTCTTTATTATTACTCAGTTTCTCGTGAATCTTTGTTCTTCTCGGAAGGACGTTTCAGAAATTACTTTCTTTGAATCAGAGAGAATGTTGTTTATTTATTTTTCTTACTTTACGAGTGCTGTATTTCACAAGAAAGCTTGAATGATGTTCATCTATTTATGATTTGCAGTTGTTATATTGGTTCCGACGAGGGAATTGGCTCTACAAACATCACAAGTTTGCAAGGAGCTTGGTAAGCATTTGAAGATTCAAGTGATGGTCACCACTGGTGGAACCAGCCTGAAGGATGATATTATTCGTCTGTACCAACCTGTCCATTTACTTGTTGGAACACCTGGACGTATTTTGGATCTTACAAAGAAAGGTGTTTGCATTTTGAAGGACTGTTCAATGCTTATTATGGATGAGGTAATTCGTTTCAAGCTTTGCCTGAATTCTATTATGTGGCAAAATATGTAAACAGTGAGTTTTACAAGTCTTGTGGATGCTTCATGTAATTCGGCAACATTTCTGGCCACTTGTCTGTACTACTTAATGTCTGTTTACAGTCACCATTTCAGTATGAAGTTTTTACCTATTAGGTTTACAAAATTATGCTTCTCACTGACAACTAATAACACTAATGAGCTGAAACCAAACTTGTCACTGTGACAGATTTTTATTTGACCCTCTATAATTAAACAGATTGCCTGGCTATTGATTCTGCTTGCCCCTATCCAAATACAGAACTCTGCCCTGCACTTTTCATTAACTTAACAGCGATCGTTACAAAGAACTCTGCCCTGCAATTATTTATGAACAAGCTGTGTTTTCTTGTATAACATAAAATGAAAGAACCTCTTTTTGCCCTGATAGGAAAACTCATTTCTTTTAGATCTGGGCCTAAAGCAGCTGGGGTCATGTGATGGTTCTGCATTCTTTTTGTAACCAAGCTGTAATGTCTGTCTCGTGAATTCTGTTATGGCTTTTAAGGCCAAGTTAATATTTGGGAACTAAAAACGTGTCAGTGTCATGTCCTGTGGCATTTAAGATGCCAATGAACTGTTTCTAGACTTCTCTTTTATGTATTATTTTCATTACATGGTTTGATCTTAATTTTGAAGTTTCCACAACACCTCTCATGTTTGTAACATTTTTTTCTATTCCAGGCGGACAAGCTTCTTTCACCTGAGTTCCAACCTTCCGTGGAACAGTTGATTCGCTACCCTCCCTGCAAGTCGACAAATTTTGATGTTTTCAGCAACATTCCCTGTGACTGTCAAGGAGTTCAAGGACAAATACCTGCCTAAACCTTATGTGATTAACCTAATGGATGAACTTACACTGAAGGGAATCACACAATTCTATGCTTTTGTTGAAGAAAGACAGAAAGTTCATTGTCTTAACACCCTCTTTTCCAAGGTTTGGCTGATGAACTTGTTAAGCTAGGCATCTTGCCTCCCTCATAAGTTATATGTGACTACAAGTCATTTAATTGTTGATCGTTTTTGAACAGCTCCAAATCAACCAATCAATAATATTCTGTAACTCTGTGAATCGTGTTGAACTATTGGCGAAGAAGATCACAGAGCTTGGTTATTCTTGCTTCTACATTCATGCAAAGATGCTGCAAGACCACCGTAATAGAGTTTTCCATGATTTCCGTAATGGAGCATGCAGGAACCTTGTTTGTACTGGTACGCAGTTCATTTCTTTTTTGGCATACCTGTGCTCTTGATTCTTTGCCGTCCTGTAAGATTGTTTGTACTTGTATGGAGGAACCTTTTTTGTACTGGTATACCTCTCATTTTGAATTTACTGTGCATTTTTTTTTTCTGATTCACTCACGGAAAGGATGAAAAAATGGGGTTCTAATTGGGAAGTCCATATCTCATGTGTCTATGCTTTTCATTTTGTAAAAGCTTGTCTTGAGTATAATGTCAGTTCAGTACTAGTTTTGTTATATAATATTATCTGTTTCAGAGGAAATTGTCACCTTTTG
Organism: Eragrostis curvula; assembly: GCA_007726485.1. Lineage (NCBI taxonomy): Eukaryota > Viridiplantae > Streptophyta > Magnoliopsida > Poales > Poaceae > Eragrostis > Eragrostis curvula. Next base: position 10,668,763 of record CM017439.1, on the reverse strand, counting down.
ATGTTTCAGCTGATATTTTATTCGACTAGACCTTAAATTTATTTCCCCCTGTCCTACTGATTTCTTTTTGAGGAAAGTATATAATATCAGTGGCTTGGCAGTCAAAGTGTCAAACATACACTTTTGAACTGCAAATTCATAAGATCATATAGGACATTATATTGATTTAATTACTGTTGAGTGTCAGATCAATCCACTCACATATTCTATTATCTGTCAACTTACTAACTTGAGGTCATGATAGACCAAATTATTTCTGGCAGTGAATGCTGAAATGACCCCCCCCCCCCCCCCCCCCCCCCCCCCACAAATAAATAAATAAATTATTTTCTATCTTCTTCACTTTTATTTTATCAGCTGGTTGTTGTTCGAATAGCTGCAGTTGCGGTAGATTATGAAGAATGAATGCCTTGCTTTTGTCAAACTAAATACATGGTTTTCGGGTCTAGTCAAATCTTTGAGTAGCTTTTGGACTTTGCTACCATGTGGGATATTTGGTGTTGCTTGTTCCTGCTTCTAACATTTCTGTCCTTTTTTTCTTTTGCAGATCTTTTTACAAGGGGTATAGATATTCAAGCTGTTAATGTTGTAATCAATTTTGATTTCCCCAAGAACTCTGAAACATATCTCCACAGGGTAGGGCATTGAGTAAACTGTGTACTCGGTTTTGTTTTTACAGCCAAGTCGCGTAATATGTACGATGTTGCTTATCAATCACCAGATGTTTAGGAAGCTGTGGGATATTTTAGTTGATAAGAGAACTAATTCTTATTGATGTATAGGAACTTAGTATTGACTGTTGCATTTTGCCTGTGGCAATTTAATTTCATAATTTAATTAAGTCTCTCTCTTTGCTTGCCAGGTTGGTAGATCTGGGAGATTTGGCCACCTTGGTCTGGCTGTGAACTTGATCACCTATGAGGATCGGTTTAACTTGTACGCAGACTTTACAACTGCAATTTTGTTGACTACTCCCTATTATGTTCTGATCGAATATTGTTTCTGGGAACAGGTATAGGATTGAGCAAGAGCTTGGGACGGAAATAAAACCGATTCCTCCTCAGATTGACCAGGCTATATATTGCCAATGACTTGACAAAGTTTTCACATGAATTCATTCCTCTGGGGTAATAAGGAGAAGCTTTTGTAAATACCAGCTCATCAGGTAAACTTATTTTTGGCTTGTGGTCAATGTCATAAAGATCCATGTGTTCCGCTACTCAGCCTTTCTAATCATAATTTCACAGGGGCTTATACAAGGTTATGTCACCTGAACTATTTACTCCATGGTTTAAGTGCTAAAACATGCAAAATTGAATACACTCGTCCTTTCGAGTGCTTGCCATAATGTTTTGCACTTCACTGTGTATCATAGCAGTGCAAATGACACTATGAAATCAGTGCAACTTTATACAGCCGATGAAAATATTTAACTGGCAAATGTAACTTTTAATGTCTGTAGTATGGTATTTTTAAGCTTTACCTTTGGTCCTAACTGCATGTATTTCTGACCATTTTGACTACATTTTTTGGACAAAAATTCATATCCCAGAAATGTTTGTTAACTGTTTCCTGAGCAGTTTTCCCTTATTCCCAAGTAGCAAACACTTTATTTGTTTTACCAGTGGCGATAAATACTTTTATGATTTGCCAATCATGTGTCAAGCGTTAATGTTTCCCTTATTTTAATCGTTATTGTTGTTGTTGTTGTATTGCTGTGCTACAACACAACACCACCACCACCACCACCATAGCTGGAGGTAATGGGAAATCTTAATGAAAGATCAGAGTCCCTGCAAAAATTCTGAGATGGACATGATTTCAGTTGATTGTGTCTTTTTAGCTTGTGGGCAGAGCAAAAGTCTGAGAGCCAGGGCTGACTTTATGGTACATGTGCAGGTTTTATGGTGTGACCTCCTGTGGTACATCGAGACAACTGTATGTTGGAGCATTATGTGAGATGAGACATCCAATTTTTCTGATAACTTTGTTATGCTGACACTATTACGGATAACTGAGGGCAAACGTCCCGCCGCATTTAGGATATTGCTAGGTGCCTGTTCCTAGGCCTGTCTTGGCCTTTTATCTCTCTCCATTTGTGTTCTTAGCTGCACAGGACATTTTAACCCTGTTACTGGTGTGGGCTTGTGGCCGATGGGTGCACGCTGCTTGGTCTGTGTGCCGTAGATGGGTGATTCGATGTGGACAATTCAGCCATTGGACTTGAGTTCTGGTGTAGTGCCTTCCGGTGTAGGTCGTCAACAGAATATGAGTTTGTCAATAATCTGCAGTAAGCTGCATCATGATATGCGGTCTCGCACCCCTTGGCTTGGTTGCCGTGGTCGTCATTTACATTCTTCATGTCTTTAGCTGAGCATGTCAGTGTTTGATAAACCGATCTTGTGCTACATTTCGTCAGTCGGACTGATGTGATGCAGAAACTTGTCTTGAGTTATCGGTACCGAACTCTTTGTTCCTTATGTTTCTATATATGATGACTTCAAACTTCCTGCTCTTGGGTCAACCTACGTTGTTTTCGTATGTGTTTTCATTAATTTGTTCATGATATCTACTACTCGCTCCATCCTTAAAATGATGACGTTAGGACAAAGTTTTTAGTTCAATTTTACACTAAAAAGCCTGTCCTAACATCATCAATTAAAGGATAGAGTAATTCGTAGTAGGTGCTTAAGTCTTGTCAGATCATTAAATTGGTGGTTTATTACTGAGGTGTGGTTGATTGATTTCCTCTGTTGAAAGGTAGTTAGAGAGAGATTTAACAGTGCTGCTTGACTCCTTGTTAAATCACTCAGATTAAGCTATCCGTAAATCACGTTGATTATTCCTGCTTTGCTCGACTCTTTGATTGACGTAAAATTGACTAGTTCAGGCATATTGTCATTGATGCCGAGAACAGAACGGATATGTAATCACGTGTGCTGAATCACATTGCATTCTATAAATGTACACTGATTTGCTCTCGGTATCGTTATGAGCCCTTGTAAGCTGAGGCAAATGATCTGATTTCGCCCGTGAAATCCTTTCTTTGGTCTGCGGTTTGATATACTCCTGAAGCCTATGCAGCCAAGGAATAGGGGATGCCTCTGCATGCAAATAGCAGTACTGTTGTAGCCTTCCGTGAACTGTAAGTTGATTTTGATGGGGACAATTTTGGTTGTCTGCATTCTTTTCTGTAGTTGATTTTTCTGGCTGTCGTGATAAGGGTAACAATGCCAGTCTCAAGAAAAAAAAGGGTCACAATGCAGGCTTCGTAATGTGGTACTTACTGCTACATACTGTAAATTTGATTAGTTTAATATGCACCTGGGATATTGGATGCAAAGCAGTACAATACCTCTAAAGTGATGCACTGGAAATGGGTGCAACGAATACCGGTTAACGTAGGAGACTCTGAGCTAACCTGTTGAGTTCATAACGAGTTCTTGTGTTCCATTAATACCCGTATCTCATCTCATCGGGAACGTGGTAAAGCTTCGTGCATGATTGAACCAGAAACATGGCAGTGCTGCTCGTGCTGGATCGTTGATCTGGACCATAGTACAGTACTGATCATGCACAAGTACAGTAGTACCCGTACAGTACCACAAAC